>JARVGS010000789.1:24373934-24385008 GCA_031762315.1 Hypsolebias antenori | reverse complement strand
GTTGTTTAGTGCTTGTGGGGAAACAGTTTGCTGCAACGCCTCTGACTGATGAAGCCCTGTGGATGGAGGGTGAAACATTTCTATAAAAAATAAACTGTCCAGATGACGCGACTGTGAATTACTGGATGATCCCAGGTCAGTTTCACTCTGAATCACACTTTCATGCAGGTGACACAAACATCTCTGTGAGCCAGACTAACGAAGACCCTGATGACCCTCAGGAGGGAGGGGAGGGAGCCAAAGACCTGATGACCCTCAGGAGAGAGACAAAGACCTGAGGACACTCAAGAGGGAGACAGATCTTCAGGACCCTCCGGAGGGAGGGAGAAAAAGGCCCTGATGACCCTCAGGAGGGAGGGCAGGGAGTTTCATCTGCTTGTGAGTTCAGCTGCAGTAACTGAACATCTCCTGCAGTTTAAATATCGGAACTCCACACTCTGCAGTTTAGAATCGAACAAACAAAACGTCTTTAACTACAGAATAGAAATCCAGTTGTTTGTTTTTGATCTTATTTTATTTTTTAGAAAACTCATCTGATGGTGACGGCTGCAGACTCACGATCTAAACCAACAGCTCAGGCTTCAAGTTCACAGCTGCAGCTCGGTGCAGACGTCTAGTCATTTAAAAAACCATGAAATTATTTATGTTGGTTCTTTCTGTGCTTCATCATTAGGCTGACGCACAAACTGACCAGAACTACAGTTGATACTGAACTCTCATATTTAAATCCTGGTGATGAGTGGAGGTCGTGTGTCTGACCCGGTTCTGTCAGCATTCTCTCTTCCTGAAAAATTAAATCAGTGCTTTCAGATTTAACTGTCAAAGTCTGTTTGTCACCTGCCAGGTTCACTGATCCCACACTGCCTGGCAGCTCGTGGTTCTGGTACTGACCTGGAAGGACCCGTTTAAGTTCCACTCTCTGTCACAGACTGTTGTAAGGATACTAGTTGGACTAAAGACACACTTCATTAAAACCTCATAAAATGAGTCAACCTCACAGTTAACTCTCTTTTAGCTCGTGCGGTGACTGCGTTTCCTGTCAAATAAAACTCGGATATTGGCTCCGCCTCCACAGGCCACGCCTACTTCTTCTTCTCTCTCTGGTATCTGTGTTCTCTGTGAGGTCTGGATTTCACTTTCAGAGCAGAATCGCTCTTCATCGGCGGACTTTTCCCATCGAAGGGCTGCTTCCCTCCAGGTTTCCATAGCAACAGCTGAGCATCCTCACCCCCGGTGATCAGGGACCCCCCGGCTGCGTCCCACAGGAAGCAGCGCACCGTGGAGGTGTGGCCGCCCTCCAAACTGCTCAGCAGACTAAGCCCCCCGCTGTCGCAGCCCATCAGGTGGAGGTCCCCACTGCTGCTGCCCCCCACCACCAGCAGGGTCTGAGCCTCTTCCAGCCACATCCCCCCCACCAGGTAATCCACGCTCCCCTTATCAGCTAGTGGCGTCAGCTTGCGGGCGTCAGAGCAGCTGAAGATGGTAAGGGGCTGGTCCGAGTCCACCTGACCCACATCCCACAGGTGCAGCCCCTCGTCGTGGCTCAGACACAGCAGCTGGGTGGAGTCCGGTCCAGACCAGCACACCACACCTGCCGACGAGTCGCTGTTGCAGGTGAGCAGCAGCGCCTCCTCCTCCCCTCCCTGGCTCAGGTCGAACACGTTCACCAGGCCGTCTGTGGAGCCTGAGGCCAGGCGGTCCCTGTCCCGCGGATGGAAGCGCACCTGTGTGATGTCATCACTGTGCGACTCAGAGAACACCCCGAGGAGCCCACGGCCAGCCTTTCTGCAGTCCCAGAAGACCAGGAAGCTGTCCTCTTTGTCCACCTGCTCGGTGCCGGCACACAGGAGTGAGTCGCTGCAGTTTAGGTCCAAGCTGCAGAAACTGTGAGATGGGTCGCCTCTGAACATCTGGACCGCTTCTGTCCCGGGGCAACGCACGTCCCACGCCCGCACCGTCCCATCAGTGGAGCCGGAGTACAGCAAGTCAGAAGAGGTGTGAGCGAAGGTGAGACCACAGAGAGGCCCGGCATGGCCCCGGTACTCCCCCATCAGGTCCAGAGTTGTCCTGTCCTGCAGACGAATGGTGCGATCAGAGCAGGACACCGCCAGGAAGCCGCCGGGCTGCAGGGCGCCATGGAGCAGGTAGATGGACCCGTCCTGATGGGACCGCTGGGCAAGGGACAAACCCTTCAGCTTCTCCTCCAAAACATCCATGGAAGCTGAGCCAATGTGATCAATCTGAACAGGAAACAGGAAGACGACAGGTTAAGGAAGACGACAGATTAAGGAAGAGGACAGACTACAGACAGGAAGAGGACAGATTACAGACAGGAAGAGGACAGAATACAGACAGGAAGAGGACAGACTACAGACAGGAAGAGGACATATTACAGACAGGAAGAGGACAGACTACAGACAGGAAGAGGACAGACTACAGACAGGAAAAGGACAGACTACAGACAGGAAGAGAATCCAGATTGCAGATAATCCAGACTGGACCAAACCTCAAATTACTCATCAGATTTAATCTGGTAAGTAAATACATAAAAACTGAGGCAACAGTCGGAACACTGAAGGTTCTGAAACCTGCAGGAAGTTCGGATTCTGGTTCACATTCAGCCACACGGACACAAAATGATCACACGTTTTAAACCGAGTCTGGTCCGGTTCTGGTTTCGTGTCGTGCGTGAACACACCTGTTAGTTTCCACAGCGGCAGAAAAACTCAAAACGTGGAAATGTTCCCGACAGACATCAAACAACAGCATGGAGTGTAGGTGTAACAGCGTTTACAGTCTGGAGGGAACCTTCTCTCCGTCTTTTAGTTCCGCCTGCGGCTTTGAAGGATCAGTGAAACCTAAAGGAATGCATATCACCCGCCGTCTTTCATTCCAAATAAAATCATTTGATGTAAAAAAAAAATAACAAGTTAAAAAACTAAGTCAAACCCGTTTAAAGTGATTTAAAATCAGCTGAAACTCGATTTAAAAAGAACATAAAAGGTAAAAACCTGAGAAAGAGTAATTATCACAGACTGAATACTTATTTATTTAAAAAAAAATAATTGATTTTCATTAACATTTAATAAAATAAATTAATTTCACTGAGCAGGGGGAAGGTGAGAATCCACAAGTTCCCACCAGGTGGCAGCGGCTGCAACAACTTCCATTCAACCTTTATTTTTACAGGTTAGTCTCATTGAGCCATAAAGTGAGTTATTTAAGTCATGAAGCAGGTTCAAGTCCATCAAGTGGGTTCAAGTCCAGCAAGTGGGTTCTGCAGTAGCTGCTGGAGGACCAGAATTTTTCTTTCAGTTTTAACAGGAAGTGAATCTTAAGGCGTGTCTCACTTTTCCTCTCAGGAAACTGTCAGCTGGTTTGTTTTTCTCTGTCAGTGACTGTTTTAGTTGTTTATTTGTTTTGTTTGCTGAGCAAGTTTTAGTTAATTTTTTTTACAGCTCACACTGATCTGAATTGTAATCTGATCTGCTAAATTCTGACATCTTCATGTTTTAGTCAAAAATACACAAATACTGTATAGTCAAATTAAAACCAACGCAGGTGACCCAGCCACAGCTCGCTGATGCATCATGGGAAGAAGCCGCTGTTTCTGATTCTTAGATTGAAAAGATTTATAAAATCTCAGTTGGATGATGTTTGAAAGGAAAACACAAGCTGCTGGTGAGAGCTTTTTTATTTCAGTTAATTACAGAAATAAACATTTTGAATGACAGCTGTCATTTACAGAGAAACCCTGCAAAGACTCCAGACTCAAAGTGAACTCGAGGAGCTCGGAAGTTTTGGTTTGATGCTGAAGCAGACGTCCGTCAGAGCTCGTCTGATGGCAGCCGAAAACTGTTCAAACGTCTCTGCAGAGGTCAAAGTGCAAAAAGCTGAAACAAGAAAAGGCACCGAGAGCAAACCTCCAATCCCAACAGAGGCCACTACATTATCGCCCGCCTGTCAACAAACAGGCAGGGTTCAAACAAAATTAAAAACTGAACAAATGAATTGTTACACAAATCCTCAATTCTAAAATATTACATTCAGATTTTTTTTTATAAATTTATGACTGAAATGAAGACAACTAATTGCTTTAAATCCTTACAAAGCTTAAAAACCAGGCACAACAACAACAATCATCACAAACAGAGTTCTTTAAACTTAAAAAAATGAAATGTTTGGACTCGTTTCTATCAAAGCTCCAACACAGGAATAACCTTTTTTTATGCAGAGGAACCTGAAAATATAAAAATAAAATGTTTCTGTGCACAAGGTGAGGCCACAGGAAGAGACAAGCCAACAGGAAGTGTGACGAGCCGACAGGAAGCTGAGAAGCTAATCATGACATCACTGAAGAGTTCTTAAACGTCTCAGTTGTGTTCAGTTACCACCTAAAAACTGAACATTTACAGCTGATCACTTCCTGTTTCTACAGCCAGTCATTTCCTGTCCTTACGGCCAATTACTTCCTGTTCTTACAGCTGATTACTTCCTGTTTTTACAGCTGATTACTTCCTTTTCTTACAGCTGATTACTTCCTGTTTTTACAGCTGATTACTTCCTGTTCTTACAGCGGATTACTTCCTGTTCTTACAGCGGATTATTTCCTGTTCTTACAGCCGATTACTTCCTGTTCTTACAGCCGATTACTTCCTGTTCTTACAGCCGATTACTTCCTGTTCTTACAGCTGATTACTTCCTGCTTTTACAGCCGATCACGTCCTTTTTCTACAGTTGAGTACTTCCTGTATCTACCGTCATTCACTTCCTGTCCTTACGGCCAATTACTTCCTGTTTTTACAGTCACTTACTTCCTGTATCCTTTTCTTGCTCCAGTTCAGGGAACAAATATGTAAAGTTCAGTTTTCACTCTTGTTGTGCAAAGAGCTGAAACTTTAAGGCACGATGCGATTCTTCGCACTGTGACACCAGCAGTGGGGTTTTTTGAGGGCGGGGCCAACTGAAGGAAGAGGAAGTGATGTAGCCACACTGAGTAACTCGTTAGCATGTCCTCTTCCAGAGCTTACAGGAAACAAAGCTGAACAGGACTTCAAACTTGCAGACGTTGAATCGTCACAGAGCCACGGGTCATCGGAACCTCCTCAGTCCAAATGTTCCTCATCGATCCACCAGAACCACAGTTTACAGTGTTTACAAGAAAATACAAAGGTTATGTGCCAGTTTTCCTTTTTGCCCATAAGTCCAACGTCAGAGCGGAAAACAAACAGACCTCTGTCTGAATAAAGACAGAACCAGTGGAGGAGCCCTTTAAAACCACTGAACATGTGCAACCAGAACCATGGTTCTGATTTAACTGTCCAGAAACATGGAACAACAGTGTGGGGTCAAAGGTCAAATCTAAAACCCAAAGGGTTTCTGCTCACAGAGCAAAGAACGTTTAAAGAACCAGCAGCTCAGAAACAAACGGGTCCGTGTTCTCCAAATATCCGAGTTCTGCAGGGTGAGAAAGTTCTGGTTCTGTTTGGTCTAGATCAGAAAAGTCTGAGTCCAAAAAAAAACAAAAAAACAAAACATTAATAAAAGTGTAAAAACTAATACTTTTACAGATTAATGTCATCAACTGTGGTCTACAGGAGTCCATCAGAGACCAGGAGTCCAACAGAGACCAGGGGTCCATCAGAGACCAGGGGACAATCGAAGTCTTGGGGTCCGTCAAAGACCAGGGGTCCAACAGAGACCAGGGGTCTGTCAAAGACCAGGGGTCCATCAGAGACCAGGGGTCTGTCAAAGACCAGGGGTCCAACAGAGACCAGGGGTCTGTCAAAGACCAGGGGTCCATCAGAGACAAGGGTTTGAGGAGAAGTTTGCAAACTCAAACTTTATTTATTGCCACAGGTTGGGCTGAGAGCAGCTGGAGTCTCATGTCTTCAGACTCCTGAGGGGTCTGGTCCTGATCCATCAGTCCTGTAAAATTAACTTGAGCTTGAGGACAAATAAAGTCTGGATCCAGACAAGTCTTAAGCCTAGCTCTGATCTCCAATGAGTCTGCAGGAAAAACAGAAAGAAGTTTCTGACTGGACCCTGAGGGGACCCTCTGAACCCTGAGGGGACCATCTGGACACTGAGGGGATCCTCTGGACCCTAAGGGGATCCTCTGGACCCTGAGGGGATCCTCTGGACCCCGAGGGGACCCTTTGGACACGGAGGGGACCATCTGGACACTGAGGGGACCTGATCATATGAGATGCAGGAAGCTGAAGAGCAGCGGGACCAGGAAGAGGACGTTGAAGCCCACGGTTCCGTACACGATGTAGCGGTAGGGCAGCTCCACCTCCATGTGCTGCCGGGCCCTCCTCACGTCCCCGGATGGAATGCCGAACAGCCGGCACACCAATGGGATGGTGACGGCCTTCATGAGTGCCCGCGTGCCCACCAGAACCAGCACTCCCAGAACGAGCCGCAGCACGGCCACGCCCACCAGGCCCAGGCTGAAGGCGGACAGGGCGAGAGGCAGCTGATCTGGCTTTGGGTCCGGCATCAAACCAAAGCGGTAGTTGACGTGGGAGGCCAAGGCCACGCCGGCACCGGTGCCCAGGATCTGTGCGGTGTCGCCGCGAGACGTGCTCCAGGTGTCCAGGGT
The DNA here is from genome assembly GCA_031762315.1 of Hypsolebias antenori. NCBI lineage: Eukaryota > Metazoa > Chordata > Actinopteri > Cyprinodontiformes > Rivulidae > Hypsolebias > Hypsolebias antenori. The sequence continues at coordinate 24,378,404 of JARVGS010000789.1, read as the reverse complement.
GAAGGACAGGAGGCCCAGGCCCAGGTGGAGGGACACGATGATGAGAGGGGCGTAATGGCAGGTCAGGTTGAAGCTGTCGATAAAGTCCAAGACCGGCAGGAAGAAGACCAGGATCAGGATGCTGTACAGGAAGCCAACGATCACATCCTGCAGGAAACAAACAAACAAATAAACAAACAATTTAAAACCACCCGGGCTGGAAAAGCATCGGATCAACCAGAATCTGGATCCAACAAACCACCTCACGATCCAGATGGTGTTTGTTCCAGACGGACCTCAGTTTGAGTCGGAACAAACCCCATCGGGACCTGGTTCAGATGTGTTTTATTGTGAAAGAACACAGGAAATGGATGAGTGCTAACAGGAAGTGGTTCTCCAGAACTCAGCAGTAAACTCTGGACTCTGGTTTCGAAACTCAACGACTTATGCTGTTTTGAACCTGAACTTAGAAACTGAACCGGGTCAGCACAGAACCTGCAGCTGAACTCATCATAACGCAGGAAGTTGGAGCTGCGGAGATCCAGAACCATCAAAAAGCCCGTCTAAAGATCCAGAACCATCAAAAAGCCCGTCTAAAGAACCAGAATCATCTGGTTTTACCTCAAACGAACATGAAGAGCAGCTGAACCCAACCGGGTCGGTACCAAGGTAAACCAGCATGAAACAGAACCAGAACACATCTGTTCCTCAGAACCGACCCGTGTTGCCCTCAGAGTATATCAGGGATGACTCTCAGCTACTACCACTCAGCCTGAGCTCGTCTGTCCAGCGGGCTGAGACATTTGATGATGGCCGGCGTACATTAGCCGTGGCGGCCATCTTGAGCTGGACTGAGGTCCATTAGCTATTGTGTGTGTGTGTGTGTGTGTGTGTGTGTGTGTGTGTGTGTGTGTGTGTGTGTGTGTGTGTGTGTGTGTGTGTGTGTACCCACCAGAACCGAGTGCATCCCCATGTAGACCCGACTCGTGCAGACCAGCAGACACCAGCAGAGAGCCAGGCTGAAGCCCAGGGAGGACGGATACTGTAAGTGGGACAGGAAGTCCAGTTAACATTCAGAACCGAGTCAGAGCTTCTAAACTCAGCAAAGCACAATGAATGCATATCGCCCGCCACCTTAAACACCAGAGTCTGGAACAGAACTTGAACCTGAAGGAGTCGGGATGTTTTGGGACAAAGGTTCAGTGTGTTCTGTTGGATCTCCTCAGAACCAGAGCCAGGAGTGCTGTTTGATTTAAAAACCTGAGGTGAAGGAAATCATGTTCTGAGAAGGTTCTGGACTAAAGGAATGAGGACTTCCGGACCAGAACAATCCAACTGTTTATTGATCCTCTGACCCAGAATGGTCTGAACTGGTTCTGTCTGTTTTCAGGAAACCCAAACCAAAGCAGAAGTTAGAAAATGTGTTAAAGTTGAAGAGCTGCAGAGTTCCTGCCTGAAGTTCCTGTTTTGAGAAGGTTTATATACAGACGGGTTCTGGTTCTGATCCAAAATGACAGGAGAATTCAAACCCTTCAGGAACTTTTGTAACACCAACTTTTATCCCTCCCATCCAACTGTCTCCTCGCTGGATCAGCCTCTGCTCCTTGGCTCTGAAGGTTTCTGGGTTCTGACTTGTTTTCTGGCACCAGGAAGGTCCACAGAGACAGGTCTGGTTCTGGGAGCAGAACTGGGAGGAGGACCGTCTGTCTGCAGTGGGTTTAATCCAAACATTCCTACTTTGCTCCGACATGTCGGCTCACGGTGAACCGGCAGGAGGCGGGGCTTGTTCCTTGCCTCCTGCTCCTCTGAACAAGTCCAGAACCCTTTCAGAACCCTCCAGAACCACAGGAACACTAACCCCCTTACCACTTGTTCTCCTGCACACATAAATCCTCCACTGGTTCATCAGATATTTTACTAACAGACATGATCGCCCACCCGTCATAACAGTGCATCAGAGAAAGAAAAAACTGAAAACAGAAACAAAGTCGGCTCCTTTTTAATCTTCATAAATGTTTCACAGACTGTAAATTAATTAAATATTCCATAAACTGATCTGTGTTCACTGCAGAACGTCTTAGACTATGAGACCCGGCTGGACCAGAACACGTGTTAAAGACTGAACCAGAGCAGGTCTAGGGTCCAAATAACTTCTAGACTCAGTTTATGGACAACACTGTCCAGACCATTGACGTCTCAATCAGGAAGTGATGTCAAACCTTTTGCAAAATGAGAGGAAGTAGCGTCTGTGCACTTCTGTTCCTGCAGAAAAACAAAATAATAGAGAAGGGACAGGTTGTCCCGCCACAAGGGGACCTGTGTTGTGTCCGATCATGTGACTGGTATTGTGTTGTAGTATTGGGGAGTGGTGGCACAGAGGTTAGAGAAGGTGGGCCTGTGATTGAAAAGTCACGGGTTCAACTCCCTGGACTGACAACATCAAAATGTGGGCAGGAAAGGTGAAACATCCACATCTGCCTCCACCCTCATTTGCTCCACTCTGGGCCCATGAGCAAGGCTCTTACCCCACCATCTGCTCCCCAACAGGTCTCTGTTGAAAATGAGTTCTCGTGACTCAGTGAGACTACCTGTATAAATAAAGGATGAATTAAAAAGAAATTGTGTCAGATTATGTGACTGGTGAGTCAGAAAATGGGACGGGTGTTGAATCATATTGACTTGTTTTATCAGATTATGTGACTGATGTATGAGAATAAACTGGTGTTGTATCAGACTATGTGACTGCTGTTGTATCAGATTATTCGATTGGTGTTGTATCAGATTATCCGACTGGTGTATCAGATTACGACTGGTGTACAAATTATGTAACTAGTGTTGTATCAGACTATGTGACTGCTGTTGTATCAGATTATTCGACTGCTGTTGTATCAGATTATTCGACTGCTGTTGTATCAGATTATCTGACTGGTGTATCAGATTACGTGACTCGTTGTACAAATTATGTAACTAGCGTTGTATCAGATTATGTGACTCCTGTTGTATCAGACTGTGTGACTGCTGTTGTATCAGATTATCCGACTGATGTATCAGATTATGCGACTGCTTTTGTATCAGATTATGTGACTCATGTTGTATCAGATTATATGACTGCTGTTGTATCAGATTATGTGACCACACCGTACCAGGCATGTGACAAGTGTCAGAACATGTGACTGGTGTTGTATCAGAACATGTAATCGGTGTTGTGGCGGACTTTACCTCCCAGCGGTTGTAGGTCATGAAGAACAGGGAGAAGGGGATGGCGGTTCCAGACATGGCGTGTGTGGACGGCATGCTGTACTCTGAGTTGTAGAACATCTCCACTTTGACCACAGGTGGAGAAGCGGGTCGGGACCACCGGACCACGTCCTTGGTGCACTGACCCAGGTACATGACCCAAACCCAGACCATGATGAGCCGCCTGCTTATAAAGGCGTCCAGGTTCCACATGACGAAGGGGAAGAAGGTGATGTAGAAGAACTCGTTGCCCAGTTCGGTTCCGAATGTGAACAAGTAGAACAAGAACCTGTTCTGGATCACGAACTCCTGTCCCGTGTCCTCCGTTAGGGAGTTTTTCCGGAGGGGTTTCACCGTGCTGCCCCGGGAGCACCCCGGGTCCTTGCTCCCGTTCTGGGCTGCCCTCCGGTACTCTGACCCGGTGAGCCCTGACCGGAGAGCCCCGACCTGAAGCCCGGTAGCCTCTCCTCCCGCTGACCCATTTTCACAGGCTCCTTTTGGGTCATGTTTCAGATCCGGAGTCCTCCTCCGATGTCCCAGCGCTGCTGTTGGGACATTGTCTCCCTCTCCGGCTCCGATACCGGCCGAACTTTCGCTCCCAGTTTCCGCGGAGACCGGATGATAAAACGCCCCGTTGTTGTGCAGGTGAGCCCGGTCCGCTGCCTTCAAACCGGTCCCCCGAACCCCGCACATGTGCTGGAAGCGGGCGACAAGGTTCGGGTCTCGGAGATACCGGAACCGCTCCCTAATGTTCTCCATGTTGAGCCGGGGCTTTTCTCACTCCTGAACCCGCCGGAAAAGACTCAGAATCGGCTTCTCTCCCGGAGCGGCGGCCGTTAGCTTCTTGCTAACGGTTCTAGCTAAAAGCATCCATTTTTAGCTGAGCGGTACGTGACCCCCCCGAACCGGTCCGAAAACAAACAGAACTATAAGTAAGACTTAAATAAATAAGTCCCGTTTTTATAAATGCGGTGTGGGTTGCACCTCCTGGCTCACCAAAAGATGGAAGTAACTGTCACGGGAACGCGCTTAACGGGTAAGACTGTTCTTCTTCTACGATATATCTACCTGCAGGTGACGTCACTTCTTCCCCCTGCTGGTTGGTTCTGAACACTGCAATTACTTTGATTAATTCTGTTTATTTTAAAGGAATACAGTAGTGTTATTTTATTTTATTTTAGTCGAAGACCACGAGGAGGGAAACGTGTCAGGAGACAGAGGGAGAGGAGGAAAGTGAAGAATGTAGGACTGAGG
>JARVGS010000789.1:24254802-24268905 GCA_031762315.1 Hypsolebias antenori | reverse complement strand
ATGGCATGAATGCTGGACATTTACTCACTGTGAGGTTTTCAATAATCTGGCACTGAGTAGAGTGACTGTGGGGTTTAGGTAAACAGGTGAGCTGCATGAGGCCTGATTGCAGTGACTCAGCAGAGTGGGTGTGGCAGCTGCATGAGGCCTGATTGCAGTGACTCAGCAGAGTGGGTGTGGCTAGGTGAGCAGGCAGAGGTGCAGGTTTGACAGAAGAAGAGAACAAACAGGAACTACATGTATGGCCGGCAGGACAGAAAATGTGACATAGCCCCACCTCTAAGGTCTGGCTCCTGACGGACCTCCAGGTTGGTTAGGGTGAGAATTATGGAAGTCATGGATGAGTGACTTGTCAAGGATGTTGCGAGCAAGAACCCATGACCGCTCATCAGGCCCGTAGCCCTCCTAATCAACCAGGTAATGGTAACCCCGACCCCATCATCACATTTACTCACTGTGAGGTTTTCAATAATCTGGTAATGAGTAGAGTGACTGTGGGGTTTAAACACAGGTAAACAGGTGAGCTGCATGAGGCCTGATTGCAGTGACTCAGCAGAGTGGGTGTGGAGTGGGTGTGGCTAGGTGAGCAGGCAGAGGTGCAGGTTTGACAGGAGGAGAACAACAAACAGGAAACTATGGCCGACAGGACAGAAAACGTGACAGCTGTACTAGATTACCAAAACACATAGAACTGGTGTGGTTGAAAAAAAATAGGCCTTACACAAAGTTTTTCTGTGTGACCAGAACAACGTCCAGGTTCTTCACCTTGCTGGACTTCAAGTTTTTCACCTCAATACTGGCAAAAATACTGGAGAAAAAAATGTGAAAGACAATTATTTAAAGTAATACACACTACACGAGTGAAGAGTTTTGATGTTAAGTTTTGATCATAAAACTGTCTGACTGACCTTGAAGAATCGAACGGAGTGGCGATGGACCCGTTCAGCATCGCAGTGACGTTGCCACAGGCAGCATCTGCAAACTACACACAGGAAGTGGATGTTTAAAGAAAGCACACTTTAGATTTATACAAAATAAATGCATTATGACTGTAATTATAAGCCTCAGGTTATGATAAACTGATTTCCTGAACTTTTAATCGGCGGTTATGTTAACTCAAAAAGACCAAAAATTATGTGAAACTATCTAAAAAAGCTAATTCTGGTCCTCTGGACATTCAAAAAACAAAACAAAAAAGTAGAAACGTTTCGTCTTTCGTCTGAAAGACTTCCTCAGTCTGAGGTGCTGTATTCAGCTCAGTCTCATAAATAGCACCTTCTCCCAGTGGATCAACCAGTTTGCTGATGACAGACAAAAACTCCTCTCAAACCATCGCTCCTCTCTGTCAAGGATGTGAACATCTTCATCTTCATCATGAAAGAGTGACCGCTGGCCTTTCAGAGATGAAGATGTTCACATCCTTGACAGAGAGGAACGATGGTGGTTCAATGTGTGTGTTGCCTGTTTGTTTGTTTGTTTGTTTGTGCAGCACTTTGGTTCCTTGTCGCTGTTTAACCTGCTCTATAAATAAAATAGTATGGTAACTGTCTTGCTAAGTAGTTAACTGTTTGAATGTCTGGTTTCTAAGCATATTTTAGATAGATCTCAAAAGAGCTTGTTAAAGTTTATAAATAATAGAGAAGTCATGTTTTCAGGCTGAGAAAAAGTAATTTTAGGAAGTAACAGGAAATGTTTAAATGATTTTAGGTGCTAAATTATCTTAACAAAATTAATAATTTGTCTTAACGTTTAGATTCAGAAGATTTGATCAAATCTTTGCTTGTTTCCTATAATTTCTCTTGACTCCCAGACAGTCTGGTGACCGAATCATTTATTTAAAGAAGTTTGTGAATAAAACATTATGTCTGTGTTTCTTTCTGTGTTTGGCTGAATGTTGTGAAACAAAGCACAGTACAGTGTTAGTACATTAAAAAAACTGATGACAACAATAAAGATTAAAAAGAGGAAAAGACTCGAACAACAACAGGAACAGAAACTATGTTCCCATCCAAATATATTTAATTTAAATTAAATTCTTACTACACAAATATAAACACTACTACATTCAGTGTGTTTCAGCATTAAATTAATTTTCTAAACAAAGAATGCTTTGCAACCAAAACAAAATATTTAAAATATATATACAGTATATACAATATATTATACAATAAATTATAAAACCAAAGCTCCTTGAACAAACATTATTTTCTGCCTGTTTGAAGATAAATCAGTCTCAAATGTAAGATTAATAAACCATTTTTGTATCCGTACAACAAGAATTACAAATGCATGAACTGTTCTTTAAATGTTGTTTTCTTCTTGTAAATACTACCAGTAAAATATATTTTCCAGTATTATAGATCCATTTTTGTACGGAAGCGTGTTTTAATATAGAAGTAAAGAGTTTCTGTGAAATGAGTCTTTTGGCATGTCTGGTGAGGCTGTGATGTCCCAGATTTTCAGCAGGCTTCATCTGCGTTCCTTCAAAGGATGAACGTTTCATTAAATGTGAAGATTAAAATATTTTTTTTCTTGATTATTAATAGAAGATAAGTTCTCAACCTTGTGTCAATGGCCCTATCAGGAACAATAAAAATCTTTATTTTATTTCTTTATTACTTAACCAACAGTGTATGTTTGAACTTTAAACCAGGGTCCATGTTTTGTTCCAATCCTCTGCTTCACTGCTCGCTCCACTGCAAAGAAAGAGACAGACGGATCAGAAACAAACCCCATCTCGGACTGAAGGGTCTCACCTGGTGCTGTTACCTGAGCCATGACCTCACCTCGTCACTGTCGCCATCCCAGAGAAAATGTGTTAATGTTTTGACAGGTGCGCCGCAGCCGATAGTGTCATCGACATCCTCTTCAACAAATCTGTGTCTGTCTGGCAATAGTCGAGTGTTCAGTGGTGCAGGAGATGTGCTGTAAAAACAGTCTAGGCCGCACTCATCATCGATGTCGTCACAAATACATTCGGTATTCAGGGTCTTGATTGGTCTTTGGCACTGATAAGTGGATGAGATGGTCCCTTTGATCTTGTCCCAGACGCTGAAGGCCAGGTTGTTCAGGTGTTTGTCCACCTCCATCAGGGGCTCAGGGGCGGGGTCAGTTAAACTCGGCAGAACAAGTTGTACGCTCGTTGCCAAGTTAGGATACTTCTGGAGGAAGGGGATGTCTTCGGCTCTCAGCTCGCTCTCGGTGGAGCTGATCATGTCTGCGAGAGATGTTGCTTCTCTTTTCATGGCCTCACGCTTCATCCTCAAACTCTGGCTCTTCTGCTGCTTCTCCTTGTTCACGGCAGCGAGTCGAACCTCCTCCTCGTTTTTGAGGAACGACTGAATCGTGGAGAACACGTCTTTCATCTGCCTCTCCGTGTCACGACACTGGAGTTCAATGTTCTGTGATGCCTGGTTGAAATTGTCTCCAGCAATAGTTAAGAGGTCCTTCTGCTCACGAACGGGTCTCAGGAGCTCCTGAAGCGTCGCCCTATGTTCTGCGGCAGCTTCCTCCAGGGGCCTGAAGCTGTGGTTGGCGTGGCATCTTGAATACCGACAGATGGGACACACCAGCTGCTGATCTTGTACACAGAAGAGCTTGAACTTCTCAGCGTGGAGGCTGCAGAGCTCTGAAGGAGCTGCTGAACGTCTCTCGCTGCGCTCGTCTGAGAAGGCCTCACACACCTGTCTTAAAGCCAGGTTCTGAGGTGGGTCGTGTGAAGGACAGATCCTCCTGCAGACCGGACATTGAGGAGTCTGCCTCTGTGTTCTCCATTGCTGCCAACAGGCTCCACATAAACTGTGGCTGCAGAGCAAGATGATGGGATTCTGGTAGATGTCATGGCAGATGGGACAGGAGATGTTGTTTTCAGGCCAAGAAGCCATTTGACTCCTTACCAAGGCAGCTGAAGTTCTCCAACGGTCTGTGAAGAGAGGCAGGGTTCTCCCAATGACGTCCTGCTCGTCTCTGCAGAAGTCCTCTCCAAGGTTCTGGTGCTCCGTCCTCTCCAAGGTTCTGGTGCTCCGGCTTCTCTTTTATACGGCATTAAACTTTATTTCCTGCTCTGTCTTCGTCATTTCTGGAAAGCAGGAGTCGCTGAGCCGTAAATCATGATCAGGAGCGTTTATGATCCATTTAACCACCTGACATCTTATCTGAAGGAATGACTGATCAAGACTTTTATGTGTTTATAAAATAATGTTGCTTCTTATCATCTAAACCATCCAATGAGGTTTCACTGGCTCTGTGATAAGCTGCAGTTGTCCTTCTGTGTTGATAGCCCTCCTGCTGACTCCACTTAACTTTGCTGTCGGCCAGTTTCGTTTCGAGGGACTGAAGTGAACCCTTGATCAAGTAGTCCAGAGTTTAGTTCTGTGCCGTGGTCGGCCATGTCTCACCTCAATGCTCTTCTCAAACGCAGATCCTAAACATGTGGGATTAACGTGTTTTGTAACTTTGACAATGTAAAGACTGAATCTGACCATGCGTTTAGGACCCAGTTCACCCTGCAGGACGACCCTGCTGTCAAACCAGTAGTCTTTGTACGGTCCGGACAAGGGACTCCTTATTTAGAGGGAAATGTTGTGGAGGGTGTTGGTTTGGGTCCTGGGTGGAGCGTAGTGACGTAGATAAAGGTGTGAGGCTCAGACGCACAAATGTGGATTGTTTCTCAAGAAGCAGGACTGACTGGTCACGCTGACTTCAAGTCCAGATCACGATCCCACCCCGTCCACAGCCGGTTGACCGTACCCTGAGTACGTTATAGCAACACATGCTGCTGCTTTCCTGCCACCAGCCACCCTTCACCTTCAGACTCAAACCAGGAAGTTCTGATTCTCATCGTGGTCAGGCCTGCTAGATGTTGGAGGAGAACAGGTGGATGTGGTCGAGGTCCTTTCACCTGGATCCTCTCCTGCAGATGATGCTCTGACTTTCTGTTTCCACTGCCTGGATCTTGTAACGTTTCCAGCTATACCCAGATACAAGGACTGAAGAGAACAGATACCAAGACTACAAAGTGATCATTCATCAAATGTGCCAGGGAGGGAGCTGGAGCCCTGAGGAGCAAGGAGAAGGGTTAACGGTCTGTCGGCAGGGGCGATGATGTTACTGCTGCTCTTTCTTACAGCAGGGGTAGGAGTTAGTAGGAGTTAGTTTTGGGGAGAGGTGACCCAATGGTTCCAGGCTGAAGACGGTGAAGGTGTAGAGGTAACTGAACAGGCACGGTCCACAGAGGAGATTCCAGGAGGAGACAGGGGTTTGTTCTGAGAGCACAAAGAATATAAAGTCGGTTCATCTTCTGTTAAACTCACAAGTAAAAGGCTCGAACACAACTACCACTGGCAGGTAATGCTCCAGCGCCGACTGGATGTCCTCTGCAGCTTTTCATGCTCCTGCTGCTCATCAAGACGATGATCCTCAGGCGCTGCTGAACGGTGCTCGCATGTGGCTGCAGGGAGCTGACAGACATCGTTTGAAAGTAGCCGGAACCTTCAGACTGGAGCTTCATGAAGAGAAAACCGTCTTACTAAAGGAGTTAGTTCAAGAAAACATAAAAAAAAATTATGAACAGTGAAAGTTCTTCTTGTTTGTTTTTTTTTTGGTTTCATAGATGCTGCTGCCTGGCTTTAGGAGAAAAGATGTCCGTCAATGATGTAATGATCCTCAGGTGTTGGTGAAAAGTCAACAAACGTTGCTGGGTCGTAAAAACGTCAGAATGAACCCCTGCTCTGCTTTAGAGTTGCATTCAGACCCAAAAATTCAGAAGCGACCCAGCCCGTAGCCATCATTTCCAAACCTCACCCGACCTGATGAATCAACAGTAATTACAGGTCTGAACCTGAATCCACCCCCCGACATTTTTAATTAAGCTTTGACTGCTTTTATAATTATTAACAGTTGGTGGTCGCTGATTAAAAGAGGGCAGAATGTTGGTTAATAAAATAACTTCGCCGTTTTTGGACCCAACAGAACTTTATTCCACCATGCTTCTCCCTCCTCGGAGTCTCACACACACAACAAGAAGAGTATATAACACCTTAACATGCGCTACTGGGATGACATTGCCCCCTAGTGGATTGGCATGTAAACTAAGCAAAACAAAGAAATAACACAGAAGATCAGAGTTGGGGGGGTGTTTGTCCTTTCATGGCCGTCAAAGTGCATTAAATCCCTGCTTCTGCCTGCATTCTGCATTATTCATACACGGACCCTGCGCTGACATGTCGGATATTTTGTGATCTCACCTATTGAATGAACGTCCATTTGGGCTGATGGATCGCTGGCAGAAGTCCAGCTGAAGCTTAACTGGACTTTTGACCTCTTTCAAGGCCGGTCAGCGCGCGGTGAAAGGGCTGCGTGTGGCAGGTGATAGTATGGCAAGCCATGTTGCCATATCGCGCGCATCCTCTGACACAATCAAAAGCCCGACACGAGCCGGCCTGCACATTAAACACATTATTCTGGCCCGGCTCAGTCCTAATCCGGGCCAGACTCTGGGTTCAGGTTGGAAATGACCGCTCTGCTCTGCTTGGGTTCAACCTGGCTGGATCTGTGATCATCCTTTTCTTTTTCTTTCATGTTTCTCTTCAGACCCTGATTTGTTGTGTTTTTGTTGATGCCTCCATGTCTTTTCTTCTTGTCTCTCTATAGTTTCCTCCACTGAGACCCTCATCCTGAACCTCTCTCTCACAATGAGCATCGCAGCTCTCTCACCCCTGAGTCCAGAGCCCCCCTCCCCCATGCTGACGTCGGTGACGCCGGTCACTCCGACCCTGGACCCTGGAGCTGTTGATGCTCCTCTGACCCTGGATCAGTCCCAGGATGGAGCTTCCTGTCCAGGTCCTGGTCCCAGTCGAGGCTGCCTCACAGGAGGAGGAGCTCACCTGGACTTCTCTCTGAGGTATTTGAGCCGTCATGATGATCATTTGCTTTCTTTGGCCACACTCGTCCTCAAAGTGTCTCGAGCGTGTGACTAACTTTAAGTCTCGTCTCTAAAGTTTTTTTTTTTAAGCATCTGAAAGTTTGAGATTTGGATCATAGCTCCAGTTTTCTGCAGTTTGTCGTTTCAGCATGTAGAAAAAACTGTTTCTGGTCGAATCGTACCCACACTTCGTACGCAGGGGTTGTCCTGCTCCACTTTGTCCACACTGGTTGTAGTTTTATCCAACTGGAACAAAATGGTTACCATTTAGCACCCGGTGCATGCACCCCTGTGTGCTGCGTCCCAGATTCAGACTCGTTGGCACCGTTTCCGTGAGCTGCAACATTTTTGATGAAGCCAAACACATTACATAAAATAAAACAGACTGTCATTTTCACATAAAGTCCAGTTTAAAGTCAAACATGGACGTTAAAAATAATGAAATCAGGACTTTTTCAGGACTTCTGTTGAACTTAGATCATGTAGATCAGGCAGAGAAACAAACTTCTTGTTGGTGTCTTTCTGGATTTAAAGCGTTTTCTCCTGTGTCGGGATGTTTGTTTTCATTCTGTCATGATCAGCGTCAGATGGAGATGTTTTTTTTTTTTTTTGTTTCAGGACACAGAAACCCCCTCCTCTAAACACCGGAGCGGACTGGAAGGTGGTCCTTCATTTACCGGAGATCGAGACGTGGCTGAGGGCGACCAGCGACCGGGTCTCACAGCTCGCTCACTCCGTGGGACAGGACGCTGACAACAGACACGTGGACGTCCACCTGGTGCAGCTCAAGGTACAGCTGGAGTTCCCTGCTCACTGAGCTCAGAGCTGCATGGTCTGACCTTCAGGGTGAAACTGCAGTCTTAAATGTTTTCCACTTGTGAATGCTCTTTCTCTGTTAAATGATGGACTCCAGGTAGTTTGGACCTTGGACCCTGACTGATTCAGTTTGCAGCAAAGTCCTGTACTGTATTTGGTTCCTTTCAAAATAAAGATTGACTGGAAACAAACAGTCAGTCCTAAACAGGCCAGAGGTGAAGAACCTCTGTATTTTAGTCCACCTTGTTCCAGTGAAGCATAAAAAATAAAAAAAAAAAAGATTAGATCTAATGCTGAACGTAATGGATCTTCTATCAACAAGGCTTTTATTTTGACATGGAGTCACATGTTTCCTGTTTTAGACAGCTGCTGCTGTTAGCCAGAAAAGGTGCTTTTATATTTACATATATGTTGTACACAGTCCCTGGTTTGGGTTTATGTGGTCCAGTTCTGAAGACAAACCAGAGCACCTCTGCAGGTGATCCCAAACTCAGGTGAAGGTAAACGTCACCTGGAGAGACTCACCTGTGAGCAGCCATCTTGATCCAGGCAGAACATTCCCTCTGGATCAGAGTCTGGACCTCAAGCAGGTACCGGGTACCTGAGAGTCCTGTTCACGTCTAATAGAGCTGGACCGACAGATCATAGCCTCGTTTGCAGTAATGAGGCTGTTGTTCTGGTTTGTCGTGGTGAAGGAGGTGGTTGACCCTCTGGATCTACTGGTCTGTCTACGTTCCAGCACTCAGCCCTGGTCCTGAGGTTTGGATCAGGTCTGAAAGAACCAGATCCTGGTCCAAACAACTTCCTGGCTCAGCCTCAGGTCAGGGGAGGACCGCTCCTCCTGGATGAAAGGAGTCAGCTGAGGAGGTTCTGACTCTGATCAGGAAGTCTCCTGAGAGGAGACCACGGGACTGACCCAGAACTCTGGTCTGGTCTCTGGTGGGCGTTCAACCTACTCTAACATCAGCGCTCAACTCAAAAGTCCAGAACCTGGGCCAAGACCAGGATCTTCAGATCCAGCTCTTGGTTTTTATCTGCGTGGACTCGACGTGTTTGTAGACAAGATGGATGTTGTTCCACGGCCCGGTTCTGGGAGGAGACGGGTCAGAACTACAATCCAGCTTTGTTGGGAGGTGACTGATGTCATGCTGTGTGTGTGTGTGTGTGTGTGTGTGTGTGTGTGTGTGTGGGTGTGTGTTAGGTTTAGTGATGAATTCATTCAGGCGTTGAGTCTTCTTGTAAACACGTTTATTTTTCTGATGCGTTTCCTTCAGAACAGAACGTTTTTTATTATTTATTATTTTAACCTTTATTGAACCAGGACTGAGTTCTCAGGTCTCTGCCTGGAGCCTAACCTGCAGGTTTTTGGGTTCTGGGGTGGAACCAGAGAAAACCTGCTCAAACGTGAGGAGAACACTAAACTCCACACAGACAGACCCAGAACCTTCTTGTTTGGACTTGCTTCTTGAACATCAGAGATGGTTCTGTCCTTTCAGAGCGAGCAGAACCAGACAGGTCGGGTTCTGTTTCTCCAGCTTTTAACTTTAGTTCATGCAAGACTAACCTCCAATTAATAAAGGTTGAGTGAATATGAAAATTAAATCACAACTGCATTGAAATAAGATTAAATTACATTTGTGATTATTTATTTCCAAATTTTTTATTCCTGTTTGATCCTAAATTATATTTGCCAACATAAAATTCAACAAAATAACGTGCAAAAAGTAAATTTCTGAATATTTTTGATTAGTCAGACCGGAAGGAGCTTGTTCTCTGGCTGAGGGCTCCCTCTGGTGGTCAATGTTGGTATTGCAGCTTCTGTTTGCACTTTAAACTCTTTACATTAAAAACCAGTTCAGGGTTTTATTTAAGGTTTTTGTTAAACAAAATGTTGGCAGAAAAAAAAATCCAGATTATACTTAATGTAAGTTTCATGCTTCCAGTTTGAATTTTGTGCTTTTCTCAACAAATTTACATAAAAAGAGCTGGACTTCCTGAAGATACTTAAAGACGTTTCAGTTTGTTAAAACATTTTTCAGACTCAAACATCGGTTTTTAGCCATCGTGGATTTAGTTTATGATCATTATTACATTTTAAACTAAACTACTAGAATTAAAAATAAACTTATGAGCAGATTTTCAAACAGATTCAAACATTTATGAAGTTAATTCACTGAAACTAAAACTACTAAAAGCTTGTACTGAACACAGAGCAGGTATTCAAGCAGTAATTAGTTTCATTATGAGGCGGGCGATCATGTAATTGCATCTGCGTGTTGGATTGTTAGTCTGTTAGCAAAATATCTTATGAACCAGTGGACAGACTGTAATGAACATCTCTGATAGACGTCACTGATTATTGACTGAAATCACCTGATTCAACATGGCTGACGCAAAGCCAGGTGGCGGGTGATAGGCATTCCTTCATTAAATGTTCATTATCTGTAGTTTAACGTCTAAACCCAGGAGGGCTTCTGGACTCATCGTGTGTCTGCTGCAGATCAGGTGTTACTGAGAGCACTTTGGACTGAACGGAGCCAGATGTTCCCATCCAGAACCACATCTGGGCTCCTGCTGCAGACCAGCTCCTGGAGCAGGATCGTTTGAAGGTTTTTCTTGACCCCGAGGGCAGAAAATCCTGCGTTTGTTGCTTCTGTGAATAATTGATACCTGTGCTGCTGACAGCCTCACGCTTTATTTGACTTAATGGCGGGCGTGGAGGTTTGTGGAGACGGCTGTTTGAAATCGTGCCTCTGGTGATCCGTCTCCTCCTCCATCGTGTCCTCTCACTCGTTTCATCCTCCATCCTCCCTCTCTGCCTCACTCGCTCATCGTTATGAAGCTGCTGCCTGCAGGGCGTCTCGCTGCAACCCGACCTTGGCACAGAGAGACTGTAGGACGTGATTATACTGGTGTGTGTGTGTGTGTGTGTGTGTGTGCGTGCACACGTGAGATGGTATGTCGGCCTCTGAGCCATTCTTGGTGTCCTGCTGCAGGCGACGTCTGACAGCTGCCCTGAGTGGGCGGGGCCACAGCACAGAGATAAATATAAATATGTGTACATTCATCATGTTCCATCCTTTTAAAAACTGTTTAATTAAACAACCAGTCCTAAATTTAATCTTAAGAAGAGACGATGGAGTTGTTTTTACAGGTCAAAGTTCAGAAGTTCAGGTCCAGTTCGACCTTCTTCTGGTCAGGAAGTTCTGCTCATAAGCAGCTGAACTGGGTGAGGTCAAAGGTCAAACTTTGCACTTTCACTCTCTGACTGTAAAGAAACCTGGAAGTTGAATCCAGAACAAGCCCGGCCTCCCTGTCAGCTGGCTCCAGTCCAGGTGTTAAGCCCCGCCCCCTTCACCTCAGGTCATGTTTCAGGTGTAGAACATTCATTTAATTCACTCACACCTAAAGAAAGGTCATGTGACACCAAAGCAAGAAGTTCTGGTACTCTGGATGTGGTCCAGGCTCTCCTGAAACTGGTTCTGGTTTTAAACAGTTTTCTAACTGGACTCTCTCACCTGCTCCGGGTCATCTGCCCTTCAGTCGGACCTGATGGTTCTGGTGTTCTATTTCATGTAGGCTACGCCCTTTAAGCCACACCTGATGGGTTAATCCCTGTGCTTCGCACCAACATTGAAAACTTCAAGTCCACGCCCACCTGCTGTGGGCCCCACCTCGGTCTACTTTATAAGCCGGTGTTGACCGAGAAACTGCTCCCAAAAAATTTTTCACGCCATCTAGAAGACTTCATCCACATCGACATGACGACCAGACCGCCCGTTCGAAAATGCGCGGTTTGCCTCAGTGGATTTATCTTGGCCGAGGACAGGCACCAGCTCTGTGACTCCTGCCTCGGGGCTGAACACGCGAGGCTGGCGATGGATCGACTCCCTTCATGTCGGGCTTGCCAGCTTCTGTCGACGGAAGAGAAGGAACGCCGCCTCGACCTCTTCACAGACCAGCTGCCGCTGGTTCGGCCGAGGGACGACGCACCACTCTGCATGGACTTTGAGCAGATGCTGGACTATGCGTCTTCTTCGGGGGTAGCTAGTGCGGTCGGTCCGTTCTCCCCAGAGGGTTCGGATCCGGCGTCGCCTTTCCTCCACATGCCGGAGACGACTAGCCGCCGCGGCCCGCCATCTCCCCTGGGAGGCGCGGGACCGGCAATACCCCCCACCGTGGGAACAGTCAGGGCAGCAGCTTTCGCCGCCACATCTGACTCACCGGGTCCGGCAGCCCCGCTCGACGGATCAACGCCGGCGCCCGACCTACCTGCTGACGCGGCGTCGTGCTGCAGTCAAGCGCCGTCTCCGGAGGACGCAGGACGAGGCCATCCTGAGTCGAACGTGCAGGACGCGCACTCCTCCCTCATCAACGCGCTGCCGGAGCTCATCGACTGGACGGCCAAGGCCTGGGGCATCGCGGTCCCGGAGAGCAACACACAGACCTCCTCTTCACGGCTGGGGGGTCGTTTCGCCGCCAAGACGGGAACGCCGACGCAGCCCATCTGGCCCTGCGCTCCGGAGATCCTGAGTCTGCTGCAGGCGGAATCAGCCGAACCTCTGAAGAACAAAGCCCCGGTCCTGCCCTTCATGCAGGCGACGAGAGTCCAGGGGCTGACTGATGCGAACTTCCCACCTGTGCCGCCGCTGGAACCCAGCTTGTCGGCGGTGTTTGGACTGAAGCCCGCAAAACATGTGGGTAAGACTGTTTCACCGCCGTCAGCAGCGGACCAATTCTCCACCAAAATGCAGGACCGCATCCATAAGTGTTCGGCGCAGGTGGGGGCGGCGGCTAATGTGATTGCTCTCCTGGCTTTCACCGTCGGGCAGGAGCCCTCTCACGACACGGCGGGAGCAGCCCTGGACGCCATTACTAAGATGTGCGAGGTGCTGGCGACGTGCTCGGCCAGGATCTCTGCTTGGACAACCCTTCTCCAGAGACAGGTTTGGCTCAGGCTGTCTCGCACCATCTCTGAGGACGTGAAGAAGCAGCTGCTGGAGGGGCCAATTTCACCTGACGGGCTGTTCGGGGGTCACTACCAGACTGTCTTCGAGCGGCTGCGCTCTTCATCCGAGGCGCTCGAACAGGTCCGGAAACATGCTGAGTCTCCGCGTCCAGAACACAGGGCTGCCCGGGGGCCAATGCGCCCACGTGACCAACACAGGGCTTACCGCAGCCAGCAGCGGTTTTCTTCGCCCTCCCAGACTTTTGCCACCCCGATTCAACCTCCTAGAAACCATCCATCCCAGTACTCCCAGAGGCCTGGGGGTTACAAGGGAAAGGGCCGCCAGCAACCACCTTGGGCCGGCCAGCACAACACAACGAGGAGAGACCCCCCCATGAAGAAGTGACGGTGTGCGGGGGATGTTTTCATTAATGTGTGCAGTGAATTTAATAAAACTTCTGTTTCTGAAAACGGTGTTTTTTGTTCAAACACGTTGGTTGCTTCTTTTCCGAAGCATGTGAAGGCATCTCCAGGTTCAGGTAACACACGTGACTTGATTGTTTCCACTTATGACTCTTCTCACAGTCGGGCTGCGGACGTGCTTAGTGCCCCGTCCGCAAGACTTGATCCCCCATCAACGGTGGGGGCGCGCCCACGTGACTGCCTTCAGTCACCGTGCGCCACGACAACCAAACATTTCAGGTGTAAAAAGGTATTTTCACAAACTGTTAACCCTCATGAGCCTGGTCTGGACGAACTAATACCAGCCAGGACTTGTTCGCTTTCTGTCACAAAACAAACTGTTAAATCGACCGATGTCCCACCTGAGGTAAGACTTCTCTCTGGCCGGCACAATTCAACTGTTGGTCAATGCTGCACCCGTGAGGCGGAGTGCAGTAACTACCCCTTTCCGTCAGGGCCTCCCATTGGCCAATGCGGTTCTTGGCCGCTTGGCGGCGGTAGAGGCCAACTTATCCCCTTTCATGCGGCAGAACCCCTTAGCCACGCCGCTAACAAACCACAGTGCGGCTTGGTTTCAACTTTGTCGTTTAAACAGCTGGCTACGTCGGCTGATTCACAGGGGTTACGCTCTACAATTTGCAGAGACGCCCCCCAGGTTCAATGGAGTTCTGGAAACGAACCTCACATCTCCCGCACAGGGCGCGGCGATGCGTTTGGAACTTCAGGAACTTTTGGCCAAGGACGTCATTTCCGAGGTCCCCCCGGGAGAGGAGATGACCGGTTTCTATTCGAGGTATTTCCTGATTCCCAAGAAAACAGGTGGACTCAGACCGATTTTGGATTTGTCGACGTTCAACAAATACATCATGAAACGTCCCTTTCACATGCTAACAGTGAAGCGCGTTCTCGAACAAGTGACGCCGGGGGACTGGTTTGTGTCGATCGATCTCAGAGA
>JARVGS010000789.1:24224106-24237357 GCA_031762315.1 Hypsolebias antenori | reverse complement strand
CACACACACACACACACACACACACACACACACACACACACACACACACACACACACACACACACACACACACGAGCCGTCACACCTGCCTTCCTGTGACGATACACATGTAGAGATTTACAGGCGTGTTGAAGACACGTGTAAATAATTTTCCTGCAGCTGCTGGTTTCAGTTTCAGGCAGAGGTGTGGACCCAGCCCTCAGGGAGTGAGACACTAACACCCCTCCTGACAACTGTCAGTCAAACTGTCTGACGTCAGACAGGCGGGAAGCTGCAGCTCATGATGAAACTTGTCCTCTTTTTAAAAAAATCAGTTTTAATTCAACCTTTGTTTGTTTGTTTTTAAAGGAACATTTCAAAACTTCAGCTTCAGTTCTGCAGATTGTTTGGTTTAAATTAAAAATAAATCTCATTAATGAATGTTCTAGAATCAATAGATACAAATACATTTAGAACATTTTTTTGCTTTTGTTGCTGTTATTTCAGGTTTCTGTAGTTTGTACAGTGTTTAATTATTAGGAACAAATAGAGTTGGACCTTTTGTTTAAAACGGCTTAAAGCGTGACGGCGGGTGATATGCATTCCTACAAAGAATGCTGCTAAAAACAAAGCTGCAGATGAAGTAAATGTCTTTTTTCACTAAATGAAGAACAAGAAGCTCAATACTTTAGTTTCAGCGACGGCTTCATGTCAGTTAAAGTTTAGCTGTTTCAGAACCTTCATCACCCTCCTCTTCATCAGTTCTGGACCTGAGCTGCTCCAGAAGTTCAACCGTTACTTTGTTAAGGAGGACATTTTGATCCAAACTTCTCCAGATATTTTACATTGTCTAAGGAAGATATTTTGGTCCAAATTACTGCTCCAGATGTTTCACCTTTACTTCAGTCAGGAGGACATTTAGGTCCAGGTTGCTCCTGATGTTCCACATTTTCTTCAACAGGACGACATTTTGGTCTGAACTGCTCCAGATGTTCCACCTTTTCTACATTAAGGATGACATTTCGGTCCAAACTGCTCCAGATGTACCACCTTACTTCAGTCAGGAGGATATTTGGGTACAGGTTGCTCCAGGTGTTCCACATTTTCTTCATTACTGATGATATTTGGGTCCAGGTTGCTCCAGATGTTCCACATTTTCTTCATTAAGGATGACATTTCGGTCCAAACTGCTCCAGATGTTTCACCTTACTTCAATCAGAAGGACATTTTGGTGCTGGTTGCTCCAGATGTTCCCCGTTTTCTTGAGTCAGGAGGACATTTGGGTACAGGTTGCTCCAGATGTTCCACAATTTCTTCATTAATGATGACATTTTGGTCCTTGTTGCTCCAGATGTACCACCTTTTCTTCAGTCAAGAGGACATTTGGGTCCAGGTTACTGCAGGTGTTCCACATTTTCTTCATTATTTGGGTCCAGGTTGCTCCAGATGTTCCACATTTTCTTCATTAAGGACAACATTTTGGTCCAAACTGCTCCAAATGTTTCACCTTACTTCACTCAGAAGGACATTTTGGTGCTGGTTGCTCCAGACGTTCCACATTTTCTTCAATCAGGAGGATATTTGGGTACAGGTTGCTCCAGGTGTTCCACATTTTCTTCATTACTGATGACGTTTGAGTCTGGGTTGCTCCAGATGTTCCACCTTTTCTTCAGTCAAGAGGGCATTTGGGTACAGGTTGCTCCAGATGTTCCACATTTTCTTCAGTAATGATGACATTTTGGTCCTGGTTGCTCCAGATGTTTCACCTTACTTCATTCAGAAGGACATTTGGGTACAGGTTGCTCCAGATGTTCCACATTTTCTTCAATCAGGAGGACATTTGGGTACAGGTTGCTCCAGGTGTTCCACATTTTCTTCATTACTGATGACATTTGAGTCTGGGCTGCTCCAGATGTTCCACATTTTCTTCATTATTGATGACATTTTGGTCCTGGTTGCTCCAGATGTTCCACCTTTTCTTCAGTCAAGAAGGCATTTGGATCCAGGTTACTCCAGGTGTCCCACATTTTCTTCATGACTGATGACATTTGGGTCCAGGTTGCGCCAGATGTTCCACATTTTGTTCATTAAGGACACCATTTTGGTCCAAACTGCTCCAGATGTTCCACCTTACTTCAATCAGGAGGTTTTGATGCTGGTTGCTCCATATGTTCCACATTTTCTTCAGTCAGGAGGACATTTGAGTCCAGGTTTCTCCAGGTGTTCCACATTTTCTTCATTACTGATGACATTTGGGTCCAGGTTGCTCCAGATGCTCCACATTTTCTTCATTAAGGACAACATTTTGGTCCAAACTGTTCCAGATGTTTCACCATACTTCAATCAGAAGGACATTTTGGTGCTGGTTTCTCCAGATGTTCCACATATTCATCAGTCAGGAGGACATTTGGGTACAGGTTGCTCCAGGTGTTCCACATTTTCTTCATTACTGATGACGTTTGAGTCCGGGTTGCTCCAGATGTTCCACATTTTCTTCAGTCAAGAGGGCATTTGGGTACAGGTTGCTCCAGATGTTCCACATTTTCTTCATTATTGATGACATTTTGGTCCTGGTTGATCCAGATGTTCCACCTTTTCTTCAGTCAAGATAGCGTTTGGGTCCAGATTACTCCAGGTGTTCCACATTTTCTTCATTACTGATGACATTTGGGTCCAGGTCGCTCCAGATGTTCCACATTTTCTTCATTAAGGACAACATTTTGGTCCAAACTGCTCCAGATGTTTCAACGTACTTCAGTCAGAAGGACATTTTGGAGCTGGTTGCTCCAGATGTTCCACATTTTCATCAGTCAGGAGGACATTTGGGTACAGCTTGCTCCAGGTGTTCCACATTTTCTTCATTACTGATGACGTTTGAGTCCGGGTTGCTCCAGATGTTCCACGTTTTCTTAATTACTGATGACATTTTCTCCTGGTTGCTCCAGATGTTCCACCTTTTCTTCAGTCAAGAGGACATTTGGGTCCAGGTTACTGCAGGTGTTCCACATTTTCTTCATTACTGATGACATTTGGGTCCAGGTTGCTCCAGATGTTCCACATTTTCTTCATTAAGGACAACATTTTGGTCCAAACTGCTCCAGATGTTCCACCTTACTTCAATCAGGACATTTTGGTGCTGGTTGCTCCAGATGTTCCATATTTTCTTCATTACTGATGACATTTGGGTCCTGGTTGCTCCAGGTGTTCCACATTTTCTTCATAAAGGACAACATTTTGGTCCAAACAGCTCCAGATGTTCCACCTTACTTCAATTAGGACATTTTGGTGCTGGTTGCTCCAGATGTTCCACATTTTCTTCAGTCAGGAGGACATTTGGGTCCGGGTTGCTCCAGTTGTTCCACATTTTCTTCATTGCTGATGACATTTGGGTCCAGGTTGCTCCAGATGCTCCACATTTTCTTCATTAGGGACAACATTTTGGTCCAAACTGCTCCACATGTTTCACATTTTCTTCAACAGGAGAACATTTTGGTCCGAACTGCTCCAGATGTTCTACCCTTTCTTCAGTCAAGAAAACATTCTGGTCCAGGTTGCTCCAGATGTTCCACCATTTCTTCATTAAGGATGACATTTTGGTCCAAACTGCTCCAGATGTTCCTTTATGTAAATTTTTTTGATGTGGAGACGGTTGCTGCTTCGTGTGCTTCTTCTGTGTTATTTTTGTGAAGAGCAGCTGGTTCAAAGATCCCGTTAACCTCCTTTAATCTCCCTCTCTCCTTTAGTCTTTGTCCAGAAGCAGAGATTTTAGCTCTTGTCTTTATCTCGGTTTAATGGCTCCCACCCCTCATGAATGAAGACTCGTGTCTTCCTCCACTAAGCCGTCTGTTCTGCTCGTCTTCAGCAGGAAAGTGGATTCAAAGGGAGGAATCGATACAGGATCAGATGCCGTTTCACGTGGTCTCTGAAGATCTTCCAGTCCGTCTCTGAGCTCTGACCTCATTTTATGTTAATCCTAACTGAAGACATTTGATGGTTTTTTTTTTTGTGGTAAATGTGAAATCTGTGCTCGTCACAAGTCTTGCTGTGGTCCAGCAGATGGCAGTACATCTCCACGGAGCACGGAGCTGCTCCTCCTCCTCCTTTTCCTCCGCCACTTTGAGCATCTTTCTGTCCATCAGTTTCTCATGAAGGACACCCTGACACCTCCGTCCTGCTCCTCTTCATGCAGTCTCTCTCTCTCTCTCTCTAATTCTAACATTTCTTTCCAGCGTTTCTTGTTGTATTTTACTTCCTGTACCACTGTTGTCTTCCTCTGCGCTGCGTTTCACATTCTTTATCTATCCCAGAGACGCTCGTTTTAATATTTCATTGATTAAATTAATATTTTTATTCCCGTACATCCATCTGACAAACCTGAGCACAAAGAAAGACTTTTGCTAAGCAAATGTGAGATTTGTACTAAATAAGATGTGATGCGGAGACACTTTAAAGAGCGCTAAAATAAAATTTAAGTTTTTACATCCATCCATCATGGCAGCACTTTCTTTCTTTTCCAGTTAAATATGAACTAATTTATTTTATTTTTCCAATATTCATGAATATTTATGTGTAAACACACACCTTGGTTATTCCTTACTGCAGTCTTTATGTTCTTGTTTTAATAAACCCTTTTAAAGATACTTTCTTAGCTGACTTTTCTTTTTATTATCCTGTAAACGTGTTAGTTTATCTTGCTAATGTTTTTATTTGTATTTTTATTAAACATGAAGATCCAAAAACACAGCGACCGTCCCTCTCAACCACCCCCATGGACCCTAAAGAGGGCGGGGCCTTAAAATTGATGATTTCCTTCTTTAATAAAGTGAGCTGCTTAAAAACATTTCGAGCAGGGGTGTCCAGGCCTAGTCCTGGAGGGACACTGTCCTGCAGGTTTTCGATGTTCCTCTGCTCCAACACACCTGTTCTCTATCAGTGTCTAAGTAAGAGGCAGCTGCAGAACATCAAGAGGTGTTTGAACATTTGAATCAGGTGTGTTGGAGCAGGGAGACTGTGGCCCTCCAGGATCAGGACCAGGACCAGGACTGGAAACCCCTGGTTCTGCTGCGTTCAAAACAAGCAGTTTGTGTGAAGATGTGAACGTTCGGCATCAACTTTGTCGCTTCTGAAGGAAAAACTCTTGACGCGAATGATGTGATGTTTGCTTCGTGTCTTCTTGTCCTCAGAGTTTCGTGCAGAAGCTGGACGGGTTCATCTCGTGGCTGCAAGAGGCGCTGGACAGCACCGAGAACTGGACCCAGCCCAGGCAGGACTTGGACAGTCTGAGGATGTACCTGGACACTCACCTGGTGAGTGAGTTCATGTGTAGTCCTTTAAATGCACACATTTAGATAAATGACACAAACAGTCCTCGTTAAAATAAACTACACCTTCTTCCACGCCTGTGGTTTTTCATGTCAGGACTTGCTGGTCGGATCTGGTTTTTGTCAGGTCTACAAAGACTCAGCTCGATCCTGAAGGGAACAAAAACAACAGATTCCACAGAGTTGTTGTTTATTAAATAGAAACTAAAAGCTGGAGTCGTGCCTTGTTTGATGCATGCAGGTGTGAGTTAACACAATGTCAAGGTGGAAAGACTTCAGCAAAGACCCTAGAGAAGCAGCCTTTGCTGCCAATCAAGGGTCAAAGGTCATTTCCACACTATGAGCAGTCCATCGTTCCATAGAGAAACATTTAAGACAGCTGACAATCTGCCCAGCAGATTCACCCTGAAGGTCAGACTGTGCAGCGCTCAGACAAGAGCATCTCAGATTCTACAGACCTCAGTTAACAGGTCAGAGTTCAAAGGTCATGTCTGGATGTGAAGCCAGTTTTTAAACGGTTTCTGTTGATGATTTCCAGTGTAGCGTCTCTGACTTCATCCCAGCCGAACATCATCATCATCAGCGCATGCAAAGATCTGCACAGAAACAGATGTCTTATCTCACATTCAGTTCTGCTCTCTGTGTGTGTTTGTTTATTTGTTTGTTTGTTTACATGTGTTGACTTTGTTGTAGATGCCAGCAGCTCTACCGTTAGCGGCGGTTAGCTTCAATTAGAATTCCTGCTTTTAATTGGCACGTCTTGTTAAATAAAGCAGACGGGGATGAAACAGCATCACTAATAGGCCTTTGAACTGCTCCACTGTTGATAGCATGTTAGCTAGCAGACTCGGTGTGTCGGTGTGTGTGTTTGTGTCGATAGTCACACTTGCACTTTGTAGTTATTGGTGTGTGTTTAGGGAATAATTGGGTGTGTTTTGTTGATTAGTGTGGAGTAAAGCCAGGATCTGTTTCTCTCCTCTTCCTCTCACTTTTATCAGGTCGTCCTTTTCTTCTTCTTTACTTTTTCTGTCGTTCTGTAGTTTTCTTTCCAAATATTCTTGGTAAAATCTGCTTTTACCAAGATTTTACCAAGAGAAGCGGCTCCAGAGAAAAGCAGACCAAAGATTAAAAAAAAAAAAAATTAAAACAATATTGTCCTCAAGCAACACTTTGGTTGTACAAAACTAATTTAACAAATTATAAATTGTTTGGTCATTCTTTTTATTGATTTTTTTCTTGGACAAATACTTTCACACACATTTCCATTCTGTATGTAGCTTTCTGACAGACAACACACGCACGCACACACACACACGCACACACACGCACACACACACACACACACACACACACACACACAAACACACACACACAGCTGCTGGGCAACAGTGTGTAGAGTGGAGTTGCTCTCCCAGCTGAATATTTTGTCCAGTTGTGTGTGTGTGTGTGTGTGTGTGTGTGTGTGCGCGTGTGTGTGCGCGTGTGTGTGTGCGTCTGTGTGTGTGTGTGTGTGTGTTTTAGGGCGCGTGGAGCCAATAAGCACAGGTCCTTCCGGAACCCTGGGGAGATCAGTGAGGCAAGAGGATGCTATCATGCACACACACTCACACACACTCACTCTACACACACAGACCGCTCTTTGTGAGGCGCTAAGAGACGGCGGCCAATGAAAGGCCTATTGATTGGGTTTGATGGGTGAACCGGGCCTCTGCATCCCATTAGAAGCGTAGCAGAGAGGTCTGATGCACCAAATACTGGATAAATCTGAACATGTAGGATGTCTGAAAAAAAACAAATATCATTTTGGTGTCACACGTTGTTTTTGTCCCACAAAGACCCTTCGAGGTCCAGATGAGATCAAGTTGTGCTTCTGCTCCATTTGGAAAACCAACCTGGGCATAACCAGTAAAATGTGTAGATATAGAGCTGTTTATTCTGTGCTATTTACAAAACATACTGTTTCCAAAACCAGTGACTAACTTCTAGGAAAAATTTTCAGTTGGTCATATACCTGTTTTTTCTTACACATGGACCCATTTTCAGTTGGTCATGGACCTGTTTTCAGTTGGTTGAGGACCTGTTTTCAGTTGGTCATGGACCTGTTTTCAGTTGATCATAAACCTATTTTTAGTTGGTTGAGGACCTATTTTCAGTGGGTAATTGACCTGTTTTCAGTGGGTCATAAACTAGTTTTCAGTTGGTCACGAACATGTCTTCAATTGGTCATAGACCTGTTTTCAGTTGGTCACAAACCTGTTTTCAGTTGATCATGGACCTGCTTTCAGTTGATCATGGACCTGTTTTCAGTTGATCATAAACCAATTTTTAGTTGGTTGAGGACCTATTTTCAGTGGGTAATTGACCTGTTTTCAGTGGGTCATAAACCAGTTTTCAGTTGGTCATGAACATGTCTTCAATTGGTCATGGACCTGTTTTCAGCTGGTCATGGACCTGTTTTCAGTTGATCATGGACCTGTTTTCAGTTGATCATGGACCTGTTTTCAGTTGATCATGGACCTGTTTTCAGTGGGTCTTAAACATGTTTTCAGTTGGTCATGAACATGGTTTCAACTAGCCATGGACCTGTTTCCAGTTGGTCGTGAACCTGTTTTCACTTGGTCATGGACCAGCTTTCAGATGGTCATAAACCTGTTTTCAGTGGGTCATGAACCTGTTTTCACTTGGTCATGGACCAGCTTTCAGATGGTCATAAGCCTGTTTTCAGTGGGTCATGAACCTGTTTTCAGTTGGTCATGGACCTGTTTTCAATTGGTCGAGGACCTGTTTTCAGTTGGCCATGGGCCTGTTTTCAGTTGGTCATGGACATGTTTTCAACTGGTCATGGACCTGTTTTCAGTTGGTCATGGACCTGTTTTCAGTTGGTCGAGGACCTGTTTTCAATTGGTCGAGGACCTGTTTTCAGTTGGTCGAGGACCTGTTTTCAGTTAGTCATAAACCTGTTTTCAGTGGGTCATGAACATGTCTTCAATTGGTCATGGACCTGTTTTCAGTTGGTCATGAACTGTTTACAGTCTGTTATAGATCTGTTTTTGAGTTGTCAACCTCCATTACTATCCAACACAGAGCTTCAGTTGGATGTGGTAGTAGCTGAGAGTCCCTCTGAACTCACATGCTGAGGGCTAACCGATCATACGAAATCTTGTTTAGAACTCTGGCATGTGCGAGAGAGGTCGAATTTACCACCCATTGAGTGGATGTAATGTCAAAACAACCAGACTTGTATTCTTTTAATTTGACCATTGTCACATCTGAGCAATGTGGATCAGGGGCAGCAGAGGGAACACAGTGAAATTAGGGGCTACCAATGTTGGGGGTAGGAGGAGTGGGATGAAATAAATGGATCGGTACCAAAGAAGTCCGGACAGCAATATTAGACGGGAAACTTGAGAGATGGTAGACAAGGGGAGAAAGAAATCATAGTGAGGGAGGGAATATGAGATGAAAGGACAGGGAGTGAGAGGGTTTTATTGCTTAATATAAAAGCTCTGTGGAGGAAAAGCAGACAGAAAGTGAGGACGAGAGACGCACACGTGCACAACGCACACACACACAAACACACGTGCACGGTCCTCAGGGAATCCCATCAGACTGCTGTAGTTTCTCTCACCTCTGTAGGAATGGAGACAATTTGATCATCATTATTACAAAGAATCTTTGATCAGATCATGTCTCATCAGTGTGTGTGTGTGCGTGCGTGCGTGCGTGTGTGTGTGTGTGTGATCAGTGCAGCTCAAAATGCAATCTCAATGACAAACCTGAATGTCATCTCGGTATCAGCGCTGCACACCTCGCCATTATGTGGGTGCTAAAAGCTAAATGGTATTAGCTAGGCTTCTGAGACCATCCTACTCCGTGCTCTGGGCTAATATGCTAATGCTAACAGGTAATCTGATCACTCCGGCTTTGAAGCAGCTCGCCCCACAGCCCGCTGTGTGTATGTTAATCAAAGTGGAGATTTAGGGCCAAAGCAGCTCAGAGATCCTTAAATCCACCTGCTTCCTGCGCTGCGTGACACTCAGACCTGAACACGACGAACCGCCAGCTGCTCACAACAGTGTTGTTAAAAACAAGTTTACATTTCAGCTGAGGCGTTTCTGTCACAGCTAAACCTTCTCTAACATGTCAACCCCACACAGATTTGGTTGCAGATGCGGCAACACTCGCTGACATCACAATCCCACCCACCGTTGTTTCTATACAGACAGCTAAAGTGGAAAACACTAGCGAAATGTGGCTAAATTGGAGCTAGACGCTAAAAGTGGTTCAGCTTTTTATTTAACGCAGACCTGTTTGCTAAATGTTGTGTTTTCTTGATGATGTCACTCTGTACACATGTCTAACATCATGGAGACAACAAGTCCCTCTGCACCGCCTGGTTCGCTCACCGTTCCTTGTTTTATTTCTGAACGCTGGTGAGCCTGCAGGCCGCTCGCAAGACCATTCAGAGCCCTCCGGGGTTCATGCGTAAGGATTTGTTCCTTCAGTTTCGTGAACCGTGCACACAGATTTGCTGTAACCCTGTCGATGTGCAGCAGGTGTTGTGCTCAGTTTTGTTTTCAGTTTGATCCGTGGAACATCAAAAAAAGTGAAACCAGCTTTTAGGGACATCTGCATGATGCTGGTGCGTTCTCGTGGCAGTGTTACAGCGCCACCCACAGGCCCGGCAGAGCTCCTGCAGCTCATTTTCTGCGTGTGAATGAAAACGTTTGTAGAAACGGTGCCGTGCTTACGAGGATATCTTTAGAAATGACAAATGAACAGAATTAGTTTGGACAAGGTCTCGTTCTCGTTTTCTTCACACAGACACACACATGCACATGCACAGGCCCTTTTTAGCGCCTGCTGTGTGCAGAAGCAGAGCCGCTCTTCAGGCCTTATCACGCTGTGATTGATGCTCAGGTGTTCTGCTCTTATCGATGCTGGGCTCTCCATATATTAAAGGCAGGAAACAGAACCGGATCTCTGGTGGAAAAGAGCCTCTGAAATACGATCTCACTTTGATAGCCCGGCTAATCTGCACCTCTCATTCCTCCCATCAGACACCACAGACACGCTGCGTTCTGCAGCTCTGAGTTTGATGCATTTTATGTTTATTAGCTGCTTTTATTTTGTCCCAGCTTATCTGTAAATGAAGTGGGTCAGGGTGCCGTCTGGATCGGAACATTTAGCCAATCAGCTGTGAGATCTGAATAATTGAGTGTGTTTGCCGAATAGGAATGATGACGGTCATGTTTTACCTGGATAATGTACGTCTCTGGGTGCGATGAGTAAAGGGCCGGTTCTGTTTTAAAGAGTTTGGTTCTCATCAGTCTCATTGGATCACTGGATGAACCACAGCTGATCAACTACATTCAAGATGGCCACTTACAGATAGTGAGCTAAACGTTGGGGTGGTGGTTGAGAGTCCTTCCCAGCACAGAAATATTATCACTGGAAATATTCAAAACAAATCTTTGAATATTTATCAAAATGAACCGTTGACCTATTTCCCTCCTGAACTGAGACCTGGTTCTGTTGCTACTTCGGCTCATAGTCTGAATGTTTGTAAACCGTTCACACTGAGGTCCGGTTTGCTTCTGTACGTTTTCTGGCACAAACACGTTCCACAACTTTTGGGCTTTTTCAATAATTCATATATCAATGAATGTTTATGTAGTTTTCTTCTATTTTATTTGCTAATTTATTTACACTTTTTGGCTTCTCATTAACAGTTTCTCCTTTTGTGCTGTCTCTTTTTGGCTGATTTAAGTTTTTTTTTGTTGCAAATTTCAGATTTTTTTTAATAACTATTCAGCCTCTCTCTGCCTATTTCAGCTCATTGTGCTAATTTCAGCTGTTTTTTTTTTTTTCCTGCTTTCAGTGTTTTATTTTCCTCCCATTCAAATTCAGCAGTTTCATTTAACAGTTTGGTGACAATTTTTTTCAGCAGCTTTCAGCAGAAATCCTTCATCTGGTTTAATCAGAAATAGCTAGTTTCAGCAGAAATCCTTCAGCAGCTTTCAGCAGAAATCCGTCAACTGTTTTCAGCAGAGATCCAGCTGGTTTCAGCAGAAACCCTTCAGCTGGTTTTCTTCAGCACCCTTCAGCAGAAATCCTTCAGTTGGTTTCAGCAGAAATCCTTCAGCTGGTTTCAGCAGATGTTCTTCAGCACCCTTCAGCAGAAATCCTTAAGTTGGTTTCAGCAGAAATCCTTCAGCTGGTTTCAGCAGAAATCCTTCAGCTGGTTTCAGCAGAAGTTCTTCAGCAGTTTCAGCAGAAATCATTCAGCTGGTTTCAGCAGAAATCCTTCAGCTGGTTTAATCAAAAATAGCTAGTTTCAGCAGAAATCCTTCAGCAGCTTTCAGCAGAAATCCTTCAACTGTTTTCAGCAGAAATCCAGCTGGTTTCAGCAGAAATCCTTCAGCTGTTTTCTTCAGCACCCTTCAGCAGAAATCCTTCAGTTGGTTTCAGCAGAAATCCTTCAGCAGCTTTGAGCAGAAATCATTCAGCTGTTTTCAGCAGAAATCCTTCAGCTGTTTCAGCAAATATCCTTAAGCTGGTTTCAGCAAAAATCCTTCAGCTGGTTTCAGCAGAAATTAATGGTTTTCAACAGAAATAATTTAGCTGGTTTCAGCAAAAATCCTTCAACTGGTTTCAGCAAAAAAAACCTTCAGCTGGTTTCAGCAAAAATCCTTCAGCTGGTTTCAGCAAAAATCTTTCAACTGGTTTCAGCAAAAATTCTTCAGTTGTTTCAGCAGAATAACCTTTAGCTGGTTTCAGCAAAAATCCTTCAGCTGTTTCAGCAGAAATTCTTCAGCTGGTTTCCTTCAGCAGCTTTCATCAGAAATCCTTCAGCAGCTTTCTGCAGAAATCCTTCAGCTGTTTCAGCAGAAATCCTTCAGCTGGTTTCAACAGAAATCCTTCAGCTGGTTTCAGCAGAAATCCTTGTTTCCTGACTCAAACTGTAAACGTAAACAGCTTATTGTTAATTGTCAGAACCATGTAAAGCGGTAGACGTGTCATTTTTCGGCTGTTCCACGCCTGCGGGGGTTAGATCCCTCGTCCCATCCGTCTCCTCTGTTTGTGTCCTGCTCCATAAATATTGTCCGTGCGCCGGTCTGACCTTGTCTCATGTTGACTGATGCTGTCTCACGTCCATTGCTCACCACAGACAGGACCGTCTCAGACAGCAGGTGGACCGGCTGGAGACTCCACAGCAGCAGGGTCCACTTTGTTTCAGCTTCTTCGGCTCCTTAGAGCCGCTAGCAAACATTTGTAACATCAGCCGAAGAGAAGAGTCACAAAAACAAAATATCTGCACCGTTCAAGATTTACTGCTAAATGACTGCTGGACTCTCATTTAATGAGCAAATTAAAATAATACACATAAAATAAACTTTAACAACAAAGACTCGCTGTAAATATTAATTTTTTTTTAAATCTTTTATTAAATTATTAAACAATATTAAATAAAACTGTGAATCTGGATGGAGAGAAAATATAAATATTGGCTCAGAATTCAAACCGAAACACATCAGGATAGTCATTGTTTTATTCTAACATATTTTAACCGCTTATTATTAGTTTATTTAGCATTTACAGCCTAAATAATAAATGCATTATTAAATATTAATTAATAATGAATGTCTGTTATAAAGAGGCATCAACACGTCAAACTGAAGTGAGTCTGTAAAATGAATGAAGTGGCTTTAATGATAGTTTGTGCTTTTCCTTGATGTTCATTCAATCACACACATGCACGTGCACACGTACACACACAACTTTGTGTGTGTGTGTGTGTGAGAGTCTTTGTGCTGCATTTCCCACTGAAGCACAGCAGGTCGTCAGAGGTGGTTAAGTCTCGAGGCTTGAGTACATCAACACACACACACACACACACACACACACACACACACACACACACACACACACACACACACACACACACACA
>JARVGS010000789.1:24118945-24136084 GCA_031762315.1 Hypsolebias antenori | reverse complement strand
CATATATGTTGGTGGTTTAGTTTATAAGTCAACACTGCTGCTGAATGATAAAACGATTGTCCTCTGCTGGTTTGTGTGTGTGGAAATGAGTCAGCGCACAAAAGAACCGAACTGAGCGGTTTAAATGTGACTGAAACGAAACGACACGTTTTGAAGCAGAAATCTGCAGCGAAGACACCGATCGGTGAAGTCTGCCGTGATCTGGAACAAATGAATGAATGAAACCTGTAGCGGCTCTTTTACCATTTATACATACGATTATAAACATTTATAAACTGGTGTTAAATAAAAATGCTTGTCTGCAGAGCTGGGTTTGAGTACCTGCACAATCCTGGGCCTGTGTGGTCTGGGTCATCAGTCTGGGTCATCAGTCTGGGTCCCACTGGTAGGGTCTGTGGTCTCAGAGGAGCGTTAGACTCAGTGGTGTGAGGACCTCGATGGAGGACTAGAAGAACCAGGTTACCTGGCCTGGAGCAGGGAAACTGGGACCGCCCCGAGACCCCGAGGACAGCGAGCAGCTGCAGTTTGTTCTCACCTCATCTTAGAACCAGTGAATGAAATCTGCGAGCCGTTCCACTAACTGGTCCTGAGTCCAGAGTTCTGAGCAACATCTGGAGGTCTTCAGTCACTGTTTGTGATTCCATTCAAAGCAGTCTGGCCCCCCGCCCCCCGGGTCTGCTCAGAGAGGTGATTCATCTGCGCGGTTCTGTTCATTTTGAACCCGAGCGGTGACGTTGGACTCCCCTCAGCGCGCTGACAGCAGCTACAGTGGAGAGCCAGCAGCAGACACATAAATAATCACCCGGGCTGCTCCGGATAGCGCCGCTCTCCTTGGGCTTTCCAGCAGATGCTATGCTAACAAATGGGAGCAGTCAAACTGGAGCTAATGGGAAAAGTTCTGGATTCACCTCCCAGAGCCCTGCATGGACCTCTCTCACAAACACACAAACACGTGGAGCCGACGGCTAAAGCCGAGAACACCCGACTCCTCGAATAAAACTCGATGAGTTTTAAAACATCTGGCTCATTTTTACAGAATTTAACAAACAGACATGTTCTTCAAACATTTGATGTTAGTCAGAAACAGTCAAAACATTTAAATCTACTGAA
This sequence comes from Hypsolebias antenori, assembly GCA_031762315.1. Classification (NCBI taxonomy): domain Eukaryota; kingdom Metazoa; phylum Chordata; class Actinopteri; order Cyprinodontiformes; family Rivulidae; genus Hypsolebias; species Hypsolebias antenori. The sequence goes on along the minus strand of JARVGS010000789.1, from coordinate 24,134,974 downwards.
ATCTGCTCAAATCTGTTAACTGATTGCTAAAATCTGCTGAATGACTGCTAAAATCTGCTGAATGACTGCTGAAATATCAAATTACTGCTCAAATCTGCTGAATAATTGCTGAAGTCGGCTGAATGACTGCTGAAATCTTAATTTACTGCTGGAAGCAGATGAATGACTGCTGAAATCTTAAATTACTGCTGAAATCAGCTGAATAACTGCTAAAATCTTAAGTTACTGTTGAAATAAGCAGAATGACTGCTGAAATCTGTTAAATTATTTCTCACATGTGCTGACAACTGATGAAATCAGCTGAATGACTGTTGAAATCTGCTGAAATCAGCTGAAAGACTGCGGCAATCTGCTGACTGACTGCTGAAATCTGCTGAATGACTGCTGAAATCTTAAATAACTGCTGAAATCAGCAGAATGACTGCTGAAATCTGTTAAATTATTGCTCAGATCTGCTGACAACTGATGAAATCAGCTGAATGACTGTTGAAATCTGCTGAATGACTGCTGAAATCTTAAATAACTGTTGAAATCAGCAGAATGACTGCTGAAATCTGAAATTACTGCTGAAATAAGCAGAATGACTGCTGAAATCTGTTAAATTATTGCTCAAATCTGCTGACAACTGTTGGAATCAGCTGAATGACTGTTGAAATCTACTGAAATCAGCTGAATGACTGCTGAAATCTTAAATAACTGCTGAAATCAGCAGAATGACTGCTGAAATCTTAAATTACTGCTGAACTAAGTAGAATGACTGCTGAAATAAGTTAAATTATTGCTCAAATCGGCTGGCGACTGCTGAAATCAGCTGAATGACTGTTGAAATCTGCTGAAATCAGCTGAATGACTGCTGAAATCTTAAATTACTGCTGAAATAAACAGAATGACTGCTGAAATATGTTAAATTATTGCTCAAATCAGCTGGCGACTGCTGAAATCAGCTGAATGACTGTTGAAATCTGCTGAAATCAGCTGAATGACTGCTGATGGACATATAAAGCACATTTTTCAATTCAGTTCAACCTTTATTTAGACAGATAAATCACATTGAGCCTTGAAGACTCAATTACAAATGAGATCTGTTTAGACAAACAAAAAAGTAGTGAAACTGGACACATGTAGGAATTAGCGTTAAAAAAAATAATCTATCAAGCTCTATACAAATACACACGCACACGCAGTTACATGATCACCCAGCTTTCAAAGCTGCAACTAAAAACTGAAAACTGTAAAGAGGCCCGCTTTTGATGGAACATTCTCTCTGATGCTTTAAAAATATTTCTTGAAGTTGCCTTAGTTCCATCTACGGTTGTAAAAAAACACTTGGAGTTTCACTCTAAGTGAAGTCATTATAGAAACTGGATCAATCAGAGATAAAAAAAAATGATGTGGACGGTTTCGGCGGGTCAGGAAAGCTCCGACAGGATTGGATTAAACTGATTCATAACCTTTTTCTTCTGCTCAATAAATGTGTTTTTAAACGCATCTGTGGTCCAAAACCTGGTTTAGTCATTACCCACATCTCCCTTATCAGCACATGGGGAATAAACACAAATCTAATAGAAATTCATTACGCAGACAGACACACACACACACACACACACACACACACACACACACACACACACACACACACACACACACACACACACACACACAGCCAACTAGTTTATTAGATTAATAGGCTATGAATGGCTAATACGAATTACCCCCCTCTCTTGTTAACGAGACGTGGAGCAATTTGTATAATTATGTCTGTGGCAGGGAAGATTTCCTGTGTCTAAGCATATTTTTAGACCGCCGAGCCTTCTGAAGGCTTTTGATTACGTATTTACTTTGGGTTTTCAGCTTGGTGCGTCCTCTCTCAGAAGTCGTCTCTGAATAATTCATCGCTTTGTTCCAGAGTAGAATAATTTGTGTTGAGATTTATGAGTAATTCCTTTGGGCTGGGGTGATTTCACTCTCCTTTCTTTGAAATGATCAGAGAACATGTTCAGTCAAGAGTTCTAGCATCAGCAGATCTGTTTTCAGAGACCCGAGTCCAAAGGGACACAGTAACCAGTGTTTTTTGTTAAAGAACTGGGATGATAAAGCAGAAGAGTCTCTGGTGGTGTTCACGGCAGTAAAATAGAACAAACTTGATTTTTGAGGAGGTTCCTTTAGATTTAAACATCAAAATGTTGGATTTACATTGATCTGTTGTTCCGTTGAACACAGAATCCCAGAAATTTTGGACTTCTATCCAACAGTTTCCTCTGAAAATTTTCCTGAAGATGAGTGAATATGGTCAATATTTGTAGACTGGCCTCTGCACGGGTTCCTCCTGGCCTCTGATCCAGTTTGTGGTGTCCAAACAGCACCTTAAAGTGCCTTCATGGTGAGGAGTGGATCTGGTTTGAGAACCTCCAGGTTTCAGCTCTGCTTTTTGCAGACGATGTGATTCTGTTGACTACGAGCTATGACCTTCAGACTGCCGGTGAATTCAGTTCCTGCCTCCCAGCAGGAATCGGACTGGTTCCCAGCAGGAATGACTCGGCTCCTCTAAGGCTGAGGTCATGGTTTTCTTCAAGTGCAGGGATGCGGGAGTCTTGTTCCAGAGCAGGAGACAGATCAGAGCCTTGTCTGCAGTAACGAGGACGTTGCTCCAGTCTGTTACTCTGCACTAGGAAATTGAGGGCTTTGGTTCTGATTTACTGGTTCGTTTACATTTCATTCCTCACCTGTAGTTACGAAATTTGGCACAGACTAAAATAACCAGATTGTGATTGAACGAACCAGATCCAGGATCTATGCAGCTAAAAGGATCTTCCCCTGTAGGGTGGCTGAGCTCAGAGTAGAAACATTGCTCATCAAAGGGACTCAGCTGAGCTGGGTCAGGATCTGATCAGGATGTCTTCTTGGTACATTCCACTGGAAAGAGACCCTGAAGCAGAAGTGACTATGTGTCTTCTCCAGACTGGGAGCAGGATCTCCCAGGAGGAGCTGGAGAGCGAGTTGTCTGGTGTTACACCTTGGTTAGCGGTGTCCAGAAATTAACGTGAAGGTGATCCATCTCTGGTTTCACTCAAAGATCTTTGGAGATGAGCTGAAGGTTTATCAGACAAACTGTGATTTATTTACAGGTGTGGCCAGGTAAACTAACAAACAAAACCACAACTGTCTGGATATTTATTCACTTACCAACAGATGTACCTTCCTGAATCAATCCAAACTCTTCACACACCGTTTACCCAATAACCAGTTGGGTGACGTCTCTCAGTGGGTCGGATCAATGTCATGAGTTCTGCAGCTCACCTTCATGCTGTGTGGTCCCTTCAGGCAGCCCAGTTCTTCTGTTCTTGGGCTTCCAGTGTTAATGAGCAAAATGAATACAACTTTTGAAAATGCTGAAATTGTTCCTTCTCTTTCTTTGGCAGGTTAATGAAAAGTTCCTGGAAGCAGGCCTGGTGGATCTGTGCCAGATCAGCCCAGCGTCGGCAGGTCCCACTGCACCGGCACCAGACGACTCCTGGGAGTGGGACGAAACGGATATGACCATTCCAGAACCAGAACCTCAAGAAGAACCAGGGTCTGACCTGACGCACAACTTTCAAACAGAGCCAAACCAGCCTTCAGACGTTGCTCTGTCCAATGGGAATCAGCCGGTCAGAACCAATGTCCAGGACTCTCAGAGCACAGAGAGGATTGAAGCCCGGCACTTTATGAACTCCCAAAGTGTCCCCCCTCAGACCTTCCAGGTGTTCAGCCTGCATAATGTTGAGTTTTACAAACAGCCTCATATTCCTCTTACTTCCTCTTTAAAGCCCAAATCCAAATCATTGAAGAAGAACCCACAAATTCTGTTGAAGAGCATCAGTAAGGACTCCTCGTTGTCCTCTGTGGAATCCCTTCCAGACCTCGTGGGAGGTCTGACGTCAAACAGCCTTCTAGAAGATAAGATCATTGGGTTCCAGGATGGACACATGAAAGGTGACAGAGGACAGTCAGAAACCCGCCCCCGTTCAGACTCAGAGAGCGGCATCGTCAGCGACACTGGAGACATCGAGACAACAACGTCAAACTCTGAAATCCAAGCAGAAGAAGAGGATGAAGAGGAAGAAAGGCCCATGGGTAAAGCTGTGTTTGAGCGTCGTTCAGCGCTGCAAACAAACACCGTGCCCGAGTTTCACCAGAGCGGGGGGACGGACATTTTTAGTGAAACAGAATGGAGGACGAGTGAAACTACAAGAAACAAAGAGGAGGAGACGAAGAGGAGGAGCAGAAGGAGAGGAGGGGAGGCTGTTGAGATTCTGATTAATGGACACGGGATCCTGACACCGGCAGATTCTGATTCTGACTTTGAAGCTGGGGGAGTCGACAGCGACCAGTATATCTGTTTGGAGTCCCTCCCCGTCAGGAAATGCCAGGAGTCAAGTCTGGTTTTATCTCAGAGCTCATCTCTGGAGTCTCTCCTGGCACCGGGTGTGGAGTTGTTCCCCTCCAAAGACCCGCTGCATCGTAGCACCTCCCTGGAGAGCTGCCTGATCCCATGCTCCAGCACGGCCGCTGAGACCGGAGGCTGCCTCCGAGAACTGGACCTAGGACAGAGGGCAGGAACGGATGGAGGTGAACCAGAAAAGGAAACTGAAAGTGTGCAAGAAGAGTTGAGCCGGAGAACACTTGACCTCCTGAAACGTCTGGAGAACATCCAGAACCCTCTGGTTGCTAAGATGACCCGAAGCGTCTCTGACATGACGCTTCGAAGCCGCTCCCCACAGAGGAGTCTCCTCCCTGTCTCACCTTCTCTTGGTGGTCAACACCCCCCTCTCTCAGGGGGCTTTGGACGCTCACACAAAGAGCTGCCGTTGTCGATCAGCAGGAGCTCGGGACAAGCGTCACTGACGGAGCTGAGCAGCACCGAAGACTCGTCGCTGGGCTCCGAAGATTTCTGCACACGCACAAACCACAGGCGTCCGCTGCTGGATCCAAACATGGCCGCCAACACCAGATCCTGCAGGAATCTCTGTCACGGCAACAGCCGGGGTGGGCAGGGCGTCGACGACGCAGACGTGGCAAACTTGAGCATGGTGGTGAACGTCTCGTGCACATCCGCGTGCACAGACGAAGACGAGGACAACAGCGACCTGCTCTCTTCTTCTACTCTGACGCTCACCGAAGAGGAGCTTGGTGTTCGTGCTGAAGAGGAGTGGGAGGACAAGTTGAGTGGGGCGTCCTCTGCTAACGAAGAGGAGGAGGAGGATGAAGAGGAAGTGGAGAACTCTTATGTCCTGGGACTTGAGTACATGAAGAGGGAGCTCCAGAGTTGGATCAGATCTCCACGCACCTCGTCTTCTTCTTTGTTGTCTAAAAGCGAGGTGGGTCTCCGAGATGAGCTGAAGTGTGGGATGTCTCCTCTGTCCATCTTGTCAACGGCTAAATCCTCAGAAGCCAACAACAATAAAACGGAACGGGAGGAGCAAGAGAAGGAGGAGGAGAACAGGAGGAATGCCACCAGGAGATACATCAGCCAGTTTGTGGACGATGTGGAGAATGGGAACGTGGACCAGAGCTGTTTGAGACGGAAGGACGAAGACGACGAGCTCCTCCGAGAAGAGTCCAGCGTTTTCACCAAGAAGGGCGCCTCTCTGAGGGAGCTGTACCTGAACGCCAAAACCGACGAGTCCAACCAAGATGGAGGCAACCCGAGAGTGAAACTGGATCCAGATTTAACCAGACAGCCGTGTTTATCTCCGTCCTGCGAGCTCCTGACCTCCTCTTCAAAACCGACGTCCTCTTTGGTGGGACAACTGAGGGGGGAGCTGCCCTGCCACGGTGTCCCCTTCCACTCACCCCCATCGCTCTCACCGGTGGAGGACTGCAGATCCCAGCATGCATTGCACAGCGGCAGACCAGCGTCTGAAGGAAGGAAAGCCATAACCATCCAGGAGACGTTCAAGTTCTCGTCTTTAGCGACGGAGGAGGCGCGGAGAGAAATCCGAGCGAAAGACTCGTCTCTGCCGCCTCAGAAACGTCCCAAATCCTCGTTCTGCTGCAGCCACCCTCCCTCCTCCTCCTCCTCTTCCTCCTCCTCCTCCTCACCCCTTTCCCCGAGTGGAGACAAAAGCAAGACTGACGGCGTGCACGGCTTCGTGACGGAGCTCATCGACATGGCCTCAGTGGCGCTGAAAAACAAAGAGAGCCAATCTGAAGGCGTGAACCTGAGCGGGTCCGTCCAAAACCAAAGTCCTGGATCGTTGGCACAGATCAGAGACAAGGTAAAATAAAAAATTTAAAAAACTTGTCAAGTTAAGTAGAATGCACTTCGCCCGCCATATTTCATGACATTCAAGATGGCCGCCACAGCTGCGTTTCCTGAAATGTGGTAATGCTGAACGCATATGTTGAGGATGACTCTCAGCTACTACCACACAAACAGCACCTCATTGTCATTTGTGTGGCAAAGTCCAATTAGCTGAGACGGCCATCTTGAGCTGAGTTGGCTCCACATGTAGATGTTCACCCAGTGAGTGCGGTCTGTAATCAGCTCACGGGTCCATGAGATATTTTGCTAACAGCCAAACGAGCACATGCACACATCGCCCCACTGAGCAGGCTGAGATGGGTGTTGTTGCAGCTCTTCAAGGACAAAAGCAGTGAAGTTGTTCCCGTGGGTTCGATCACTGAGTCGAAGTAATTGAATGAGTCGCCTGACAGATCAGAAGTTCTCGGCTGTAATCCAGAAACTCATCAGTTTTCAGCAAAAATAAATCAGGCAGAAAACCTTGTTTGTTGTTTTATAAAAGTGTTTGATTATTAAACATTAATATGGAAATCAGGGTTTAGTGATGAGCTTTTTACAAATCAGAAAGTTTTCATGTTCACTTTTTCTAGTTTCAATTTTTTATTTCAGTTTTTATTTATTTTTATTTGGTGCCAAATCACAGTTACCTACAAACTTGCTTGTTTAAAGGGTTATTCCAGCTTTATTGATGAAGAGCCGATGAGTCTTTGAATGACAGTTTAGAGAAACGGTTAACTCCAACCTGACTGATGAGCTAATGGCTAGTCTGAACGCCGCTAAGTCTGTCGTGATGAAGCGGCTTCAAACTCTTAAATATCACCGCAGTTCAGAAAAATGCTGTTTCATTAATCACCACCGGTCTAACACCTGTCTGTCTGTCTGTCTGCATGTCTGTCTGTCTGTACATCTGACTGACTGTACGTCTGTCTGTCTGTACATCTGTCTGTCTGTCTGCCTGACTGTCTGACTGCCTGTCTTTCTCTGTCTGACTGTACATCTGTCTGTCTGTCTATCTGACTGACTGCACGTCTGTATGACTGTCTGTCTGTCTGACTGTCTGTCTGTCTCTGTCTGTCTGTACATTTGTCTGACTGTCCATCTGTCTATCTGACTGACTGTACATCTGTCTGACTGACTGTACATCTGTCTGACTGTACATCTGTGTGACTGTACATCTGTCTGTCTGTCTGTCTGTCTATCTGACTGACTGTACATCTGTCTGACGGTACATCTGTCTGTCTGTCTATCTGACTGACTGTACATCTGTCTGTCTTTGTCTGACTGTACATCTGTCTGTCTGTCTTTGTCTGACTGTACATCTGTCTGTTTGTCTATCTGACTGACTGTACATCTGTCTGTCTGACTGACTGTATGTCTGTCTGACTTTCTGTCTGTCTCTGTGTGACTGTACATCTGTTTGACTGTACATCTGTCTGTCTATCTGATTGTACGTCTGTCTGTCTGTGCGTCTGTCTGTCTGTACATCTGTCTGTCTATCTGACTGTACGTCTGTCTGACTGACTGTACGTCTGTCTGACTGTACATCTGTCTGTCTATCTGATTGTACGTCTGTCTGTCTGTACATCTGTCTGCCTGTACATCTGTCTGTCTATCTGACTGTACGTCTGTCTGTCTGACTGACTGTACGTTTGTCTGACTGTCTGTCTGTCTCTGTGTGACTGTACATCTGTCTGACTGTACATCTGTCTGTCTGTCTATCTGACTGTACGTCTGTCTGACTGACTGTCTTCCTGATGGTCTGTAGGTCCGTCTTTCAGTTTGTCTCTTTCTGGTCCTCTATCTCTCTGTTCGTCAGTCTGTAGGTCTGTCGTTCGGTTGGTCTGTCTGTCTTTCTGTCTGTCTATTTGTCTCTCTGTCTGTCTCTTCTTGTTTGTTGGTCTGTCTGTCTGTCTGTCTTCCTGAAGGTCTGTAGAGTTGTCTTTTGGTTGGCCTCTGTCTGTCTCTCTGTCTACAGGTCTGTCAGACTTCTAGTCAGTATGTCTGTCCGTCAGTCTACAGGGACTCGTATCGTTAAATCTCCAAAGTGTTTCATGAAAACACTTTTGTTCAAATTTTCATAATAGTTATTTTAGCAGAAATGCACAAAATAAAAAAAAAGCTTCCACAGGAAGTGCTACAGCTACCTGCTGCTACCACCGTGAATTTTAGCAAACACTTTGGTCTTAGCTGTGCTCAGACTAGCCGTTAGCTCATCAGTCCCTGTTAAAGTTTACACGTTTCTCCAAACTGAGGTTCAAAGAGCCATCTGCAGCAGGTAAGATATTGTCCATAACTTTTACACAGAACTCCCTTCAAAATGTTCAAAATGTCCCTTTAATTCCAAACAGTGACGTGTTCCTCTTGTTCCTCCTGCAGGTTCTCGAGCACTCCCACCAACCTCTCCACCTTCGGAAGGGGGACTTCTACTCCTACCTGTCCCTGTCCTCCCACGACAGCGACTGCGGCGAGGTCAGTCAGTGCGCCGAGGACAAGAGCTCCACCCCCGTGCCGTACAGCATCCCATCATGCACCACTCCAACCCAAGGCCGCAGCCCGAGCCCCGAGCTGATTACCAAACAGTCCATGTGCTTTTCTCTGAGCTCTGATCCTGAGGTCTGCGTCCTGGATCTGAGGTCTGCTGACAGCGAGGGTACCGGGGTGTCCTCTAGCCCTGGTCTGTCTGCGCCCCCCAGTCCTGACATCAGGGATGAGGAGACTCTGTTTGCAGCTTGCACTGAGGAGGTTTACCTCGGCCCTCCGCTGTGCTACAGCATGGCGCTGTCCAACACACCACGGCGCTTCCTGCAGAAGTTCGGCTACAGAGACGACCTGAACCGTTTGTCTGGTTTGAAGCAGGAGTCTGAGGTGGACCAGGTCCAAGATCACCTGTACTTCCAGGGACCAGGTCACAGAGACAGCTTGTCTCCTCCCTGTCCCCCTCCCGTGTCCTCCTGTGCGCTCGGTGAGGAGCGCCGCCCCTCCCGTGGAGCTCCTGCAGGAAAACCCGCGGCCGCTGTGAGTGTCGGCGCGCTGCAGGAGGAGAGGAGCCGTAATGAGGGGCCTCCTTATCTTAATCCGTGGCTGCGTGTCGCCCTGATAGACTCCTCTGCGGCTGAATGTTTGGCAGATACTAAAACGCTTGGATCCAATATGGGCGCCGTAATGACCGAGATAAGTGTCTGCAGCTCCGCTACAAATCCCTCAAAAGAGCCAGCCGCCACCACGCGTATTAATCCGAAAATTAACTGCTCAGCGATGAGAGGGGCTGATAGAGGGGACGGGGAGCGGCGCGGAGAGGTAGATACCCGGCAGGAGGCGCAGGAGGAGGAGGGCGGGGACGGGTGGAGCAGCTCGCAGCAGGATCCAAAGGCTCCGATGGAGAAGCAGGTTAGTGTTCCATGTGTTTACCTGATGTGATATCTGAGGACATTATACAGCACCTTGATACTGCTCTCCACCTCTCCACTCCAGGTATTAGTCTGAGCCGAGCCGCTCTGTGGGCATGAATGTAATGAGGCTGAATGTTTCTCCCATTTCCATTTCAGAGTTTCAGAGCGTTTCATTGTTATCGCCTGCCTAAAGGGGAACATACTGTTTGTGCCTGCATCTGTCTGTTAGCAAAATATCTCATGAACTAATGGACAAGATTGAATGAAACCGACAGAACATAATCACTGGATGTTTGACAACATGGCCGCCAGAGCCAACCGACTTTAAAACACGAACGTGGCCGGCGGCGGGTGATATGCATTCCCTCAGAGCTGTACCCCCCTCCCCCCAGGTGTGTTTGTGGCTTCAGGTCTGTGGAACGACCTCAGAATCATTCACGACCCGTCGGGTTTCTTTAGGCCTCCTGAGCGCAGAGCGTCCTCCTCTTCACTTCCTTCCTGTGCGTTTCCTCCTTCGTGCAAACGAGTCGTGGAGTTTTCACCGCGTCCTCTGAAGAACTTTCCCAACGATGCAGCTGCAGCGAAGACGATCAGAGTCCAACCAAGAACCAGGTCATAAAATCAAACCAGGTCCAGCGGCCCGTAGAACCTCTTCAGTCCTGGTTCCTGTGTCAGCCTCTCGTTGCAGCGCCGTGGTTCTGCTCTTTCTGACCCGTTCCGTTGCAGCTCTGTGTTTGGGGTCGTTGTCCTGTTGGACCCAGTTTGGACAGATGGACTCACATCTGACTCCAGAACTCTTTACTGTCCCGTCTTGACCTTTGACCTGCTGACCGAGGCCTGCAGAGTCTGAGAGGGGGCTCACTGCACAGTCTGACCTTCGGGGGGGAACAATCTGTGTAGAACAATGGACTCTAAATGACCTTTGACCCATCCCTGATTGACGGGCAGCTGCTTCTCTGAGGTCATTGCTGATGCATTTCCATCTTGACATTGTGTTAATACACACCTGTAGATCAGAGGTGGTTCTGATGAGGATCAGTGACCCAGAACCAGAACCAGAACCCTCACAGACTGAGCGTTTTGGTTCTGGGTCATAAATAACGACTTGTTGAATGTGTCAGACCCTGATGAGGAGCAGGTCGCTCTGATTGTAACCAGATTCTGATCAGGAGTTCATAATATGTTATGTCATGTTATGATAGATTATAATACGTTATGCTGGATTAAGTTAGATTATAATATGTTAGAGGATGTTTATGATATTTATTTTATAAGTGATGTTTCAGTCCCTGGATGAAATCTTCTTGTTTTATAATCTACACAATAAATAAATCAACGTCCTCTTCTTTGCTTTTCCACAGATCTTCTCCCTCGCGCCACTCGTATATTTTGTAAAGTTAAATATATTTAATTCATGGTATTCTTGTAGAACTCATTTCATTTTCGTTTATTTATTTATTTATCGAACGCGTTTATGTTTTATAAATGCAGCTGAATAATTACCGAGACAAAACTCAGGAGTGGGTTTTAAATATTCAGCTTTATTTTTCTGAGCTGCCTTTTCAAACGCTCGCTTCATAATGAAGCCTGAACACACACACACGCGCACACACACACACACACACACACACACACACACACTCCTGTTTTCCTGCAGACCTTCTGCTGTCTGGGTCACAGAACACATCATGAGCCACATTCACCATTGCTTTAATTGCACCTGTGTGTGTGTGTGCAAACGTGTGTGTGTGTGTGGGTGTGTGTGTGCGCGCGCGCACGTGTGTGAACAGGTGGGCCACGCCACGGGGGTCAGGACCAGCTGTACGCATCATGATATGATGTGTGTGTGTGATAGTGTGTGTCCCTGTCGTTGTGTGACATTGTGTGTTTGTGCATGATTTTGCTCTTTTGTTTTTTTACATGTCAGTGTGTGTGTGTGTGTGCGTGTGTGTGTGTGTGTGTGTCTCACCTGCAGCTGTTGGGCTGTCAGCGCTCCTACCTGGACCCTCGTGCCCTGCCCTCAGGGGTGTGTGTGCGTGGCGCCGGTGGATGTTTGTGTGTTTAGAGGATGAGGGCAGGAGGTTTTGCTGAGCCCTGGAGGTGCCCACAGGGTGGCCACACCATACACACACACACACACACACACACACACGCACACACACATGCACACACACACACACAGATGGCTTTTGTTTTTAGCTCTCCAAATAAAGGAAGCTGATCAAACTAACGGCCGGTTGTTGCTCGACTGCAGCGCAGATTCGAGCCGTTCTCCGGTCCGACTACCCAACTCCAGACGATGTTTTCAAAGCACCGGCCGACGAGAACGTCTCCGTTCACAACACGTCGGGAGCGTTTTTCGTTTTTGTTCTTTGGAGCCGTTTGTTTCAGTTTGTTCCCGGATAACGACGACGTTAGCGCATGATCCAAGTTTCACCGGTGCCTCGTGCCGAGCTTGAAACAAACATCGATGAAAGTCGTCAAACCTGTTTCTGCTGTCGGATCACAGCTGCACGAACGAGTCGTCTGGACGAACAAAAATCTGAAATCTGTGCAAGCGCTACACGTCTGTGATGTTATTTATCAAAACTGAGCTGGTTCCACCGGAGCTGCTGATCTGAAGCACTCAGGGGTGCGTTAACACGACGCCAAGATGGAAAGACATCAGCAATTACCTCGTTGCTGCCGTCGATGTGTGAAGGGTCAAAGGTCACCTGGAGTCCATCATTCCACAGGCAGAAAGATCATTCACACGTGGAGAACAGCTGATTCACCCTGCAGGTCAGACCATGCAGTGAGCTCCATCTCAGACTCTTCAGGCCTCGGTCAACAGGTCAAAGGTCACGGCTTGTTTGGAAGTGCAACATGTGAACTTTTTATTGATTTTGTTGTTTTCAACAAGATATTTTCTGTCTTCATCCAGGGACCACGGGCTGCCGGGCCGACCAGGGTCCAGCTGTGACGGAGCCCACCTCATCTTCTCACCATGACGCTGGTCTCAGCGGGGAGCTTCAGACCCCCCGCCCCCCACCCCCACCTCTCCTCCTGGCTGGTGTTAGACTGAGGGACTGTCAGATGCTGGGCTGGTGTCAGGATGGATCTGTTCGCTTCATCGGGCCCTCGAGCAGCTTTAAGGGACTTCCTGAGGGGCCTCCAGTCCTGTGAGGTGGACCCAGACGGTGTACAGTCAGAAACGCATGGAAACAATAAAGTGGGACGACTTTCCTAGAGCTGAAGAGAAGAATAACGGAACACATTCAGTGCCCGACCCAAACCCAAGGCCCGAGCTGCTCGTTAAACACATTTTCTCTCAACGTTTGTTCTGAAGGAACGATGCTGGACTCTGGACGGCGTCGCAGGGACTCAGACAGACCCTGGACAGGGTTTGGAGCAGGATCAAAACTCTGTGGCTGCAGCCTGTGAAGGTTCTGAGCGGTCCAGAAACACCGCGCCACACTCAGACGAACACAGGAACCGGTTTGTTTCACGTCACGATGCTGCTGGACTCCTCTGGGGTCAGCTGAGCGTCTGGAGGTCGGGTCGTGATGCCATCACACTGAAGGAGGTTTCAAAGTTTGACTCGGTCCAGCCGTGTTCTGACGGACCGTGCAGGTGCAGAGCAGCACCTTCACGGGTGACAGAACTCTGACGTCCACCGTGTCTTCGTCTCATTAAATGATTATTTATCTTTGATTCGTCCACTCAGCTGTTGTCCTTCAGTTTCTGAGCCGTGGCAGTGCAGCGTCATGCAGGTGAGTCCACCTGAGCCGGGTCTGAGTCCACACTGCACATGTCCCGTAAATGCCTGGAAACTTCCCGGGAGCTTTCTGCGAGAATTAACTGTAAACTGGTGTAAACTGGTGTAAACTGGTGTAAACTGGTGTAAACTGGACCTGATGTAGAACTAACTGCATCAGATTCAAACCAAATTGTTTCAGAGGCAGAGAAACATTTAAAGATTTCCATTTCTAATCTCACGGGTGCAAGTCTGAACAAAACTGGTCGCTGTCCCTGCAGGTCCCATCTGTCCCTGCATGTCCCATCTGTTCCTACAAGTTCCATCTGTCCCTGCATGTCCCATCTGTTCCTACAAGTTCCATCTGTCCCTGCATGTCCCATTTGTTCCTACAAGTCTCATCTGTCCCTGCATGTCCCATCTGTCCCTGCATGTCCCATCTGTTCCTACAAGTTTCATCTGTCCCTGCAGGTCCCATCTGTCCCTGCATGTCCCATCTGTTCCTACAAGTCTCATCTGTCCCTGCAGGTCCCATCTGTCCCTGCATGTCCCATCTGTCCCAACAGGTTCCGTCTGTCCCTGCATGTCCCATCTGTCCCAACAGGTTCCATCTGTCCCTGCAGGTCCCATCTGTCCCTACAAGTCTCATCTGTCCCAACAGGTTCCATCTGTCCCAACAGGTTCCATCTGTCCCTGCATGTCCCATCTGTTCCTACAAGTCCCATCTGTCCCCGCAGGTCCCATCTGTCCCTGCATCTCCCATTCATCCTTATATGTCTCCTTTGTCCCTACAAGTCCCATTTGTCCCAACAGGTTCCATCTGTCCCTGCATGTCCCATTCATCCTTACATGTCTCCTTTGTCCCTACATGTCCCATTTGACCTCACAGGTCCATCTGTCCCTGCCTGTCCAGAAGACAGTTGATCATATTTTGGTCAATGTACGTCTCATCACGACGTGCAGTGATGAAATCTAGTTGTTTTAAAATTCCTGTTAATTCTCGTAGAAAGTTTCCAACGTATAAAATTCCTGGAAAGTTGCGACCCCGGCCGGACTCGGTCCAGTGTCTCAGTGGGCTGTGACTGTTGGACGGTGGTGTCAGCGCTGAAAGACATCGTCAGCTGGTTTGTGTAACGGGTCCTGTGTGATCGTAGAGGACGCTGAAGCAGAGAGGAGTGACAAAAAAACTGATTAGAGAAACTTCTGTCCGCCCTGACCATGACCCTGACCCTGACCCTGGCCCTGGACCTGGACCTAACCTTGACCCTGTGCTGTACCAGGCCTGAAACTGCCAGAGAGACAGTCTGAGTTAGCTTGGGTCGTTTTTTAAGTTTTAGTATCTTTTTCTCGTCTGGCTCGTTTCTGAATCGTATAAAACCAGTTCTGACTGAAAGCCAGGTCAGGTTCTCCTGGGAGAACATCTCCTGCTCTGACTGCAGCCGTGACGAGGACCGGGACACCTGCGGGTGCTTCAGAACATGGGCGTGTCCAAACATCCCCCAAAACTCCAGAACATGTCTCCAGACGGGTCTGAATCTTCGATGCTGCTGTGGAGACCAGTTGGCGAACGGCTTCAGGCGGGAGCGTCCAAAACGTGCCCCAACGCTGCTGCACGTTCTTAGTTTCGTCCTCGTGTGTCTCTAGAGTTTTAAACATGTTTGAAACTGTTTGCACGTCAACTTTTCCCCGAGTCATCAAAAAGGGATCGTTCCTAATTCAGTTTTTGTCGTTTTAAATCTGCATTTCCTGTCCGTGTCACTCAAATGCACCAGATTACGTCATTATTTTGTAGCGTATGTCTTTGATCCTTGTATACTGTTTCTTTTTATACTTTATATTTTTGCTATTTTTTGGATGTAACTGGGACCCTGAGTACACAGTTTTGTTCCGCCTCGTGTACCATGTGATGCGAATGACAATAAAGAACCTTGAAGGTCCCGGTGAATTTTCGCGAGTCTGTACGAGCGACAGTCACAGCCCAGAGACGACTCCAGCCGGACACGACCAGGCTCTGGTTTTGTGTCGGGTTCGGGCTGTCGGCGGTCTCGGCTGCGGGACGTTTCGCTCGCTGAGCGTGGAAATAATTTCCCCCTGGAAGCAAATCGTTCCCGCTCGCAGCCGATCCGATCTAATGTAATCTATGCAACACAACCAAAGTTGGTGAGAGCGAATCGTTGTGTGGGTGCAGAGGTCGATGGGCGCTGGAGGGGGCGTGTTGTATTAAAACATGTATGTTTAGTTTTTTTATGCAGCGTGATGATGAGCAGAGGTCTGGGTGTGGAGTCGGGTGTTTGTGTGTGGGGGGGGGTCACAGGGTTTTAGATGCTTTTCAAACATACTTCGTGCCTTGCTCTGCTCTTCCTCCATGTGTCTCCCGGGTCGTAACGATGCAACAACCGCAAGGCAACGAGCGACGGCGTTTGTTTGTGTGCGGCGGCGCAGGAGGAACGCTGGACGTTGGTGTTTCTCCGTGCTTATGATCTGTGACGTGGACTTTCTGTACGCTGACAAACGCTCGACTGCATGCTTCCTCTAACTACGATGTAACTGGTGACAAATAAACACAGTTTAATGGAAAACCCAACGCTCATTCTGGACTCTTACTGTTCTGCTTCTTGTGT
>JARVGS010000789.1:24033901-24045932 GCA_031762315.1 Hypsolebias antenori | reverse complement strand
CGTCCTGGCCGTGGAACACTGGATCAGCTCTTTACCCTCACTAGGGTCCTCGAGGGGTCATGGGAGTTTGCCCATCCAGTCTATACGTGTTGAGGACTTGGAGAAGGCTTTCAACTGTGTTCCTCAATGTAAACTGTGGGGGGTGCTCCGTGAGTATGGGATTGGGGACCTGTTGTGATGGGCTGTTCAGTCCTTATACAAGCGGTGCGAGAGTTTGGTTCGTATTGCCGTTAGTACGTCGGACCCCTTCAAGGTGGGAGTTGGACTCCGCCAGGGCTGCCTGTTGTCACCAATTCTGTTCATAACTTACATGAAGAGAATTTCTCGGTGCAGCCAGGCAGAGGAGGGAGTCCATTTCAGTGGCCTCAGGATTCCATCTCTGCTCTTTGCAGATGATGTGGTCCTGTTGGCGTCATCGTGTCGTGATCTTCAGCTCTCACTGAAGCAGTTTGCAGCCGAGTGTGAAGCGGCTAGGATGAGAATCAGCACCTCCAGATCTGAGGCCCTGGTCCTCGGTTGGAAAGAAGTGGATTGCTCTCTTCAGGTCGAGGGTGAGGTTCTCCCTCAAGTGGAGAAGTTCAAGTATCTTCGGGTTTTGTTCATGAGTGAGGGAAGTATGGAGTGTGAGATTGACAGATTATTGTAGCATCTGCAGTATTGTGGACTCTGTGCCGGGCTGTTGTGGTGAAGAGGAAGCTGAGCTGTAAGGAAAAGCTCTGTTTACCAGTCGGTCTACGTTCCTACCCTCACCTATGGTCACAAGCTCTGGGTAGTGACCAAAAGAATGAGATCACAGGTGGCTGAAATGAGTTTCCTCTGCAGGGTAGCTGGAGTCTCTCTTTGAGATAGGGTGAGAAGTTCAGTTCTCAGGAGAGACTCAGTAGACCCACTGCTCCTCCTCATCAAGAGGAGCCAGGTGAGGTGGTGGTAAGGATGCTTCCTGGGCACGTACAACTGGGAGGAGACCACGAGGAAGACCCTGGACACGCTGGAGAGACTACAGTATGTCTCTCAGTTGGCTTGGGAACACCTTGGATCTTCCTAGAAGAGCTGGAAGAGGTGGCTGTGGAGAGAGATGTCTGGGCCTCCCTGCTCAAGATGCTGCCTCCACCCGACTTCGGAACAAGCGGAAGATGATGGATGGATATTTTCTGTAGTAATTTGACTGAATTCTGAGGGTTTGCATCAAAATGCAGCTTCAGTTCTCTTGAGACTGGTTCGAGCCACCTGCAGTAACTCTGGTTTGATTGAGAGAGAAAAAAAAACTAAAATATTTTAAAAAGATTGAAAACATGAGTGATAAGTCTGCACACCTCTGTGGTCCTTTAGAGAACCAAACTTCCACAGCTGTTATTTGAGTCCTTTTACATCCTGCTGCCAACCAGACTCAATGTTCTGAGGTTCTGACGTCAGACTGCTTTTTGAGCTGCTCACATTTTATAATTTATGGCGTTCTTCTTTTCCCCCCACAGTCTTCTACAGTTTCTCCACCCAAACTCTTTCAGTCAGTGTGTCCTCGGCTGTTCTCTGTCCAATAACCCGAAGCTCTCCCAACCTCTCATCGACTCCCATCATGTCTGAGATCAGATTGTCCATTTTGAACTTTTAATATTTCCTCCATAAAACAGTAAAAACCTAAACAAGCAGATGTTTGTCGTACGCGATTCAACAGAATCCTTCAGTTCAACTTTCAATCTCTACTCAGGGAGTGACAGACACAGGTGTGGTTACCACGGTGACCCACAAGCTGCACCTTTAACCTTTTATTTCATCTCTGTTCTAATTCCTGTCCAGTTCAAACATCCAACGTCAGATTTTCACAAAATAAATTCCAAATACCCGTTGGGCTTTAAGAGGAGAAACCTTAAGCGCCCCCAACATTTTGCAAACATTTTCAGTCTTTGAGAAGCTGACAGAATGAGGTGCAAAAAAAAAAAGTATATATATATATATATATTTTTTATCTTGTTTGTGTTTAATTTGTAAAAGCGATTTCCCCCACTGAGTTTGAAATGTCTACAGTTTCTTTTTCACTTGAAGAATTGACCAGTCTGATTTACTTCTGGTGTTTTCTGAGATCAACAGTCTGTGACAGAACTCTATATGTTGACACTTTTATTGTGAAGGGCAAAAGGAAGTTCTGAGTTAGCTTTCTGGCTAAAGCTTTGCTAACAGATCTAAACTAAATATTACAAAAAAAAAATTCTCTACTGACCAGTCCAGTAAGCAGTTTTACTGCTCCCATCAAAACCCACACAATAATCTCAGGCCTTCCTTTAGTCCTTCACAATAAGAGTACCACAATGGGTGAGGCACAGACTGTTGATCCCTAATACTTTAAAAACTTTTCAAGCGTATAAAAATAGCTTCTAACCGACTTGAATAAATGCTAAAGGCCCGTATGTTCAGATTTGAATAAGTCGTGATGAAACTGTTGTTCTTCCTCTTCTTCTGTCCCTGCGTCTGTCCTTTAAGACCCTGTCCACGTTTCTGTGTCCCACAGTGACCCCTACTGGGAGCGGCCGTCTAATGCAGGCAGCTGCTCCGCCGCCCGGCCCAAGACCCTTCACCTGGCGGGCCAGCAGCACACGTCCTCACCATGGTAATGTTGTGTAGCCATAGAGCTGGCAGCTGTGCTGTTGTGTGTTTGTGTTGCAGAGCAGCAGCTTTAACTTGTATTTCTTCACGTGCAGTTGAATCATCCTGCTGTTTGACTTGTCGTGAGTGCAGAGTCCAGATGTTTCTGTCTTTAGATTTTTACATTTAAACTTACTGCTCAAAACTCGCAAAAAAGTAAAACGACGCTGAAGTTCTCGTTGGAGCAGGACGTACCAGAGCTGGAGCAGAAGTTACACAGCAGGTCATGTAGTAAGTCAGTTAATCTGTGTTATTTTTGTAGCATTTGTTAGTTTTTATAAGGATTTATCCAAAAACATAAACTCTCATCCATCCAAAACAGGTTCTGCTCAAATTCTAACGACTTACCATGACTTCAGTCTAATTTTATTACAATAAACAAGCTTCACTGGCTTGTGAAACATCACGAGTAAACCTGGTGTGTCCAAGGAAACTAGCAGATTGCATCAAATACTTGGACAAATGTGAAGTTTCTGCTGGTTTGGAGTAAACTTGGGCTCCGTGTCGAAAAGTCATGATCGAACGAACTCAAGTTTTTATTTTATTTTATTTTTTTAACATTTTTGTTTTCTTCCAAAAATATAAAAATCTGCATACACTGGAACTACCAGGCAGCCTGACTTGTTTTGTTTTTGACATAATTCAACAGAACAAGTTAATTCAATTCAGTTTATTTGTATAGTGCTGAGTCACAACGGAAATTATCCCAGAGTATTGAACAAAATCATTTGCGTACATAAAAAGCCAATTAGTAGTATTAGATTAAACCAAAGCTTATGAATTGGTAATTTAAAAAGTAACTCTGGTGCACGTTTTTGGTGTGAGTTAATGGGAGCTCCTGCAGCGTGTCTCACTGGTTTCAGATCAGATTCTTCTTCTAATCATAAATATTTAACTGCACTGCATGTTTAAGTACAAATATTTCTGCAGCTATTATGTAATAGCTGTTGTATCCTGTAAAAAACATCTATTGCAGTTTTGTAATTCTGTTTCTCTTACTCTTCACAACTCGAGTTTTATTTTACAGCAACTTACAGCAGTGCAATAAATTTGACTAGTGAACATTTTCCAATCCAACTTTATATGTAAAGCACTTGAACGCATCACATCAGAGCAAAGTGCCGAACAGAGTCGATATTAAAACAAGGCTCACTCGGTACAAAATACAATCAAAAACAAGTGAAATACATAAAATCTGAACAAACAGTAAAACGAAAAGAAGCAATGAAAGCTACAAAATTAAATTTTGTATAAAATTAAGTAAAAACAGCTCTTCTAAAAGTGTTAAACACCAAGGAGAAGAGGTGGTTTAAAGAAGAGTTTTTAAAAAACCGATCACGTAGAGTCCTGTCTGAAGTGGAGGAGCAGCTCGTTCAGTTTAGGAGCTGCTGCAGCAAAAACATGATCACCCCTGAATCTGACCATTCAAAGACTGTCAAAGGTTTAAAACAAATAAAACCACTGTAATTTTAAAACAGATCCTAAAACTTACAGGCAGCCAGTGGAGTGAGAAAGTATGGTGGACCCACTAACACACACACACACACACACGCACGCACACGCACGCACGCACGCACGCGCGCGCGCGCGCGTATGGAGGACCCACTAACTCCCATATACAGTATTGGGGACACACTACCCCAGGACATACGAAAGAGGACACACTAATCCCCAAAGAGTGGTACAGTTATTCTTTTGGGTGGTAATAAAGGCATGGATTACTGTCTCAGTGTCTTTTAGGAATGATGGTTTTTATTTTGGTTAAACGTCTTGAATGATGAAAAACTTCCTTGAACGACTGACCTGACTGGCAGTCCCGTTTTAAGTTCAGGATCCATTTCAGCCCCGAAATTCCTCAGTCAATTTGCTGTACTGGGTCAAGGAACCCAGAGCTACAGGGGAGGGTCCTGTCGTACCTCCAACAACCGTAACTTGCTTTTTTTTTAACATCCAAACTGTTGAATGTCATCCAGGCCTTTATGTCCTTAAGACACTTAAGAATGGATTGATTGAAGATGTGCTTGACTTTTTAAGAGTAACATAAATCTGACATCTGCATAACAATCAAATGTATTTTTTTGAAAACTTAAGCCAAGTGGAGCAGATAGAGAACAGAAGAGGGCTTAAAGCTGAGCCTTGAGGGACTCTACAAAAAGAGAAGAGGACACTGGCTTTTAATGCTACATAACTGATTTTTATTTATCATTTATTTTTTTAATTTGTGTGTTAGTCAGTTTTAAAGTGTCAGTCTAAGTCTGGGTCCTCGTGTCAGAGAGTTCAAACTGTACATGCATGTCTGCTCACCTTTCCTTCATACACCCTAACAACCTGAGCACACCTGAGACTCCGCCCACTGCCACACCTCCATTTAAATGTGCAAATAGATGCAGATATATTCTGCATGTGTGCTTCTCTCTGGATGATTAGAAATGAAGCGTAGATGCAAGAAACTATGACTCCTCCTAGTTTCCTCCGTAAGGCTGTGGCTAGTTCAGCACAGAGGTCACAAGGAATGGCCCGGGACTTTAATTCAATAATAATTATGTGAAGGCAGGTCCGCGTGATCCCTGGAAACACTTGGACTCCCAGTTCTTCTACTGGTGATGCCCTCCAGCATTGCCACAGCTTTCTTCGATCCACAGTTACACAGAACTTTATGCAACTTTGTGAAAATGGTGTATAATGACGTCCTACCTCATCCACGGACCAGCAGGGTAATTTACTCCCAGGTTTGATGGACTCTCTGTGAGGAAAACCTCAGATGAGGATCAGAACCTCTGATCTGAGCATGAGGTTATAGAGATCTGGATGATGGAACCTGCTGTATGAAGATGTGCAGGAGGTGTAGTCATAGTTTTTCTTTTAAACAAAGAGAACAGACACATCCCCCCCACTCTGTTTTAGTTCCCATTCCTGAATGTGATTTCTTCTCCATCATCTTCTCCCCGAGTCTCTGAGCTCAGGTGACGGGAGCTCACCTGTTCTGATGTGACTTCTGTCTTCTCTGTCGTGTCACCAGTAGACTCTTTTCATCCTCACCTATTTCCTCCTTCAGTTTGATTTGAGTTCCTCCACACAACAACAGATTCTTCTTGTCGTTATTTCCAAGAGAACATCTCAAATTCAATAATTTAACTCTTAGTCTTTAAGTTTCTATATTTCATCACCTGCCTGAGTCTTTGTCTGCCAGAAAACGTGTAAATAATGGATTAAACGTATTCAGACAGGAGCAAGGTGTGTGTGTGTGTGTGTGTGTGTGCATGCTGCATTCATCATGAGTTCTTCGTTTGATCAGAAAGCTCGTTATCTGAAAAATAAAATCAGTTTTAGCTGATCTCACCCGACATCTTTTTTTAACCATTAAAGAAAAAACAAATTATGAACACTCCAAACTGTGGTACTGGATTATTGCTGGAATGTGAGTTTATTAAGTCATAATGATGATAAAACACAGGAATCATGGAATGGGTTGGACTTAACTCACAATGCTACCATGCACAACTTGATTCAAGATGGCTGCCATCACTATCGACCCTGGCAAACAAAACAGCTCTAACTCTGTCAGTTTTGCAGACGTTGAGCTTAAGCTTAAACTTTGCTTTGATTCTAAAGACCCTTAGCCACAATTCAGCAACTTTTATGTTTTAGCTACCCATCAACTGCTTGTATTTTAGCTACCATTTGGCCACTTTTACATATATCGACTACTGTTGAACCTCTTGTACCACTTGTAACATTTTAGCTATTGTTCTTTGCTTCCATTTGGGTACTTTTACACTTGGCTATTGGACTACTTTTATATCTTGGCTACTTATATTTTAGCTACTGTTTGGCTACTTTTAATCATGGCTACCATTGGGCCACTGTTGCACTGTAGCTACTGTTCGACCACTCATATTTTAGCTAACATTCGGCACCTTTTTACATCCTAATCATCTTTTTGGCCACACTACACTTTAGTTAAATTCTAGCTACTGATTTTTGGCTACCATTTAGATACTTTAACACTGTTACTATTGTTGGGCTACTTTTACATCTTGGCCACCATTCAACCACTCATATTTTAGCTACAGTTTGGCCACTTGTATTTTAGCTACCGTTTGTCCACTTGTACACTTTAGCTACTGTTCCACCACTCATATTTTAGCTGCTGTTTGGCTATTTATATTTTAGTGATAGTTTAAATTTAAAATGCTTTTACATCATAATAACCGTTTTGACCACATAACAAAATTTGAGCAGTTGCAGCATCTATTGTGAATTTCAGCTGTTGCTTACAGCTTCAGCTTTAGCTTTTCTTGTCAGTTTTCACATGGCACAAATTCTGTTTAAACATAAAAATGTGTGTCCAATAGAAGAGAAGGTGTTTTGAAATCGTCCTTTTTCGTTTCCACCCTGTTGTAAACTTTAGTTCCTGGAACAATTTGTTTTACAGGAGTTAAAACTTCTTTTATTAGCTAAACTTTAGCTGTTGAAAGTAAATGTGTTTTATTCTTTTCCCACACCTAAAACCGCAACTGCAGACTCCCCGTCCTCTGCGTTTCTCAGCCTCAAAGCTTTTGTTCTGCTGACTCTGAAGCCTGAGAACTTCAGATAAACCTGACTTAAAGGAGCTTCGGTTCGGGTCTTTCAGTTCTTCAGTTTTCTTCGTGAACTTTTAGACTCGTCACTGCTGCACGCAGCAGGTGATTTGTATCTCAAACGTCATGTTTCCGTCTCGTAACCCCCCCCACCTGACTGTGACACCTGTCATCTGTGACGGGTGTGACGTACCTGAGAGACGGTGCTGAGGGATGCGATGCCCACACACATCTTGAGTTTTTTTTTGACTGGCTGCAGCTCTCTTCCAGCCTCAAACTCTTCATCTGTTCTTGTCTTCCTCAACTGGTTGGACAGGAACCCACCTGTGGCCCAAACACAAAACCACTCTGATCTGTGGAAACACGCTTGTTTGTTTGTTTACACGTTTCCGGTCGTTCAGCCCCGCGCCTGCCTCGCTGTGGCCCACGAGCCTTGTGGATGAAGGGCCCGGTGTTTCCGGGTGTAAAGGAGGACAGCTGTTTTATAAAATAAATTTCCATAAAAGACCAAACATAATATATAAACAAACTCCTTTGTTCTTTGGTGTGTGGGTCTGGGGATGGGGGCGTGGGGTCAAGTTGTTTGGGCTTGTTTTGGTCAACTTGGTTGCTTGTTGCTCTTGAGATCTGGCAACATTGCTCTGTTGTTGTGCTTTAAGTCTTTTTTTTTTGTAGAGGGAGATTGAATTGCTTCAACTGAGAAGACGTTACATTTTGAATCTAGAGGTTTTATAGTTCTGTCTGAGGATCCACCCCCCATCCTAAACCATCTGATCCTGGTTTGAAGCTGAAAGTCCATTTTCACTGTCAGCATCTATCGGTTTGTTCGTTGGTGAAACTTTGTCTTTTTTCCAGCAGGGCGGTGAATTCAATTTGTTTTCTCTTCAGATTATATTTGAACCTTATTGCAGTAGCAGGTTGTTTCAGCTCAGATCTGTCTGAATAAAAACAAAAACAATATTTTATTCCTAAGTTGGAGACATGCCGGTGAGGTTGAGGAAGTTTCTCCAGCTGCTGCATCAGAACCAGTTGAGGATCTTCGTCTGGTTGGTTCCGTTTAAGAAGCGTTTTGATTTGAAGGAAAACCCCTTCAGGTCCTGTCAGGAAACCAGATCTGAGTCCTGTGCAAAGGAGGCTAAGAGCAAGAACCCCATCAAGCAGTGAAGATGACACACAAGCAAACTTTAGGAGCTGCAGGAGGAGTTGCTCCTGCAGGAGGTCCAATCAGATCCAACGCAGCAGAAACACCGAGGGACAGGAAAATGTGATGTAGTTGTTTTTAATTACAAAACTTGATCAACTTTACAAACAAGTGTCTGCCAGGGGTATATTTACCGGTACAAAAGTAATAGTATACAAGTATAAAAAAGTACAGTATAATTATAAAATGGTACAAAAGGTAAAAAAAAGTCTAAAAAGAAAAATATGGTGAAGTGGCACGTTAGTACGAGGTACTGGAGTCTCTGGTTTGATGGTCTGTTTAATGTGGAGAGGAACAGGTTACCATGTGTTCCCAGTAGATCAGAAGCTCCTTTTAAGGTCTCCCATAAATGAATCTCATGGGAGGGGTCAGACTAAGACCTCGATGAGGAAAGACCACAGGAAACGTATCATCTGGACTCCACTGGATCCAGGCTTGAGGAGGACTCGAGCTCGGTCATCAAATCTGAAAACTTCCTGGGTCCAGCACCTGCATGGACAAGGGTGTGTCAGGTGCTGTTCCAGGCCATGATTCCTGGAGTCACAGTGGCTTAAAACACAAAATAACCTTTCCTCATGTTGGTCACTTTAAATGTGGAGAATCCAGCAGCCGAACCCAGTGCAGCTGCCGTCGTCTTACCTGTTTTAAAGGTGCACCTGCAGCCAGGGACGGCTCGTGCCTGAGAGACTTTTAGAGTTTCACAACAATTCCAGGAAAGTCAAACAAATTGTAAAACAAAAAAAAAATCCAGTCAACGAAGAGAAGAACAGGCAGCAGGTTCAGTTGTTCCTGTGGTCAACCCTAATGAAACAGCAGGAACCAGAAGGAGAAGCCATGAGGGTATCTGTCAACCTTCAGAGCTCAGTGTTTGTGGAAATTCACGGGTAAAAGCCTCAGATTGGCTCTGGGTCTGCGGTCGGGAGTCTATTTACTGAACGCTCACCAAATAGACACGCTGCATTTGGAAATGGCTCCTCTCCTCTGCGCTTCCTCCACCTGTTGCTCGCCGCACTCCTCCATATCTCCCTCCGTCGTTGATTAACTTCTCCTCGGTCGCCCACCCGTCTTTCTCAGCCCATTTCATCCGGTTCTGGTCGACTTGCTGCGTGGAAAAGATTGAACGGGCAATCCTCTTCTCTGATAAGGCCACGGTGGGGGAACTGAGCAACACCAAACCTGGATAATGTGTTAAAAATCAGATTTATCACTGGAATATGGACATGTAGTACGATGCGTGTAATAACTGGATGAGCTGTAAATAACTATTGTTCTCTGAAAGCGCCCATCGGTTCCTGACAACCCCCCTGCTGTATCACCTGTTTGACCAGGCGTGGATCGATGGCGAGGCCGGCAGCCAGCAGCACGGTTTTCTTATGGAGTCCTTTAATTATCTCCTGCACGCTCCTTACTTTGCTGGATTAGAAACTGTGTGGAGTGAAATGAATAAAGATGCAGTTAAACAGCCTCACTGGGGGAAACATGGACTCCTTTGTGATTTACACTTCTTTATTGTTGGTCGTTTAGTAACTGACTCGGTGGACAAACTGTCTGCTGCTGCTTGGATGGGACACAACAGAAGATCCTCATTCAGTTAAAGTTCTGTCTACTTGTCAGGGAGGCCAAATGCACCTCAGACTTTAAGGATTTACTTAATCCTTTCTTTTCCAGGTTGGACCGATTCAACAGCAAACTCCTGGGATCCATAGGGTCAAACATATGCATACAGGCTTCTAATACATATTTGGTTAAATGTGTCTCAGCCATTGTCTCCAGGACCGGCTGTTTGTCTCCATAGGTTCAGTCAAACTGGTTGGTTCCTGGTTTTGGAGTCTGTTTTTAATCAAAGTTCACAAGTTTTTAAGTGGAATTCAGGTCTGGGCTTTGTGAAGGCTTTTCCAGAAGCTAAACGTTAGTCAGATTCATCCAATCAGAGACCAGTCTCTGACGATTCATCCAATCAGAGACCAGCTACAGGGACTCTAAAGTTCCAGCAGTCAGACTCATGAGTCTTGGTGGTTCCTGTCCTTGAATGTAAGAACCAGTAAGATGTTAAGGGACAGTTTGTGTCCTGTCCTAGACCTTGAGACCACATGGACACATCTGAATAACTATTTCCGTACGGTAGTTTGACCTGATGGTCTTGGAATCTGATGTATCTCAGAAAAAGTTTCAAACTGTTGTTTTTAAATGTCTTTAAATTTACAACTCATCTTCTGAGTTCTTCATCGAGCTCTTTGGACCTTCCTGTTGTTAGTGTTGATTAATCCACGAGCTGCTGGCAGACCAGCTGCAGTCAAGGTCAAAGGCCTCCTCAAACCTGCAGCACCAGCCATTGAAATATTTAGGAGGATTTGTGGATAAATTAGTAGAAAAGTTCTTGTCAAGTGATAATTTGGTTTATTTTCCTTCGCATTGCTTCTTGCGGTTCAGAAAAGAACATTTTCTGGTGAGACTCCAGGAACTGGACTTGGTAATATTTGATGTGGATCTTCTGGTTCAGACACGTCCACTCTGCTGGGTCACCTTCATGAGGTCGAATCACACAGGGAAGGTCAAACCTGTGAAGACCGGTTTGAGTTAAAGTTATTAGTTGACAACATCCAGACCTTGAGCAACGGTTCTAGAGTCTGTGTCCTGTTGCTGGACATAGAGACGTGTCCCGCTGACAGGGACGTCCCTCCAGGGAGCTGAGCTCACAGATGCTCTGTGATCACACACAGTTTGACCGTCACGTCTTCATTCAAGGACGTGCATCAGACCCAAACACACACCCAGACACTCAGACAGGTCCATCTGGTCAGGAGGGCTGGTTCTGTCTGAGCGGGCCTCGAGGCCGGCCCGGTTCAGCCCAGGCTTCAGCGTGTCGCCGGCTCCATCGCTGAATGTACGTTTTGTTTGGGGGAACCCAGACCTGGACTCTCTATTGTTTGGGTGTTTGCCCTCGCGATATTGGAGCTTCGAGCGTTGCTGCCGACATTTATTTAGCGGATGAACGTGTTCGACGCCTGAGGATGAGGAGCGTTCTGCTGCGCCGCCTTCAGAGAGAGTCAGGGAAGGTTGAGTAATCCTCGGAGCGGCTTCCTTTACGGACAGAGCAAACAGCAGGTGAAACCAAAGGACTGAGCAGATTAAAGTCACCGTGCAGTCGGAGTGAAGATCGTGTGAGATGTTGCAACATTTCAGACTGAGCTGCTGTGATTTACCTGGGAGGAGTCCTGTTTATGCCCCGCCCCCCCATCCATCCTCTCCACAGCTTCATATGTTCACCTCTTTCTCCCGCTCTCCTTTAGTCTGAACATTTGCGCTCTCACACTCTGTCCTCACTCCTCGTTTTAAACATCTCATCTTCTGGGCTGTTGAACACCAACTACCGTATTTTCCACCTGATAGGTCGCACCTTTCTATAAGTCGCATTGTCCAATTATATCCAATAGTTTGGAAAAATCCATAAATGTGTTGCTTCGCCCTATAAGTCACATCTATTATGCGCCACCGCTGACGCGTCGCGTATATTACGCATCACCGCTGACAACTCGGAAATGTGGGCGGTGTCTTGCCAAAAAAGGATTGTGGCAGCCACGGCAGTGCACGGAAGGACTTTAGCAAGATAAAC
>JARVGS010000789.1:23982208-23993224 GCA_031762315.1 Hypsolebias antenori | reverse complement strand
CCAACACACACACACACACACACACACACACACACACACACACACACACACACACACACACACAGTTTTTGCTCCCTTCTTTGTTACAAATATTTAAACAATATTTCATCAGTTTCAGATTGCTGTGCTCATGTTTCCCCAGAATGGAGATTTCTTCTTTAATTTTATAATAAATTTGTTTAACTAATGCAAATTGTAGAAAACAAAACAAGAACGTAAATAACTTCATGTTGGAGTAAACAGCTGCAGATGGAGAGACGCTGCTCTGCGGAGCAGGAGGTTCAACATGTCAGACCGCTGAGATGAACTTATTGGACAAAAGAAGAAATAAGTTGATTTGAATCTGGTTTGACCAACACGTTCCATGTTTTTAGACCTAAACTTTAATTTGATGTGAAATCTGTATTTACTCCACAGTTTATTCAGAGTTTAGAAAATATTTGACCCTTTCTTCCTCAGACTTTAATATTATGTCAACACCTTCAGACGCAAAACTGACCCTGATTTCTCTGACACACCCCATGATGGAAACCTTTGAAGGTGCAGATTCCTTCCAGAAGTTTTATTTCCAACGCTGCAACTCTTTGGTCATAAAAGTTCTTAAACTGTCTGATCTTTTTTACTTTGACACCAGAGGTCAAGAGTTGTGCAGACAGTATTTTTTATACTCCTTGGGTGGAGGAGTTCAGGCATCTGAGTCTGTTTCCTGACTGATTGTAAGAAGTATTGATGGACCTAAGCCTCATCTGCAGTAATGAAGACGTTGCTTCGGTCTGTCATGGTGGAGGTGGAGCTGAGCTGTGAGGCAAAGCTTTAGAGGTACTGAAACTTCTAATCATCCTAATCGGGTGTTAGATCAGTGTTAGAAATCATTAAAGGAACTCAGAATTTTGGAGTGGCTATTTCTCTTCATTGAAATGTGTCAGCTGAGGAGGTTCAGGTATCTTCTGGATGTCTTTGGAAGGAGACAGTGGGACAGACCCAGAAGCCCTTGCAGGGCTTAAATGTCCTCTTTGACTTGGGAACACCTTGGGACTGACCAAGAGGAGATGGAGTGGAAGGTCTGGGTTTCCCTCAATGAACCTGTTGCCTTCAAGACCTGAGAAAGGACACCAGTAGGAAGATGAATGGACAGTTGGATGGATTAATGAAGGGTTGGATGGTTGGACGGTTGGATA
Source organism: Hypsolebias antenori (assembly GCA_031762315.1). NCBI lineage: Eukaryota > Metazoa > Chordata > Actinopteri > Cyprinodontiformes > Rivulidae > Hypsolebias > Hypsolebias antenori. The sequence goes on along the minus strand of JARVGS010000789.1, from coordinate 23,992,046 downwards.
GATTGATGGACAGTTAGATGGATTGATGGGACTGTTGGATGGACAGACTGGATTGATGGATGGATGAATGGATTAATTGATTGTTGGAACAATGGATGGGCTGTTGGATGTATTGATAGATGGATGGATGGATGGGCTGTTGGTTGGATGGATCGATAGACGATTAGGACTGATGGACTGTTGGATGTATTGATGGGCAATTGGTTGGTTGGATGGATTGAACAGTTGGATGAAATGATGGGATTAATGCGCTGTTGGATGGATTGATTGATGGGTGAATGTATTAACGAACAATTAGGATTGATGACGTTGAACTGATGGACGGTTGGATGGTTTGATGGACAGTTAGCAGGATTAATGGATGGATGGATGGATTGAAGAACAATTGGATGGATTAATGGATGGTTGGATGGATGGATTGACGAACAATTAGGACTTATTGGTGATTAGAAGGATTGACGGACAATTGGATGATGGTTGGACTGTTGGATGGATGGATAGATGGTTGGATGGACAGATGGATGGATGGATGCTGGATGGCTTGATGGATGGTTCAGTGGATTTATCTTTGGATGAATTGATGTAAGGTTGGATGGTTAGGATTGATGGACTGTTGGATGGATGGGTGGACAATTGGATGGTCAGATGCTTGTTGGATGGTCCTTTTATGTTGAGAACATTTATCTCAACTCATCTGAGTTAAATTAATTTGAAGCTGCTGTAAAAACTTTCAATGTTTGAAGAATCTGACATTAAAGCTGTTTTTTCACACTCAGTTTTTGGAGTTTAATGTTGTGACTTGGAAAAAGTCCAAATAAAGAAAGTAATGACCAATTTATTATTATTATTATTTTTTTCCTCAGTGTTTTTCCTCTGTGTCCGTCCCTGCAGCCAGCGCGGCCATTTTGAATATTTTTTCTCCTTGTCGTCGTCTGCGTGCCTCTTCTGCTTTTGTCCTTTTTGTCCTTGACTTCAACATAAACCAGCTGGTACTCGACTGAGAGGAGAGGCAGCCGAGATTATCTCACACACATGCACGCACACACACAGACACACACACCTGGAGGTGAGTGTGTGTAAGTGTCAGCATTGTGTGAGCCCTGTTGTGGATGTGAGGTTAGCAGACTGGATGTTGACTCTTTAACCCTCAGGACGGCTCTCTGGGATTTCCAAAAAGAGTTTCAGGTTAATATTATTTATTGTCGTTTTTACTTGTTTGTTGTTTATTGCTTGTTTATGTAATGTTTCACTTACAAACGGTTCAGATCTGGAGTTGAACGTAGACCCAGAGCCAGGACTGAGGCTGAGAACTCCTCACTGTTCGATTCAATGTTTACCTGAACTGAAGAATGTTTGAGCTACTAAAAACGTATTTTTTAAATAAAATGTTCTTCATATTCTGAGTTTTTTTCTGCATAACTTCAGTGTTTCTCTGTAAATATAACTTGTTATTGGAGAACTTACACAAACACATGAGCTACATGTTAATCTGCAGCTATGATTTAAAGTTTCCTCTCTTCCCATCTCTCTCTCTTGTGTAAGTCGTGTTCTTTTTTATGTAAGTGAACATCATGCAGGTCTGCTCTGCTCACAAACTCTGAAACATCACACACCTCACATCCACGTCATAAAACTTAGAATGACTCAGCAGTCACTCATGCTACGCTAAGCTAACACTTCGCCTGCTCTGCTGCAGCTTTCTTTCGGCTGCTATCTGTGGTGCTTTTATGACCAACTCAAAACCGACAGAATAACGGGAGCGTCACGTCAGCACCAGACTTAACTTCCTTTAACAAACGCTCCATTTCTTCATGCTTTGATCAAAATAATTTTTAAATAAACCAAAAAAACGCAATCAACATGTCTACCTTAATATTCCATGACCCCACAGAGTAATAATCAGCTCCTTCAGGGTAAATGTGAATATGAATAATTTCTGAAAAATATGACAACAAGTTTGAATTTATTTGTGGGACGGAGAAAATATGTAATATAATCAGCGTTTAAAAATCAGCGTCACTACAAGTTTTTAATATTTGCTACATATAAAAATGAACAAGCGCACCATGATTTCTACTTTTATAAGTGACACAGGAAACAGATTGTTTTTTATTATAAGGTAACGGTTTGTAAAGTCATCAGCCACTTCTTTGTTTGGACGCTCCGATCACGCAGCTTAAGCTGCTCAAGTTCCTTCAGTTGTTGCTTCGTGGAAACTGCTGGTTAGATTCTGCATGTCAGAGCTACCAGTGTCACAGAAAATACAGAAGAGCGTCGAGCGATGCAGAAGCCTCCAGGGTTTTGTGGAAAAATAAGGCCAATAAAGAGTTTTCCACAGAAAATAGTAGCTGGTCCAAATTTCTGCAGGGTGCTTTTAAATCTGCAGTATAGATCTGTAAATCTTTACTTCCTGTCTCCTCCTCCATCTTGCAGCTTTCTGTTCATGTTTGTCTTCCACAAAGATCTCACTTCACTCACCTCCCGCCTCCTGTCGTCACTGAAGCCCTTTCTTTGGTTTCAAACAGAAAACAGATTTTCTGGCGGTACATTTTTGTTTTCAGTGTTGTTTGTGTCGCCGGGATTTAACAGTTTCACAGACAGGATTCTGTTTCTGCTCCAACTGTCGTACACATCAGTGCTTCTCTGCAGAAACCATTGTTTACATACTGTAATCTCAGATTCTGAGAGTATAGGCGCAGCCATTTAAGGCTGTTGTTAGTGGGTTTACCCCTCTCCTAACACCAGCGACAGGATGAACCCCTTCTATGCACTCGGCGCTCTCCATGAACTCTCATGTCCAGGACGGGGCCAACTGAGTCCCTAATTTGCCCCCAAATAGGCCTGTCGCAATAAACAATAAATAAATTAATCACATGATAAATTCAAATTATCAACCACATTTTCATTTATCACCTTTGTTTTTTTTTTTTTTTGTGTCTCGCTCTTTCTACTGAAGAAGACACTGGATGACAAAAGACTGAACTCTGGTGCTCTTCGCTGACCCCTCCCTTTCTCTTTGCTCTTTAAAATCCATTTTAACATCCAAAATTGTGTTTTTGCATCGTTAAAAGCAGCCAAGTTGAGAAACTAAGCTACCAGATAAGCTAACAGGCCAACCTCAGGGAAAAAAACCTCCCGTCTTGTCGAAGCTCCAAAATTCATGGTTGAAACCTGTGCCTTCTTGTAAAAAGTTGTTTTTCTCTGCAAAAAGAAGCTGAGAACTTGTTTACTGATTTTTTTTATTTTTATTAAAAGCTTTGTGTGACAAATGCTATGCTAAACAGATCAAACCATACCGAGCATCCGCCATTTGGAGAACCAGAAAATAGGAAGGAGACAGCCCATGTCACGTCAAGGGGCCTCCCTTCAATTTTTCTTAGAGCCACGCTGCTCACTCCCTCACTATCCATCCTTCGGTTCAGTCTTATACTTCCATCCAGTGGTCAAAAAAGGTACTACATACAAAAATTAACCAACATTTCTTCTTAAATTTATCAGTAATTACTAATTATTGTCAAATTTCAAACAATATTATCGTTTATCACAATAATTTCTGAGACAAAAAAAAATTAATCGCCCAGCAAAATTTTATCATGACAGGCCTACCACCAAAGACCTTATAGAGACCCTGTGAATGTGTCTGACATATTCTGACTCGTCTTTTCTGAACATACTCTGCAGTGTGTGTTCCTTGGTCAAGGAACCAGCAGACAACGACCCCAAGGTGTTAACAGCTGTTCAAAACAAACATGTCTTCAGCACAGCAGTTCATATACGCAGGCTTCCACATACACACCTTCCATGGGGAAATTGAAAGGAATTACAGAATTACAATGGCTTGGGGAAACCTGATGGACATGGGCCTTGAAGCTTAACTCTGCCCATTAAAGGGGCCGAGATGGGATAGAGGTAGGGCGACTCGGGACCTGGAAGTCCCAGGTTGGTTCTCCAGTCCTTCCCACGTGCCGTGGTATTTCTAATCCCTAACTGCTCCATGGACGCTACATAACTGCCCACTGCTCCACCTGGGTGTATCCAGGTGCGACGGGTCAAATGCAGAGAACCAATTTTGCCATTGTATGGGAACATACATTGATGACAACACATAGCACTTACTTACTTAAAGTGCTGTCAAACATAAACAGTTTAACAGATTTGAATTAATAAAATGAAATAAAACAAAATGTGAACTAAACAAATTAAAGGTTCAAGATGTTTACAACAGTTTTACAACGTTCTCACACATAAATGGGAGACACAATTCTGCACGCCCACTGTCGAGTTATCTTCTTTGCCTGAACTCGAGGAAAGGCTTTGGCACCAACAGAGGACGCTGGACAACTCCACTCATTTAGTCTTTTCTCTTTATTTTATCTGATGTTCCATGAGTCATAGTTTGAAAACCTTGAATAACAACACATTTACATAAATTAAATGAAAAATTCTGTTTCAGTTAACAAATTTAAAGCCTGGCTAGAAAATTATTAAATATTTAAATGAATTTAAGCTTTGTCCCTGTATCGAAATTATTCTTAATGCAGCAAGTTTATACACACAATCTTGTTTAAAGAGAAAATGTAAAACCAGACAAAATAAATTCACATTTCTCCTGTTAATTTACAAAACATAATTGAAAAGAAAATACATACCAAGAGCATCTCTGTGGTTGCCAAACACTGAGCAGCAAACTGAGGCAAACAAAGGAAAAGAGCTGCAGATACTAATTAAAGGCCAGGTAACCACACCCACGTTTCTGGCACTACATTGCCATCTCCTGTGCAACCAATGCAACTACTAAAATAAATTACATCACAGACCGAAACAGTAAATGAAAACAGAGATAATGATGCAACAAAACACTGATAGAGCCTACACGAAACAGGCTGAAACATCAAACCTTCTGTGACTGATCCACATCTGGTCCCATACAAGACTGAATGGTCAAATCATGACATCACTTTAGCCATGCCCCCTGACAACAGGGCGTAAAGTTTTATGTTGAACAGTCCCTATCTGACCCCTGTTACCTAATCAACATGATAGTGTGTCCAATGACCAAAGGCATGTTGGTATATCTTTCTATCCAACACTGACAGTTTTGGGTGGAGCATGTGGGCGATGCCACGTGGCGAAGTTGGACGTAACACCGTTGCCATACATTTGGCTCCAAATTCCACAGATTTGAACTGAGGTGCACCAAAATCACTATGATCAATCGTTATCCACCCCTTGAACAGGAATCCATGATAAGTAAATAGCCTCCACTGCGCCCCCTGCATTTTTCTAGTGTGCCCCCTAGATTATTCAATCTTTTATATGTCAGTGATACATTATCCGATCTGTACCAGATTTATTGTGCATCATTAGCGAGCACTTCTAGATATATTGGTATTGTGGTTTAACAAATGACTCCAGTGCGCCCCTAGATTATTCCAATAATTATATATTAGTGAAACATCATCTGAGCTGAATCAGATTTTCTGTGCTTCATTAGTGAGCACTTCTAGACACATTGCTGGTGTTGTTGAACTTTTGACTCCAGTGCACCCTTACATTATTCCAACAGTTATATGTCAGTGATCCATCATCCGGTATGCGCCCTATTTATTGTGCGTAATCAGTGAGCTCTTCTAGACACATTGGTATTGTTGATTCATGATATAAGTTAATCCCCACACACTCAGAGAAGAAACTGCGGATTTCTGGGTGACTCTTTCAGCTTCGCCCTGTGTAAGATATAAGACTGAAACTGTATTTACAAACTGGTGATTTCCACACATGACATGTTGAAAAGCATAAAGGAAGTGCTTGTCAAACATTTGCCACAAAACAGGAAGTCACAATAACTCCTGTCTGGAAGGTCATATTTCAGCAAAAGTTGTAAGGCTTGCAGGTGGACTCGTACTGATATGACATGGGCAGAAGGTGATGTTGAAGGTTTGGCATATGCGCAACCTGGTGGATGCGTGTGGGAATGGAATTAGAGCATTCACAATTGCAACTGGGAGGAGTTTCTGGAGCTCTGGCGGTGGCAGGTGATTTCTAAAATTTGGCAAATGTGCACCCTGGTGAATTGATGCGGGATAGGGACGAGAGTGTTGGCGATGGCGACAGGGTGGACTGTCTGGAGCTTCCGCGGTCGCCGAATGTCCGGAGTGGTGCTTTGTTGCGAGGGCCTCAATGCTGCTTGCAGCTTTAGTTATTAGGCCCGAGCAGTGAAGCACTGTGCCCGAGCAGTGAAGCGCTGTGAAGGCCTATTGTAATCGCTCTGTTCAGGCCCGAGCAGCAATTTTTTCCGCCAAATGAATTGGCCTTTTGGGGGGTTTCTCATATCCCAAAACTCACAAAATTTGGCGGCCGCATCAGGACTGGTGAAAATGTTTGTATTTTGGGGGCAAGGCAAAAATTGCAACAGAAACGGCTCAAGAGCGCCACCTAGAAATTTTCAAAAGACCCCCGCGTTAGCCTTAGTTTGTCGTAGAAACATGAAATTTGGTACACCTGGCCAATTCACCAAGACACACAAAAAAAAAAACTCTCTGGCACCAATGTTGTACGATAAACAGGAAGGCGGCCATTTTGGAAGTACATCCAAATTTTCACACCTTTTTGGCGATTTACAGCCTCTGCATTTGAACAAACTCCTCCTAGGGATTTTGCTCAATCAGTTTCAAACTTAGCCAGTTTCTTCATAAGGCATGGGGGACCAAAAGTTATCAAAAGAGTTCATTTCAGAGAATGCTGAAGGGGCGGGGCCAGACGTAAAATTTGGACATCTCGCCATGAAAAACTAAATGCTAATAGCACCTATACAAAAACTGGCTAATACATCAAAACTTCAATGATTGATCCACATCCAGTCCTCTGAAAAACTGAATGGTCAAATCATGACATCACTTCAGCCATGCCCCCTGACAACAGGAAGTGTAAAATTTTATGTTGAACAGTCCCAATCTGACACCTGTTACCTAATCAGGATGACAGTGTGTTCAGTGACCCAAGACATGTTGGTGTAACTTGCTTTCCAACCATTACTGTTTCGGGTAGAGCATGTGGGCGTGGCGACGTGGCGAAGTAAGACGTAATGCTGTCGCCATACCTCTAAAAAAGCTAAGTCTGGTCCTCTGTCCAGAGGACCAGACTTAGCTTTTTCAGATTTTTCTACCTGGATTATTGAGCTGTCGCCATACGTTTGGTTCTAAAATCCACATATTGGATCCAAGGAGTACCACAATCAGTATGATTGATCATTGCCCACCCCTTGAACAGGAATCCATGATAAATGTCCAATAGCCTCCACAGCGCCTCCTAGAACATTTTAAAACGTCAGCCCCAAGCCACTTTTGGACCAATCAGTCTGATACTCGGTGAAAATCTGTGTCTGATCAGGACCTAAGAAAAAGTCTCTTGGAGCCCTGGTCCAAAACCAACAGGAAGTTGGCCATTTTGGGTCAAAGGGTCATTTTTCGGCATTTCTAATTGCAGATTTTAACTAAGTCTTCCTAGGGATTTAGAATAATTGCCTTCAAACTTGGTTAATATGCCCTTAATACATTGGGGAGTACAAGCTACCAAAAGCTTGCGTTTTCGTTTATGTTAAAGGGGTGTAGCCAGGCCTCAAATTTGCGCTTCACACCATAAATTTCAAAATGCTATAACTTTCACATTTAAAGACCAAAATGCACCAAACTTGGCATGAGTCATCCTTGTTGGATGCCCGATGATCCTCTGTCATATTGTGACATCATCAAAGCCCTGCCGCCTCAGAACAGGAAGTCACTTTTTTAACTTGGAATGCTCCCTCTCTTACACCCTTGAATTAATCAGGATGATCCTGTGTTAGAAGACGTATAACAATTGGTCTGACTTACTTTAAATTACAGTTTTCGGTGGAGGATGTGGGCATGGCGGTGTGACGATCTCAGATATGACACCATTGCCATACATTAGGCTCTAAATTCCACAGATTTGAACCGAGGTGTACCAAAATCACTACGATAGATTATTATCCACCACGTGAACAGGCATCCATGATAAGTGGCCAATACCCGCCACAGCGCCCTCTGTATTATTACTACATTTATATTTCAGTGATACATCATCTGATCTGCACAAGATTTATTGTGCTTCATCAGTGAGCACTTCTACACACATTGATATGTGGTTAAACATATGACTCCAGTGCGCCCCCTAGATTATTCAAACTGTTATATCTCATTGATAGCTCATCTGATCTGTTCCAGATTTATTGTGCATTATCTGTCAGCACTTCTACATACATTGGTATTGTTGGTTAAAATTTCATTCCAGTGTACCCCTACATTATTCCAACAGTTACAGATCAGTGATATACATAATATATAATCCACTATGCACCACTTTTATTGTACATCATCAGTGAGCACTTCTACACACATTTCTATTATTATTTAACTTTTGACTCCAGTGTGCCCCTACATAATTCAAACTGTTGTCTGTCAATGATAGACCATTTGATCTGTTCCAGATTTATTGTGTGTCATCTGTGGGCACTTCTAAACACATTGATATGGTTGTTTAACATTTGACTAAAGTGCACCCCTACATTATTCCAACAGTTACAGATCAGTGATACATCATACAATCGGAACCAGATTTAATGTACTTCATCAGTGACCACTTTTATACACATTGGTATTGTGGTTGAAAATTTTACTCCAGTGCACCCCCTATCTAAATGATACATAATCCCATCTGCACCAGATTTTTTGTACTTGAGCAATGAGCAATTCAAGAAAAATTGGTATTGTGGATTCATGACATCACTTAAGCCCCGCTCACTCACACAAGAAACTCACAATTATTGGGTGACTCTTCCAGCTTCGTCCTGTGTAACATATAAGACTGAAACCGTATTCGCTAACTGTTGATTACCACACATGAAATGTTGAAAAGCCTAACGGAAGTGCTCATCAAACATTCGCCATAAACGGGAAATCACAAAAACTCCTGTCTGGAAAGTCGCATTTCAGCCGAACTTGGAAGGCTTGCAGGTGGACTCGTACTGATATGGGGGGAGTGCGCACTCTGGTGAACAAGTGCGGGAACGGAATGGGAGCGTTCACCATTGTAACCGGGAGGCGTTGCTGGAGCTCCTGAGTTCACAGGAGATTTGTAAGCTTTGGCAAATGCACATCCTGCGGGATAAGCACGAGAGCATACGAGACAGCGACTGGGCGGATTAGCTGGAGCTCCCGCGGTCACCACAATAAGGCCGGAGCAGCGCTTTGCTGCGAGGGCCTCCATGCTGCTTGCAGCTTTAATTTTTGTTTGTTCTTTCTATTTTTAGTGAGTCAAATCAGTTCTTCTCATCCTGAGCAATTCATTGTACTGTTAACCTTCTGTTAACCTTGCATATGACAAATAAACACAACTTGAACTTGGAACTATTAAACACTTTGTAGGAAATCAGTTTAGTCACATCCAGATATACACCGAACACTACCGTTTTCTAACACTTAACATGATAAAAATTGCTACAAGTCGTGGGATTAGCTTACTTACCACCTTTGTTTGATGTCGTACAGCTGTAAACTTCTGTGATAAATCTACAATGCCAAATATTATTCCTCGGTATGTGATGAAATATGCAGTATAAAACTTGGAAAACACTAGAAGCCAAGGCAGTTGCTTGTAGTTACTTAGCTTCTTTGCATGTCAGCGCCAAAACTCCAGAAGACGATGACTGGCTGGAATGAAAGTTCACCTGTGATTTCATTGGTTTAATTTTTTACCTCTTAGTAAACTTCCATTGTCACTACTTAAATCACGTGACACAGAGCTGTTTTGACCGAGGGGG
>JARVGS010000789.1:23850561-23862654 GCA_031762315.1 Hypsolebias antenori | reverse complement strand
CAGCCAGTGGCGTGATTGATTCTCCACTGGCGGTGGTGCGCCCCCGTTATGACTTTTATTTCATTTAGTAGATAAAATAAAATAAAAACAACAACGAGGTGTGTGGTGGTGGGATCCCACCGTAGATTAAATGAGAAACTAACAGAGGGGCGGGCGGTTGAACCGGAAGAGTCATCTTTAGTGAAATACATGTACTCCACACTGTTGCTGAATTTCTACCCGTTTGGCACGACTTGTCCTGCTCCTCCCCGTCCATCTGTTTGGAGGAATCAGTTTTGTAGCCAGTGGTCTGGCGCTGATCACGTGACACAATCACTTACCGCGACTAGTCCACGTGAAGACTAAAAACTCGTGAGATGTCCTACCATCGACTGGTCGATTCAACCCCTGGCTGGAACCTCTTTGGATCCTGTTCTTTGCTTTGTTCCATGATGCCACCTGTAAGAAAAGCAGGATCAATCAACATTTGGGCTCCACCAACCTGACATCGCTCCTTGTCCCCCAGGGTTCCAGAGCCGCCCTTGTACATTGTTGTATATTCACGCGGTAAACTAACGCACTAACTTTTCCACATCTAGAATCTGTCTCACTTCAGTTCAGACTCTTTGGGTTCCTAGCGCTGAGTATGAGAGTTAGCAGGTCAGGGCGTGAAGACTGAGCTGGCTTATTTACGTCGGTGGTGGAGGTTTTGGGAAAGGGATCTTGGGTTTGGTGAACACTATGGACTCACGGAGGAGATTAGGTCCCACACAGAGGAAGCTCCAAGAAGACACAGGCAAGCAAAAGGTTATTTGATGAGTAGCGATCACAGGAGAGACTTAGCTGCTGTTGCGATGTCTGCTGTCATCGTGGGACTTTCAACGGATCACTGACGAGTCACGGATCTGCTTATCCTGGAACGCAGACATGAGTAATCAGATTTCTTGCCACCAGCCAACACAACGAGAATCCTGGCAGTACACACCAAGACCTTAACAAGACCCTGCGAAGACCATTCACAATCTGACAGACTGTGAGGTTGTCAACTTATGTGATGGGAGTTTGATAAGAATGTAAAGACAGCTGATCTACTTTGACAGTCTAGTTATGCCAAAAACAAACAAAAAAGGCCTTTCCAATAGTAATGCTACATTACTTCATATTTCCTGTTCCCACTGACTCTTGCAGCTTTAGTTTGTGATTTAGAATTTTGATAAGGTTGAAAAATCCCCTCCGGTATTTAAAACAAATCTATTTTCTTATTAGGAAGAGGTGCTAAAGATATTACAAACAAATAGATTGATTTTTCCTCACATTGTAAACAGACATTTTAAAAGAACTCCATCATGTTTGTAGTGTATCAGGGTGTAAGACTCCAAACTGCTTCAGAATCTGTTACTAAAAATAGCCTCTTTGCCTTCTCTAAAGCACAATGTTGGCTGCAAGCGTATAACGTTCACCTTAACATCAGGTGATTAAATAGAAAATAATGGTGGTGTTAATAAAACACGTTGCAAGGCCTGGTCAAAATTATTTAAAGCCTGTTATATAATTAAAGGGCTTGCTCGGACAAAAGGATTATAATGGTTCAAAAAAAGCCTGGACACAGAATGTTTTTACTAACCCTTTAAATGGTGAAAAAGATACGTTGACCAAAATCTAAAAAGAAAACACGTTCAGGCGTTTAAGCAGTTGTGTATTTAAGACCCACACATGGGAGTCCCTTTAGAGCTAACGAAGTACCTTCTCTAAAACTGGAGCTGAAAAAAGACTCATGAAACAGTCTTACTAAGGCCACGGTGTAGAACGTACAAAGACAACAAAATGCAACCATGCTTGTTCATAATTTGAGGCCCAAACAAATACCAGGGCATACACATGTATACTCGTGCACTTGAGCCCAAACTCAGGTTGCACGCTACTGATAAGCACACATCTTGCTGCAAGCCTTCACGGCTCCACTCCCTCAGTGAGTTCTGTCACTTGGGTTGTTGAAGTGTTGCTGCAGGAAGCAGACAAAGTCACTGTGACAGAGCCTTGCACTGACACACATACAGTGCGTGCACAAAGCCAGAGCGCAAAGCTCAGTGTCAGCTGTGAGACAGAGACGCATCATTAAACCCTTGACGTGATGCATCGCGACCTGTGATCATCTAAAGCGTGTACTCTTCCAGCTCCACTCTGGATCACTGTTGTTTAGTCGCGAGCTTACAAATCCTATACCAGTCTATGCTGTTTGTGGTACTTTGCAAAGCGGGGGGGACACATTTTTAATTTTATCAGTCAGAATTTATAGTGAAGGTTTTGTATACAGTACTGTACTTTTTTAGGCCTACCGTATTTTCCGGCCTATAAGTCGTAACGTTTTGCCTAATTTTCATGCCCTGTGACTTACAGGGTGAAGCGACACATTTATGGATTTTTTTTCCAAATTTTTAGACCAATTTTTGACTGAGATATGACCGTTTTTCATTTTGGCAAAAAAAAAAAAAAAATGGTGCAGTACCACTTTCGGCCGCTAGGGTCCACCGACCCTTCACTGCTCATGTGTCAGGCAGAAACCTTCTCTACTTCGGACTCACGCTGTCGCTGCACGGCCTCCCTGAGTGTTGTGACATTTGAAGGCATCTCTTGTCTCCTAACATCCATGAACTGATACATTTTAATATTGCAACAAGAATTTCTTGTTCAAGTGCAGAAGAAGTTGGTTTTCAACATTTTTTGAGTCCAGTCTGGCTCTTTTGTGAAAGAAAATCTGTCCTGCTGTACTGAACAGTCTTTCAATAGTATTTCAATAATCTTTCAATAATACAGTATTTCAATAATCTTTCAATAATATTTCAATAATATTTCAATAGTATTTCAATAATCTTTCAATAATGTTTCAATAAGGTCATGGTTGGTGTGTATCTTCTGGCTGAATCTTTGTGATGAAATCCATTTTTGGGTGTGTGAGTGGTGCTGTGGGTGCTCCCAGCTCAATGACGTATACACTAGAATATACGTCATTGGTCCAGCTCTTCTTGCAGACAGGTCTAATGTTACCTGTCCACTTCGCAGTGATTCAATGGACCAACTCCCCTCTCGACATCAATTACTTTCAAACTAACGACAAATCAAAAAGCTGCAATGTGAATGTAACTTGTAACTCAACACATTATAGAAATGTAGTGTAGTAGAAAGTACAGATACTTCATGTAAAATGTAGTGGAGTAAAAGTAAAAGTACCCACATTTAATTCTACTTAAGTACAGATACATGAAAATGTACTTAAGTACAGTAACAAAGTATTTGTACTTAGTTACATCCCACCACTGACACTCTGAACATTTCTCGTAGCGCGTTTATCTTTTCAGTTTTGCCGTTTTGACTAAAAATGGTGCGGTGGTAAGATTTGAACCCACAAAGCTCAGATCTGAAGGCAGCTGTCTACCACACTGAACCACCAGCGCAGAACTCTTCCATGAGAATCTGAGGAGCTTACATTTCCCCGTGGGCGAAGCAATCATACCGTTCATGTAACGTATTTGATAATGTTCTTATAGAAACAATTCCTGAATGTTCATACTGTTAATGCTGCATGTTTGTCTCTTGACCCTACAACTGGGTAACGTTAGAGTACCTGTAGACCTTGCCCACTACTGGAGTTTTAATTAGGTATTTTAAGCTACTAATCAACATGATCATGTTGCTGCATGCTAGGCCTGATTATTATCGTTTCATATTGGCTAGTGACTTCCCCCCCTAAAAGTTAACATAGACTACACTGTTTCTCAGACTGGGACTAGGATGCATGAGAAGTGGAGCACACTCTATTCACACAAGGAGAGCTGTTGGTCAGGCTACTTGTTGCACCATTAACTCTAAAATAGTTATTGAATCAGGCGTTTACATTATGTTTAACAGCTGTTAAAATACACCCGAATACAGGAAATGGTATTTACTTTTTGGGGGAGGACCCCCCAGACCACCCCCCACCATTAAAATGTTTGACACCACTGCTAATACTATTACTTGTTTTATTACTCTTAGTAAATGTGTGTGGAGAGACACGTTCCTGCTGCTGCATTTGTTTTTATAAACATGAATAAATATGTAAAAATAAATGAAACTATAATTCTTAATTTCATCTTAACATTTTATTATTTTGAGTCTCCGAGTTGGAAACGGCTCCAGAGTTAATGTCAGAAATCTGGTGACCTTGTAGTAAGTTTGTCGTTTTATCACGACACAGAACTGGTTCAGTAAATGTCTGTGACAGCCGATACCTGCAGCTCAGAGTCATGATGCACCTGAAGCGTTCAACCCCCGTTCTGATTGTTGGGACTTGAATCATCGTGAGGGGTCAGTGGTAGCTCAGTGGTCAGTGATGCGGGATGCCTGAGGCTGCAGGTTCAAGTGTGTCAGGAAGTAAAACGTTTGTTTCCTGCGAGTTTACTTCCTGCGCGCAGGAAGAAAACCGAACCGTTGTGAATAAAACCCAGGTTTTTTAGATTTTAAATCCGTTTTTATTTACAGAAGATTCAAACTTGCAGACGTGTCTTCAACAAGACGTTTGTCTGTGGTGATATAAAAAAAAAAAAAAAAAAGTTTATTCCAACTGAAAAACATTTTTTCACAACAACCATTAATAACTTGTAAATATTCAGACATGTCATACCAGGAAACCAGTTCCTTGTCCTCATTAAAGGGAGATTCTGTCTAATATCAGATGAAACTGACAAAAGTCCTGTTCATCCGTCTCCGCTGGATGATGTCCGTGGTGTTGCATAGTAAGACTGTTCATTGAACAGATGTTCGCCTGGCCTGGATGAAGACTTTTGCCTTGTGCTCTGATAAGAGAACTGGAATATCCCTTTAATCCTGTTCAAAATGTGAAAGTCAGCGTTTGTCCCACAGGTTTGGAAGCACCGAGTCTCTGTGAACGTCAGACGTTCTGCCGACGCTCCTCAGTAACGAGCTGAAGGTGAAGCTCTGAGCAGCCGGGCTCCAGAGCTCACCGCAGAGTATTGCACAAACATCAGGAGAAAACTGAGGGTCCATGAAGACACCTTGTGTTTACAGCAGCAGCATCACTGAAAAGAAAAACCACATCCGAGATCCAAACCCCCCATTAAAATCTTTTCCCCTCCCCCTTTTGTTCCAGGCGTCCAGGAAGCTGAAGCTCCTGGTCTCTCCGTCAGATCAGACGACAAACACCAGAGGGCAGCGCCCCCCTCCCATCAGCCCGAGCTGCTGCCCTGCTCAGCAGAGGAAGCTGAAACACACACACACAGGAAGTCCAGAAACACACACAGGAAGTCCAGAAACACACACAGGAAGTTCAGAAACACACACAGGAAGTTCAGATACACACATACATAGGAAGTCCAGAAACACAAATACACACACACACACACAGGAAGTTCAGAAACACACACAGGAAGTTCAGAAACACACACAGGAAGTTCAGAAACACACACAGGAAGTCCAGATACACACATACACAGGAAGTCCAGATACACACATACACAGGAAGTCCAGATACACACACACACAGGAAGTCCAGATACACACACACACAGGAAGTCCAGAAACACACACAGGAAGTTCAGAAACAGGAAGTCCAGCACCACCAGCGGGGTGAGTTCGGAGCAGAGGTGTTCGTACCTGTGAGGTCTCTGAAGCGCTGCTTGGCCTTGGCCCGCTCATCAGAGTCAAAATACCAAACTGTGATGGCGTACCTGAAACAGTAACGTCAGGATTATTTTACTAACACCGAGCGGTGTTTCAACACTTAATTCAAGGTGCGTGGGTCGGAGGATGAAATGAAACTCGACCGGCTGCAGGAACGTTCCTTCAGACACAGTTCTGCTGATAGAAGAAATGTAAAGTTTGTAAACAAAGAGCATCAGGTCTACGTAAAGAACAGCTGACTCCTCCCACTCAGTGTTTTACTCACTTCAGCTCATAAAGCTCCTCTGTGTGAATAATGGCTACATTATTTAACACATTAATCTTCTACACCTTTAGTGCTGGTTCCTGAAGTGAGGAACGTCCACAGCGTGCACGGCTGTGACTTTGTGTTTAAGAACAGTTTCATTCAGCTAGCTGTTAGCCTAGCCTGGATGAAGACTTTTGCCTCTTTCTCTGGCTGATAAAATAATTCTCGATTATTTGTCCGGTTCTGACCCAACATCTGGGTTCTGGTCTGTTTTAGACTCGGGCCGATGCTAAAACCTTCAGCAACCAGACCACGGTACTAAAACAACCATTAAAAACACGGTGGTTGTTCTATTCCTGCTCTTCTGCTCATGATTCATGCTAATTAGCTGATTATTAGCACGCAGCTGTTAGCAGCTGTACATAGCTCAGCTGCTAACAAGCGAACTCCTGCAGCTTGTTGCAAACTGCTTCAGTCGTTTTTAACAGCATGGCATGAACCAGGAACCGGTCCTGGTTCTCCTCCGAGGTCTCCGGGTGTTTTCAGCAGGACTCACCTGGTGGCGAAGGACGGCTGCACCTCGTGTGGGTTCCTGCGGTCGGACCAGAACACGAGGAGTCTGTCGAAGAGCGGCTTGATGTCGGCCACGTAGGGTTTGCCTTCAGGGAAGATCCTGAGGACGCCACCGTGCTCCTGCCAACAACAAGTATGAACCGTTTAACTTCCTCACTGCGTCACGAGGAAACGTTTTACATCTGTGTTCTGATGCTGGAACCTTAAACTGCTGTGATAAGACCTGTGTCAGCAAAATATCTCATGGACCACTGGACAGGTTTTAACGACACTCAGGAAGGACGTCTGCAACTGATTAACTTCTATAACCAATTCAAGATGGCTGCCCCAGCTAAACATGGCTGTGACGCCATGAACTAGGTGTGGTAGTAGCTGAGAGTCAGTAACAGAAGCAACATGAAGGGCAGCGGGTGACAAGCATTCCTTTGACCTTTACAAAGAGAGCAGCACCTTGGGGTCCCAGTTCTTGTTCAGGTAGTAGATGCAGGTGAGGCAGCGCCCGTCCTGGTTCGGGTTGTCCACGTGCTTGACGTAGCCCGCCCCGTTTCCAGGGTAACACGCCACCATGGCCTAAAGACAAGCGGGGAGAACCGGGTCAGACATCCGAGGAACAAACCCACCCAGAAACAACCAAACACCATTCAAATGTCAGTAAATACATGATCTCCCATTAATGTACCTAATACTTAAAACTGGAACCAACAGGTACAAATATTTACTGAAGTACTTTAACTCAGCTGATCTGATACAGATACAAGTTTTAATCACAAGAACATAAAGCAACGTCGCCTCATTGTGTGAATCGTAAAACATTCACTGTCATCCATTTTTCTGTCATCCATTTTTCTGTCATCCATTTTCCTGTCATCCATTTTTCTGTCATCCATTTTACTTCCAGACGTTTTCCAGCATCTTTCTTGTCCTGCCGTTTTCAAACTATTTCCACAACTCTTAGATCAAAACGTTCGGCTCTTTCAGGACAATCCTGCTATGACTTTTGGTATTGGTGCTACTTTAGCTTTTTGAAATATTTAGCTTTTTCTGTCTTTTTTTTTTTTTAATCACAGAAAATGATTTGAGCTCATTTTTACATTCGTCACATCTTTAGATGTGTTTACAACCTTTTACTGCTTCTTTCACGTTTTGTTCTGCTTCAGCTTCCTTCTGCAAATTTAAACCTTTCTTTAGCTGTTTTGGGCTCCTGTCTGCGTGCTTCAACATTTTTGTGCTTCTTCTAACTTAGTTCTGCTAATTTCAGCTTGTTATGCTCCTTTCAGCTGATTTCTGCAAGTTTAAGCTTTTTCTGTTATTTCAGCTACTATTTAGCTGTTATGCTAATTCTAGCTTTTTCAGCTAATTCCAAATTTTATGCACTATTTAAACCTTTTTCAGCCTAAATGAGCAAAAAATGTGCTCTCTCAACTTCCTACTGGTAATTTCAGCTTCTTTCTGCTTTTTTAGCTACTTTTCAGCAAATTTTTTTTTGTGCTAATTTCAGTTTTTTTAGCTAATTTCCACTTTGTGTGCTCAGTTACCGGTATGCTTCTTTCAGCAAATGTGTCCTTTTTGCTTTCTTCTGCTAAGTTAAGCTTTTTAGCTACTTTTTTTAAAGCAATTTTAGCTAATTTCAGCTGTTTTTAGATACATTCAAGTTTTTCTTGGTAATTTCTGAAAGTTTCAGCCTAATTAACTTCTCCCTGCTTTTTTCTACTAGTTGCAGCTTTTTCTGCTATTTCAGCTATTTTGTGCTAAATTTAGCTTTTCAGCTAATTTCACATTTTTAGCTAATTTCAGCTCCTTTAAATTCCTTCTGATAGCTAAAGCTTATTTCTGCCTTTTCAGCTATTTTTATGCTAATTTATGCTGTTTTAGCTAAATTTCTAATATTTGTGCTCATTTCTGCTTATTTAAATCTAATTCAGCAAATATTTGTTTCTGTTTTCTTCTGCTAACTTAGGCTTGTTCTTCCATGTCAGCTACATTTCAGTAAGTTTTAGCTAATTTCAGCTGTTTTTCAGCAGGTTCTTCTGCAATAAGTGTTCACGCTGCATTTTTGCAGGAAATGCAGTTTATCCAGTTAAAGTTGAATTGTTATTTTTATTTATTTGCTCTAGTCTCGACTCGCCATTAAGGGGTGATAGTCCTGAAACTGGACCAGTTGCTTTGAATGAGCTTTTTGTGCTTCTTTTGATTTTTACTGTTTTAAAAAAAAAAATGTGTTAAAAGTAGTTTAATTTAAACATGTATAAATATTTTAGAAATGGTCCAGAAACCACCAGAGAAATCGGAAAAGAACAAAAAGGTTTAGAATTTATTTCTAAATGGAAAAAAGTGTCAAAACTTTTTCACTTTGCATGATTACCAAGAACACAAAACGTTCACAGATCAAATGAGTTGACTCCAGGAAATAAAAGTGAAGGAGCTCAACGAGACCCGACACCACCACCACCATCATCATCAGATGAAGATGAGTGGTGCCGACTGACAGGAAGTTCCTGTGTGCGCTCGTGTCAGTGCACGAAGATTAGTTAATAATTCTGGTGAACGTGAGGGCAGGTCTTTGTGTCCACGACTTCAGTTGCACGTACACAAATGGAGCGCATGCTTGCTCACGTCTGCGTGTGTGTTCACGTTTGTGTTCTTGCCTCTAGAACTTTAAACAGAACTGGTTCAGACCAGTAGAACTTTAAATAGAACTGGTTCAGATCAGTAGAACTTTAAACAGAACTGGTTCAGACCAGTAGAACTTTAAATAGAACTGGTTCTGATCAGTAGAACTTTAAATAGAACTGGTTCTGATCAGTAGAACTTTAAATAGAACTGGTTCTGATCAGTAGAACTTTATTAGAACTGGTTCTGATCAGTAGTTCTCCAACAGAACCAGTTAAAGTTGGGATTAAAACCAGTAACAGAATGAAGTTGAGCTGTTCCCTCCGGTCATGCCTGCTCATCTTCTTCAGCTGATGTTTAATAACCTGAAACATTCGGCTGTTTCCTCACGCTTTATTTAAGCTGAGAATGACCGGAGTGGACGGGACGAACGCCAAGGAAGAGTTTCCTCAAACAGGAAGTGTGTGAGCAGCAGGCGGGGTCAAACAGATGAAGGTCATTCACTCAGGATGAATTTTATAGAAACGTTTCTAAAGTCATCAGCAGCGTCTACAGCTGATCAACGTACGGAGACAACCTGATTCAAGATGGCCGCCCCGGCTGATCAAACTTACAAAAACAACTAGAACAGTTTTCGACACTGAGCTGGGTGTGGTGGTGCCTGAGAGTCATCCCCAACACTCACAGCTTCACCTGAGCTTCAGCAGCACCTCCAGGATTTATACCCAAACAATGTCAGCAGAGCACTCAAACCACACAAACCACGCCCACTTTGATGTGAAACCACGCCCCTTCCTGGTAACAGGGAAAGATGCCAAACACCAAAGATAAAACCTTCCATCTGGGGGAGGCTGGGCTTGTTTACACTGCCACCAGAGCACGTATGCACACATGCACACACCTATCATCCTCCTCCAAGTATAAACCTGCAGGAGGAGGTGGGTGGAGGGGAAATGGAGCGATACTGAGCTTCATCTGATCCCTGCATGAAGTGGGCGGGGTTAGGCACGGGGTCAGGGGTGAGCCGTGGGGTCAGAGGTGAGGTCAGTGCTGTGGGTCTGGCCTGTTCCCAGCCTGTTGGAGGTTTAATGATGGAGCTACGTGAGGCGCGTGGAGCACCACCTCCAGAACACCGAGTGCTGACCCGGCTGAACAGAACTGGACTTCTACTGAGCCGGTCCACAAGAACCAAAACCATGTGCATGATCTGACAGGTAAGGTTTCTGTCTCAGAGCGAGGAAAACACAAAAAATCACCACTAAAACGACATCGAGGAGAGTTTTTAAATAAACGTAACGCGCAGGAGAAAAGTCAGGATCCAAAGACGTTTTTAAAATATTTAAAATCTGAACATGAACAGAACCCGAGTCCAAATCTCAGAGAGCAGCACACCTCCAACTTTTTTTACACATGAATTAACGTCACAGGTGTCGTCTTTAAGTTACCTGAGCGGACGTTTTGTCAGACGACGCAGAGTTTAAATTAAAAATAAAGGTGGACATTATTAAAATCAGAGCTCAACCTGCTGAAAACTTAAAAACCCAACGGGACAAATAAAAGATGAATAAAAGTAAAAGATTAAATTTATTCTCTGTAACAGAACTTCTTACTTCTCACCAGTCACACATCTGGTTTAGTCAGTGTTGGGTAATTGTTGTTATAATTATTAATGACAATAGTAATAATAAATAAATAATCAGACTTTAAATGCTGATAAAAACCATTATTTGTTTAGTTTTGATCTAAATTAAAGTTTCTCTGCTGCGCTCAGACGTCCTGTTGGGGATCACTCTCAACAGAACCTCTTCCAGGCTGAATCCGTTTCATCCTGCAGGTGTGGGGAGGACTCACCTTTGACCTTTCGCGGATGGCCTTGGCCCCCAGGCGGCTCGCGCACACGGACACGAGCCGGTCGATGAGGTTGAGCAGGAAGCTGATGGCCTCGCAGCCCCGCTCCGAGCCGCCCACCCAGGCGGTCTTATCCCCGCGGATGCTCCTCCGGCTGACGCCCGGGACGGAGCCCGCGAGCCGGCCGTCCTGCAGCTCCCCGGCCCGGTGCATCTCCCTCACCTGGTCCAGCACAGCGCTCCCGGCCAGGTCCCCGAGGAGCCCGTCCACGTAGCAGAAGCCGTGGCTCAGCAGGGCCGGGACGAACCGGTCCAGAGCCAAACGCTCCAGGTCCGTGAAGGATACGTGCTCGATGAACGGCATAACGTTTGCGTCGGTTCTGGACACGGTTCTGAAAAGAAGTCACATAAAAATGAACAAGGCGCGAGTTTTCTGCTCTGACAGCGGTTCGGTTCTCACGGAACCACAGAAACCACCGAGAGGACACGGAACTTTCTGTTCCTGCGGGGTCGAGTTGTGTTTAAAACTCAGAAGAAGCTGAGGTTTTTAACGAAAGCGCCGCCATGTTAGCTTCTTTACACACATTCTACTTCCGCTAAATTTCAAAATAAAACCATCTGTCGCGAACAACGCGCTTTAGCTGCACAAAAATTTAAGTTTTAGGCCTCCTTCGTTTGCAGGCAATGGCATGTTACAGCTAACTAAAACATTAACTAATATTGTAAACCTTGAACTGATTTATGAACGTTTTCGCACAAACACTCGTATCCACATAAAACTTTTTTTTCAACCTTTATTTAGGCACTGAGCTTCGAGGACTCATTTACAAGAGAGACCTGGCTACAAACTAAGAATGACAACAGTAGATTTTCCTTGGACAATCAACAATAGACAACCATAAGAGAAATAGATTTTTTTTTTAAACAAGTTAAAAACAAAGATGTCAAAGTTGCAAAAACAGACAGATTATGAGGCAAATGTAGAAAATCAAAAACAGGAACATGTCAGCATTAATTTTTGCTAAGATTCCAACAGATTCTTAAAGCCATTCGAGAAGTCCAGGTCGAGAGCTTTGTATTGTATTTGTATTGTATTGTATAATTTTATTCATTTCATATAAAAACAATGACAATTTAAGAAAGAAAATTAAACAAAAAAAA
>JARVGS010000789.1:23834801-23848525 GCA_031762315.1 Hypsolebias antenori | reverse complement strand
TTAGGGTATTTTGTTAGCTAACTGCTTGGAATCACATTAAAACGGCGTTCTAAGTACGCTGTTGTTGTTTTACATTGCAAAAAACGTGTTTAAAAAGACATTTCGGCTGCCATGTGGTTTCAGTTTCGAGTCACGGCCGAAAATCCGGACTTACAGCGCCATGTGGCCGGCGCTCCGAGTTACGGCAAAATCGAGGTTACGAACGGTCCTTAGGTCCGGAACCCGTTCGTAACTCGGGGACCACCTGTATTTTAAAAGTATCAGTTATGAAAAGCAGCGGTCACAACGCTCCACGTTTTGAGTGCGTTCAAACATGAACTATATATAAAAGACGGGAGTTGTGTGAACATGTGGAGACGCCAACAGCTGGAACTCCCAACAACGAGGACGTTTTACATCATTTGAAAGTTTAAACTGATTAATTAGACATTAAATAAATCCCATCAGTCAATAATTAATGAAGACCAGGAAACACAGACTTAGCCAAACATTTTAATCATTTCAGATATATAGAGTGATTTACTCAAATCATTTCTTTATGTCAGCTATAAAACTTTACAAATATGTTTACAAGAATATAATATATACACTTGAAGGAAGAATACACCCGTTTACTCTGAGACGACTGCAGCAGTTTGTTTTCCATCACTGAACGAGGCTCCTCAGGAAATTAAACGAGTAGATAAACGTGCGTTTTATTGGAACGGGGGTTTATTTACTGCTGGAAACAGTTTAAAGAACATTAATGACTAAATAAAGCAGAAATGTTAAAGAAGTTCGGTCGTTCAGCTCAACAAAAACAAGTTTAACATATAAAATAAGACCAAAAGGTTTAACGTTCACAGCTTCAGAATTTAATTAGAAAGTGATTTCGTTTTTTTTTTTTTAACTTGCAGGTTGAAAATTCTTCCTTTTAATTTGAGTTTTTAGATCATTTCCCCTTCGGTCAGCGCACGTTCTTTAGCTTGGGCCTGAAATGGCTAAATATTTGCTTTGATTTTAAGGAATGCTGATGTCTCACAGTGATTACAGAAGAAGTGTTGATGTGCGTTTTGAGTTCGAGCACCAGAAAACCGGGTACTATCCGAGAAAGATTTAGCTCAGGTTCCTCTCGGGTCGTTCCTGCTGCTCCAGAACGTATCCGGAGCCGATTTCACGTGATAAACATAATGGCTCATCACAACAGAAGACATCGTTCTCGTAGCATCGACCGACTCTCATATTCCACAACAATGCAGCAGTTTGAACGTTAATCTGTTAACAGCAGCCATTCTGCTGAAAACTTCACCTCTAATGAGGAGGAAAGGCGGCGACCGATGAAGAGCGTTCAGAGTTATGAGGGTCAAGCTGATGATGAGATCTGGGTCCTTTGATTAAAGAGATCATTAGTCCGTCAGTCCTGAGTTTAAACCAAGAGTCAAACCAAAGCACAGCAACTGGTCTAATGTTTAAACTCAAATAAAATCAGTCCAAACTAAACATTTAAATCAAGTTTTAAAAATAGAGTTCACTTTGAACCAAACTTCAACTGAACCTCCAAACAAAACACTGAGGAAGAGGAGTCTCTGAGCTGAAACTGTCCCACATGACCTCCCGTACGGCGCTCACAGCTCCAACGTTTAGTGATGACGTCACCTTGGAGAGGAGGGGAGTTCTGCTGCAGCATGACTGGAGGTGGGGGTGGATGTGGAGCACAGATGGAGCAGGGCCGGTCCTAGGAGGGTCGGGGTCTCGGTGCCCTCATTGGACCAGCTCGAAGTAGTGCAGGATGGCCATGATGTGCTGCGGCATGAAGACGTAGCCGGTGTAGACGGCCATGGCAGCCACAGAGATGAGCAGCGAGTCTGAGGAGGAACCGTTAAGGAAGAATTCTGCTGGTTTAGACAGAAACTATTACCGTACGGTACAATAAACACAAAGTGCGATGAATTTACAGAATCCATCCGGTCTCTGCTGCTCTAACCTTTGATTTGTGATTGACACATTTTGACTTGGAGTAAAATATGTACCGGCAGTCACTGTTTACAGAGGCAGGCTTTAAATGTACATTTATCAACTAATGTGTTCATATCTTACATTATATTGTAAAACTAAGACTTGGTAAATCTATTCCAAGTGCAAAAATTATTCAAGAGGTGGTTTGTTACAAATGTGGGCCAAATTATATTTTATCCTTTTGTTCTAAACCAAAAACTACGGTAACCTGTTTGACACCAAGCTGAGCGCTCTGAACATTCTGATGAGTAGTGTGATCTTTAAAGTGAATGATGATGAGTGATGGTGAAGCCTCACTGAGCTCAGAATGATGGTGACAAACACCAATCAGGCTGCACGAGGGTTTTCAGAATGTTTTTAAATGTTGCAGAGCGTTCTCACTTTCCTCGGGTGAGTCTGAGTTTGCATGTCGCAGTTTAAAAAAAAAAATGTCTGCAATTAACTTTCTCTAAATACTCATAGCCAGCGTCTGAAACTGTTCTCATTTATGTTTTTTTCCCCAGAGTCTGAGAAAAGACCAACGACTTCATGTCACCCAACTGTTCATGATGGCAACAGCATGACTATCTGCTGCAGTCTTCAGCAGGTCGGTCCGGTCCTCAACCAGCAGCTTCCGAGCTCCACTTCACGTTAGACTAGAGAACGACAGCTAAACTGCAGAGACACTTCGTTTTTAAATGGTCCAATGTTCCCAACCATCACACAGAACTTTCACATCACTGGTGCACAACTTTCTCATGACTGTCAAGCAGAACGTGTCAAACACGTGCGATTGTCACAACGTGGTGCGATAGTGACACGTACTACCAGCTCATTTCAACCCAACTGTTGCTGACAGTTTGCACGACATATATGAACATGCTTTAAGAAACTATCTCAGTGCAGCCAAAAAATTTTTGCACATGCATTTTAGACACATGTATTTAACTAAAATATAACTACCTCTTAAAAGTTGTTTAAAACTATTGTTAAAAAAGGAATAAACTCTTTTTGTTTGTAAAATAAGACAGTTTGCATTAAGGAGAAAATGAGCTGCTGGCGGCCAAGTCACTGGTACCAGGGTCACATCTGCAACCCATCCTACAGCAGAACTGAACCACGTGATTCAGCTGATCTGAGATGACGTCAGCAAATGATAAAAATAAAAACTTTAAAGTTCCACATGCGTGAAGGAACTTGATCTGAGCAGATCAGCAGTTGCCATTAATCCTAAACCCCTCAGACCAAAGTACAGATTATAAACTAGTTGCCCTTACAATGAGGTCTATTAATTATTGATCACATCCTATGTGATCTCAGTGAAATGTTTTCATTCAGACTCTAAGCTGTATTCATTTTGAGGATTTATAGCTTTTCATTTAATATCAGCATCACCTGATTTAGGCTTGTAAAGCATGAAGCTTCCTTCAATTTTAATGAACATTACTGTTTTATTAAGCCGAACTTTAGAGCAAGTAATGGCCAGTAAAAAAAAGTTTAGATTTATCACATTTGCCAACGTTAGATGGTTTATCAGCCAACATCTGTTGAAAGTCCGACCACATTCTGTCCTACAGCCCACAAACTTATTTTAACCTCTTAATACTGTATTCAGTTTACATGAAAAATGTTTGATCCGGTTTTTTTAAACGTTTAAGACAAGTCAAATGTAGGGTTGATCTCGGGTATGACCAGTACAACACAGAACAATGTAAATTAATGTTTAGTATCCCGAATTTACGACAAACCGCCGCACATTTGTTAGAAACTCAACCCGAACTCCGTTCAGCTAACGTTAGCAGTCACTGCTAGCTTAGCTTCGGAGGCGTCGCTCGCACCCAGGAAAAAGGATACTGAACACGGTCCTCTCCCAGGGCTCCAGCATGTAGAGCGCCGTTACCAGAAGGTACTGGTAATAAAACCAGGACAGCTGCTTCCAACAGTCTCCGAGAGCCATCACGGTCCCAACACTCAACTTAGCTTTCCACCACTATACTTCAGGAATCGGCAGGAAACGTTTCCTGATTGCTCGTGACGTTGCATAGGACGGTCGGTCTCAGCCAATCACGAGTACGTATTTCCAGCGCGCCGTAATGACGCAGAGAAGGAGTTCCAGCTTCCGGATTTCAAAATAAAGCCCAGATTGAAAGGAGGCGGAAGTCAGCCGGTACAATTTACGTTTCATAAACTAGCTGTATAATTGTTTCTTTAGCTACATCTGTTTAATCAACACAAACCTCCCCAATCTCAGTGCATACAACTCATACAGTGTAATAAATATTATTCTATTCTTTTCAATGTGTGTGATAAAGACCTGGAAAAAATATGCAATCACTAAAATCTAAATTAAAACGCGTTTTCTTTTTGTACTTGCAGCACTTTTAGATGAAGCAAAAAATATATAAAATTACCTTTTAAATTTACAATACTAAAACTATTAAATGTTTAAATGTACAATTCAGTCTGCAGTTCATAAAGCGCATACAGATTTCAACAAGTTGTAGCTGATTGACAGGAAACACAATCCCCCACAGCTTAAACAAAAAGCATGCATTTCCTTTAGCCGCATTTCCTCATGAACCACTGGACAGATTTTTATGACACTTTCAAAAATCAATCATTGGATGAACACGTCTACAACCGACTCCTTTTGAAACAACCCCTATTTAAGACGACCATCATAGCTAATCTAAAGTAGCAGGCAGAAAAATGTCCACAACTCAGTGAATTTTACAGATATTAAGTTAAAATTTGATGTGGTGGTAGCTGAGAGTCATCACAAACACAAACTTTGAACGATGATTGTATGAAATTTATGTTATTCCAACAGTCACAGGAGCTTAAAATGTTCATCTGTAACTACAACCCGCTTTAGTTTTTATAGATGTGTAGGTTCGTGGTAAGAGTTTTACCACAGTTTAATGAGTTTTAGGACAGTTTAATATGAACACTGTCCCAAAACTGATCAGAAAATCAGATTTTTACAGACACGTTCCAGTTTTTGTACATTACAAACATTTCCACAAACAGACCACACACTGTGAGGATGTGACCCCTCTGTTGGTCCAGGAGTGGTTTTAATTCTCCAACAAATGATTTAGGGTTTAATCCATATTAGACTGTTTCTTGTTGCCCCACAGATCCTCAGAACGATGATTCACTCCTCTGTAGTTCTGCTTTAAGTAAAGCAGCCGAACCAAACCTGTCCAGCTCTGAGCATGCTCAGTTCATCTCAGCAGTGACTGGCGAGGATGTTAAAAAAATGGTAAACCTCATCTTTATCAAACACAGCCACCTCTGTGGAGCACTCGGAGCACCTCACCGGGTGATAAACCTCATCCGTGTCCATCAGCATCGCCGGCATCGAGGAGGCAGCTTCGTCTGCTGGAGCTTCGGTTTTCTGCCCCCTCCTCCTCTTCCTCGGTTTTCTCATCTGCTGACTTTTGTAGCGCAACACCTCGTCCTTCTTCACCGTGCAGTTCATGACAAACATGGCTCGGTACTGCGTACGGTACTTCTCATGCCTGAAAGGACACAGGTGGGATGTGTTACCTTGTTTAAAAACACAGGAAGTAAACTCAGTCTAAGATGAACAAAAAACATTTATTTCTCAAATAGCAGAAGGATTAATGCTCTGAATCATTTTATTACTTTTAGGACAAATTAAATGAACTTTAACACTGATGTTTGTGTGTTAGTGGCCAGGCTGATGAAATACACTTTACTTGGCTTTATGTTGTTGCTGTTTTAAAAGGAAACTGAAAGATTTGTGAGGTGGATGGATCAGTTTTCTGTTATCTGAGCAGAACCTGAGTGGACTCAACGTGCTGCTGTTGCTCACCTCTGACAGTCCAGGCAGAGCGTGGTCATGCAGGCAGGACAGTTGAGGACGGCGTCACTGGTGGGACCGCTGAGACGCTGAGACCCGGACGCTGCAGACGGTCGTTTTCTGTTGTAATACCTGCACAGGATGATGACAGGAGACTGAATGAGTATCGGGGGAAGGGTGTGTGTCTTTTTTAAAGAAGAGTTTTTAAATGCGAGTACCTCCTGGCATCCACCCAGGCCTGGTCCCTGTCATCCTCGTCCGGGTCATAAAGCAGCTCATCATTAGTAGGAATCATCCGCTGCTTTCTCCTCCGGCTTGTGGAGCTGCCTGAAGATTCAGGTAAACTTTCATAAACTCAAATTACCATTAAAACATTTTAAATTATGATGCGTTGATCTGTTGACAGGCTGCACTCTTACTTGGTGTGTCCTCCTCGTCCGAGTCAGAATCAAAGTAAACCTGGTCATACATCCGGGGGTTGGACGGACCTGAACCTCCTCCATCTGCTCCTTCACCAACGCTGTCTGTCGCAGAATAAACAGCCGTCTTTGAGTTCACGAGGAATAAGAGACTGTCTGATCATGTGAGATTATTCAGTAACACCACAGGAAGGCTGGGACATTTTTACTTCCCACCATCAAAAAGAAGCATTGTTTTTGGTTCCAACTTTTAAAAAAATTAATCAGGTGTCTTAACATTTTAAACCTCTTAGAACTGATCAGTTTTTCCATCTGAAGACGGCAGAAATCAGCTTTTCTGCACATCAAGATGTTATAAAACATATTTCTGAGATGTGCGGAGTCAACTGTTCTGTTTTGGTTTTTATTCTCATCTGCTCACAACTGGAATATCATAAGTTTGCAGACTTACAGGATAGAGAAGCATCTAATTCTAGTCCATTGTAAAGATGATGAAGAACAAAGCTTAACATTGCTATCAGTGTTTTCCCTACCATTATCCAATGAGGGTCCCTAGTCCTGTCTACAGAACGATTGCCCTGCCTATAGAAATCCCTTGACGCCACAGATTCGGTGGTTGGGGAGTGGAGATTGTTGCCAAGGACCGATCGCCACAGGATATGTGGCTTCGACGTAGCATTAGTAATGTAGAGCTCTGCTTATCCCCCTCCCACATATACTGAATAAAATCTGATTTGAATGTGGACAGAAAAACCGTTTGGTTATCAGCACAGGTTGAGGCACACATCTCTCTTTGTGAGGGCTTACAGCTCTACATGGTTTAAGACCTTGGTTATCATGGCAGTTATTTGGTGTTACCAGCTGATGGTCTCCAGGTTCCCTCCATGTTCTTAATGGTGGAGCTCAGTTCTGCCTCCATCTCTTTTTCAAACTCATCCCCACTGGAGGACTCACTCTCCCCAGTCAGATACTCCCGGATCAGCTTCTTCTTCTGCTCAGCAGTCCCGTTCAGCAACACATCCAGCTCATCCTCCGAACTAAAACACGGGAAGAATAAAACATGTTTTAAAGCTTGGAACCAGGCAGGCAGACAATTCAGTGATGGTTTACTCCGTATAATACTGTCAGCGATCACATGGCAAATCTGATTTCTTCTGGCTCCACAAAAATATGGTGCTACTTTGTCTGTCTGAAACGGGTCATTGAGGCTCAATGGGAACTAACCTGTATAAATAAAAGTTGAATGAATGGTGTCCTTTTATGTCAAAAGTGCCTTCATCACTTGATTCATCACTAGATGAATATTTAATTTATTAGAAAACTGCTAAATATTTAAAGCAAACCTGAAAACATTCATAAAAAGCAATTAACAGCTTCATTGCAATATAAAAATCAATAAAGTTCTATCTTATCTTATTAGAAATTCAAGTATTTTTGATGGATATTCGTTTAAATATATATACATTTATAATTGAAATGTGTTATTTACTGTGGAATCACAACCTTTAAAAATACCAAGTTTATTACTTTTACTTAGATACAGGAGCGTAGTGTAAAAAGGTAAAGTTCTTGAAATCAAATACTTTAAAGCCAGCCATTGCTAAATTTTATATCGTTTACCTTAAATAAATGTCCTACTTCTTTTCAGTACATTGAAATAAATACTCAGTTTCTGTCTGATTTTATAAGCTGTAACTGCTTTGTAAGTTTAACGTTTTGCAGACGTAAAGTCGTGGGTTTGTTTACATGGTAGCATTCGGCTAACTAGCCTCGCCATGCTAATGCTAACGCAGTTTTTGAAAACCGAAGCTTTATTTGTTGCTCACCTGCTGACAGCTCGCTCCTCGTCACTCGGCTCGTCCAACTCATATGAGTCAAACTCCTGGGATTTAATGAGTTTGTTCATTTTGACCGTTTAGTAACTTCAATTAAGAAAGCAAATATTTCCAGTTAACTAGCTTAGCAGTATGTGCTGCTTCTTCTTCTTTGTTTTTTGATGCTGTTGACACACAGCCGGCTGAAAAGCGCTTTACCACCACCTGGCGGATGGGAGAAATACACCGGAAAAAAGGCGTGTGCAACCTTTTCAACCAAGTACTGTACTGTACAGTACATAGAAACAACTGATTCTGATTTACCTTGTTCTTCTGGTTAAAGACTGGACCGACTCAGTCCTCGGAGCCTTCAGAAAGTGGACTGGGTTTTAGACCCAGCCCAGGTCTGGAGGACCTGAAAGACTAAAGATGCTGACCAGCTGCATAGAGGAATAATTCAGCTGCTTGTTTTTATTTTAGTGGCAGAGTTTAGGGCTGCTTTCCTGAAGCTTTGAGATTTAATTTCTGTTTGGATCAAGAAACAGAATTTCTCTTTAAAGACAAATGACCATTCACACTCACACCTTCATTAACCTAAGGGTCTGCAACTGTGGCTCTGTCTGGGGCCATGTGGCCCTTCAGACGGCCTGCAGAGGCTCATTGTAACTTTAAACCAGTGTAAGAAAAGAGCCTGATAAATTAACCCTAAAGTTAAAACGATTCTGTGTTTGTGTTTACACAGTCTGATTAAAGTCGCTTCAAATCTGTTGTCAAACCATGATCCGCCTCACAAACAGGGACACAGACCATTTCCATCCCGTCAGGGGTTCTGGTGGGCTCAGACTTTTAAATATTTTAAATCCTCACGTAAAACTCATTTTAATTATTTGTCTTTCATTACCTGTTGGTTCAAATATTCTTGTTTTAATTATTTTATCCATTATTTCTATTGATTTGATCGTCGAGCTCTGTGCAGCACTTTGTTCCGTTGAGTTTTAAAGGGTTTCATTAAATAAATTACATCTTAGCTGACTAAACCTCCCGTAGATGTTCCCACTGGTGTTCAGGTAGAAAGCAATGGTATGGAGCCGGGAGTATTTAAATAAACATTCAGGGGAAAGCCTGCCGGAGCAACTTGCTGAACACAAAAACAAGAGAAAAGGAGAAAGTGGGAAGATGCTGTTTCAGTTTGTGGACAGCGAGGGGCGGCACAACACAGCAGATCTACCACCAGGCAGCTTTCCATGAACTCTTTAAGGTCTGGGTGAACAGTGTTTGGTGAACAATAAACAGGTCGTGCAACAGCTCAACTATGAGACTTTTATTTTACTTGGCTTTGATAAAAGCTTAAAGAGATCAAATTAAAATGGTGCATTTTAAATGATAAAACATTGAGGACGAGATGAAGAAGAAGAAAAGTTATGATCTGTGTCATTTACAGAAGTTTTAATAACAGCAGAAACCTTTTTAAACATTTCCAACATTATTTAATTAGGAGGAAAATATCATTTAGCTCTGGATATAAATTATACTTGGTAAAAACTAGTAACATTATTTTTAGAGTTCTGCTAAAAGAAGAGCGCTCGGTTGAGACTCCTGAGCAGAAATATTAGTTTTATTAAATAAATTCCTGAATTACACAAACTTTACAAAGTGTGTTACATTTTCAGTGAAGCGCCTTCATCACTCACAGCCTCCACACCTGAAACTGGAGTATTTTAATTTGAAATGGATGAAATGAAACAAATTTTAATTTAATTGGAAGTAATAATTCTTAAATATTACTCCACATGAACACAGTTTAACATTCTGTGCAGTAAATCTTAAAAAATATATAAAATACAGAATAAATTAAATTAAAGGTGCTTGAAGCGCGGACCAGTAAAAACACTAAAATCAAGACTTCAGCTGTGAGAGCTGACCTTTGACCTGCCCTGTTCAGTTTATTCAGTTTCAGGACACAAATTGTTTTTAACTTTTTAATCTTTCTATTTGCCTTTTTGTAGCTTCTTCTGTGCATTTCAGCTACTTTCAGCTGTTTCAGCCGTTCAGGGGTCAAAAGGTTCTGACCTTTAAAAAAAAGTTCTGCAAACTTGTTTCATTTAAGCTACGGTTTTTAGCTGTGTTTTAGCTTTCAGCTACTATTTTGCTAGTTTTACCTTTCTATCTGAACCACTTCAGTTTCAGCTTCTTCAGCAGTTGTTAACTAGTCATTCAGCAGTCTTTCAACATTTGTTCAGCAGTTGTTCAGCAGTCTTTCAGCAGTTGTTCAGCAATCATTCAACAGTTGTTTAGCAGTCTTTCAGCACAGTTTCAGTACTCGTTCAGAAGTCTTTCAGCAGTTGTTCAGCAGTCTTTCAACAGTTGTTCAGCATTCTTTCAACAGTTGTTTAGCAATCATTCAGCAGTCATTTAGCAGTTGTTCAGCACTTGTTCAGCAGTCTTTCAGCAGTTGTTCATTATTTGTTCTGTAATCAATCAGCAGTTGTTCAGCAGTTGTTCAATATTTGTTCTGCAGTCAATCAGCAGTTGTTCAGCAGTTGTTCAATATTTGTTCTGCAGACAATCAGCAGTTGTTCAGCAGTTGTTCAATATTTGTTCTGCACAGTTGTTCAGCAGTCATTCAGCAGTTGTTCAACATTTGTTCTGTAGTTTTTCACCACTCATTCAGCAGTTGTTCAATATTTGTTCTGCAGTCAATCAGCAGTTGTTCAGCAGTTGTTCAATATTTGTTCTGCACAGTTGTTCAGCAGTCATTCAGCAGTTGTTCAATATTTGTTCTGCAGTCAATCAGCAGTTGTTCAGCAGTCATTCAGTAGTTGTTCAGCAGTCAATCAGCAGTTGTTCAGCAGTTGTTCAACATTTGTTCAGCAGTTTTTCAGCATTCGTTCAGCAGTTGTTCAATATTTGTTCTGCAGTCAATCAGCAGTTGTTCAGCAGTCATTCAGTAGTTGTTCAATATTTGTTCAGCAGTCATTCAGTAGTTGTTCAATATTTGTTCAGCAGTCAATCAGCAGTTGTTCAGCATTCATTCAGCAGTTGTTCAATATTTGTTCAGCAGTCATTCAGTAGTTGTTCAGCAGTCAATCAGCAGTTGTTCAGCAGTTGTTCAACCTTTGTTCATCAGTTTTTCAGCACTCATTCAGCAGTCGTTCAGCAGTTGTTCAGCAGCAGTAAGCAGTGTGTTCTCCAGTTAGCGGTTCGATATAAATCTCCACAGGTTGTTTCTCAGCACCGGTCTAATTTAAAGCTTCACTCATGTTTCTGTTTTTGAAACCATAAAACATGGCCGCCGCCTCCTTCTTCACCTGAAACGGCGCTCGCGTTAGCTTCACCCTGAGCTCGGTGCTTGTCTGTTTCCTGAGTTTCTGTCCCGTCTCTGTTTGTGTTTGTTGGTCGTGTTGCTCCTCCGGTTCGCTGCTGAAGGCGCCTTTACGTCGCTCGGCTGCGTGACGAGGTGTGTTTCTGTGACATTCTCCATCGCAGGTGTGACATCTCGCTCCCCTGACAACAACACACACCGAACAACCACCCTGTGGTTCTACCTGCCTCCCACACACACATCTCACCGTCCACCTCTGTCTCAGCTCCGCTGCTCGACAAGCTAATTTAGCCAATTACACGCAGGTGTGATGCTAATTTCCCCGAGCTGGCAGCAGCTCCTGGAGGAGGTAAAAATAGCATAATTACACTCATCTGTCCCTCTGCAGGCAGACGGGCTCTCCCACTGGGTGTCGGCTCCACTGCCACTACCAAACACGCACAGGAGCAAGAAAAACACAAACTGTTGGCTTTGATGACACGGCCTGTGTGCGTGCACGTGTCAGAGTGTGTGTGCGGAGGAATTTGAGCTGCAGCCACCGTTGCTTTTGTTTGAAGCCTTCAATGGATTTTCAGCAATACGCTGCAATTTCCTGCAAGAAAGGAAACCAGAGTTTTAGTGCGGCGGGATAATTGCACGAGGCCGTTTCTGAAAGCGACGGGTTTGGATTGTTCGAGGAGGAGGAGGAGGAACATAAAACAAGGTCAGAACAGGCAGCGAGGCTTCAGGCGAGCAGGAGTCCTGAAACCAGCCGAGAGAACAACCAAACAGCCGACAGGCCCGATCCCAGACAGAACCTCTGAGAACGTCAGCAGGTCAAACATCTGCAGGATGCTGGAATCCCATGGCCTTCATCAGGACATACAGACCTGTCCTGTCAGGTTTAGTTCTGACTTGTGAGGACACTGAAGAAGGTCCAACAGAACCAGGCCGAGTCTGCTCGGGACCAAAAGCAGAGTTCGGCTCGTGTCGTCCACCAGCGATCACAAACATCTCGCACCGTTTGGATCAGCTTCAGTTAAACTCGTGTCAAAGTTTAACAGTGAGCCATGAAAACACTTCAATAAAACGTTTGACATCAATTAATGAAAAAAAATCACCCATTAAAGTCAGGCAGTCGTGTGTGTTTAGATGTCTGTTAGCAAAATATCTCGTGAAACACTGGACAAAACTCTGAGAAAATCATCATTTGGATCTACCGGTATGTATTTAGCTGATTAACCATCGGAGTCGACACAAATCAAGATGGCCGCAACAGCTAGGTGAACTTAGCCAGCACAAAACGTAGTTGACTTTACAAATCACAAGCTAAAATTTAGCATCATAGTAGCTGCAAGTCATCCCCATCACATAGTCTGAGCGCTAAAAGAGCAGTGAAGTTTTGGTAACAATACCTTTTACATTTTAGCTTTCAGCTACTGTTTTGCTCATTTAGCTTGTAGCTAATGTTGTGCTGGCCTTAGCATTGAGCTACCTTATTGTTACTTTTACCATTTAGCTAGTGTTTGGCTAGTTTTAACTCTTGTTCTGATCGTTTAACACCAGTTTTAGCTTTTTCAGTGAATTTTAGCAGTTGTCCAGCAGCCGTTCATCGGTTGATTAGATGTAGTTAAGCAGTGATTTAGCGGGTGTGGAGCTATTAAGCAGTTGTTGAGCTGTTCTTCAGCATTTGTTAGCAGTTCTTCAGTTGCTGTTAACAGTCATTCAGCTGTTGTTCAGCAATCCTTCAGATGTGTTTCAGCTGTTGTCTAGATATTGTTCAGCAGTCATTCAGCAGTCCATCAGCAGTCCTTCAGCTGTTATTCAGCAGTCATTCAGCTGTGCTTCAGCAGTCGTTCAGTGGTTGTTAACAGTCATTTAGCAGTCGTTCAGTAACATGATGTTTGGTTTGCTGACCCTGAACTATAAACTGATAAGACACAGACTCCAAGGTAAAAAAGTGAAGTTCTTTTTTTTTGTTTGTTTGTTTTTTTACAAACTGCTTTGAAGAATTTGTTGCTGCAAGGAAAACGTGGAGAAGGTGAGTCCAGGTTGATCACAAGATGTTTGATGGTAGGAAATTATTTGATGTTTGTCTTACTTATGGTTGTTTGCAGAGGGGGGAGAGACGAGGTCCCAGGATTCCAGATGAAGATGAAGACGTGGTCCAGAAGGAGAGTAATGTTGGAGAGACTGACAGGTGGAAGGTGCTTGGTGTTTGGTCCAGGCTGATGTTTGGTCCAGGCTGATGTTTGGTCCAGGCTGATGTTTGGGCCAGGCTGATGTTTGGTCCAGGCTGGTGTTTGGGCCAGGCTGGTGTTTGGTCCAGGCTGATGTTTGGTCCAGGCTGATGTTTGGTCCAGGCTGGTGTTTGGGCCAGGCTGGTG
>JARVGS010000789.1:23823122-23834701 GCA_031762315.1 Hypsolebias antenori | reverse complement strand
GGCCAGGCTGTTGTTTGGTGTTTGCAGTAACAGGATGACAACATGGAGGTCACGAGGAGCCAGGAGGATTCAGGAGCAGGACTAGGAAGTCACAAGAAAGAATCAAGGTTAGTACAAAAAGCACAATGTTTTGTTTGTCAGCCGTCACGTTCAGATACATTTTAAATGCAGTCGGGCTTGATTTCGTCGTTCAGTCTGTTTTATTGATATTTGCACATGGATTTATTATTTTTTAACAGTTTGCCAATTTCTTCGTGTGATTGTTTTTGTGTTGTTTTAATTTTCTCCCCAACTTGCTGCAAGAAAAAAAATCCATAAGGGGACAACAAAAGTGATGATGATGATGATGATTTAAGTTACCCAGGTATCATAACGTTCCAGCGTCGGATGAATGATTGACGGGGGTTTAAGTGTCCAGCAGAGAAGTCTGATCAGCTGCAGGTGTGGAGAGGTGGACGACTGAATGACAGTCTGCTGTGGGAAAGTGATCATGGCTGAAAAACTAAGAATCCTACACTCAGCAGTCGTTCAGCAGTTGTTCAGCAGTCGTTCAGCAGTCACTTAGCTCACAGTAAATTCAGTTTGTCTAGTCAGTAGGACTTGAATAAAACTCATCAGACCCAGGTCTCCGACTCCGTTTGGATCTTTCCTTCCTGCAGGAAGCTCCTGTTCAGCAGCGTCTGTTCGCAGAACATCCATGAGAGACTGGGTTTGTTCTGGTCCATCACCTGGTACCTCTGGTTTCTCTCAGCAGCAGCACCTTCTGATCTGCTGCTCGCTGAAAACAAGCCCTCGGCTGCGCTCAGGACTTGTTTTCTCACCGTGTCGGACCGCGGTGAGTCCAGATGTAAACACACTTTGAGCGGGTTTCGGTGCTGCCAGGTGGACTGTGAAACGCGCCTCCGAGGCCTTCCCACCTGCCAGGAGAAATAAATTGGCCCTCACACGTCAGCTCCTTATCTACATTCCTGCCATCACGTGCGTCTTATGGACGCGTGCGAGGACGCAGACCATATGGACGGCGTCTTTCTACACCCTCACTCAGAACCAGATGGATCTGTCGATCTGTCACACAGCAGTGGTCTCCAGGGCCCCGCTGAGACCTCCACACTCTGACAACTAAAGGTTCAGGAGATTCCACAGAGGTGGTAACATGTCACGGAGCTCTCTGCCGGCATGAAGCTCGACTAATTAGATTATTTTAAAGAGATCTGCTCCTTAAAATGACAAAAATGTCTAGTAAAAACAGCGTTTCAGCTGCATCACTGCTGAAATCAGCCGAAGAAGCTGAAAGTGACGTGTTTACACAATCAGACAAAAGCCTAAAATAGCTAAACAAAAGCTAAAACCAGAAGAACAGTAGCGAAAAACTAAAAGCCGAGCAGTAGGTAAAATCTAAAGTAGCTGTAAGCTAAAATTAGCAAGTAGCAAAACAACTATGACCAGCAAAACAGCTTAAAGATAGAATCAGCAAAACTGTAGATCAAAGCTGGAATTGGTAAAACAGTAGCTTAAAGCTAAATCAGGCAGAACACCAGCTAAGAGCTAAAACCACCACTAGCTAAAAGCTAAAATTAACTGAACAATAAAGCACCAACATTAGCAAAACCAGCAGAACATTTGCTAAAAACCTCAAACCAAAACAGCAGCTAAAAGTTAAAACCAGCAGAGCAGTAGGTAAAAGCTAAAGTTAGCCAAACAGCATTTGTTAAAATATATTAAAATTAACAACACAAACTAAAACAAAACAAAACAAAAAAACAGCAGCTATAATTTAAGACCAACTAAACAGTTAAAAGTAGCTTATTACTAAACCGAACAGGACGACTAAAAACAGCTAAACATCGGTTATTCTAGCAGAAAATGAAGACTCTGTGTTGAATTAAAACATCATTTAGATGTTGTTGATAATTTTACTTAATAACTCAAGCAGTTTGTTCAAACATCTAATAATCCAACAGGTCAGGTCCAAGAGTTAGCGGCTCCTCCACTGAGCAGAGGAGGATTCTGGGAAACAAACCTAATCTGAGCTCAAACTTCCTGATGAGCTCGTAAATTTTTTTCTTTTTTCGGCTGCTCCTTTTTTCAGCTGTTGCCACAGTGAATTAATTTGCATGAATTATGCCAAATGCCCTCCCTGGCTCAACCACAGACCACCAAGCTACCACAGCTTTCTGTGTGGAGCAGAGAGCTGCCATCTAGGGCGCCCGGGGGAGCGGGTGGTCTGGGTTAAGGGCCTTGCTCAAGGGCCCAGAGTGGGGCAAATGAGGGTGGACTTCTCACCCACATTTTGATGATGTCAGTCCAGGAGATTAAACAGACAACCTTCTGATCATCAGCTCGCATTCTCCAACCTCTTCACCACCATTTCTCTCTCATGTAATTCTCATGTTTTATTTTATTTAGTAAAATATTTGACTTTGAACGTTTTTGGTTTCATTGAAATGAGTCATTTTAAACTGTGGTAATTTTGTTTTTAGCTTCTTTTTCACTGGTTTTAGCTGTCAGATTTGATTTAGTTATCTTTACCTTTTAGCTTATTGTTTTTTTTTTTGTGGGTGCTTTTGCTATTAGCTTCAATTTTGTTATTTTTGCCTTTAGCTTTCTTCATTTTGGCTTTAGCTATTAGCTTCAGCTTTAGACGTAAGCTTTCTTCAGCTTTTCTGGCTTTAGCCTCTAGCATTGATCTTGCTGGCTTTACCTTTTAGCTTGCAGCTTTTCTGGCTTTAGCTATTAGCTTAAGTTTTGCTAGCTTTAGCCTTTAGCTTTCTTCAGCTTTTCTGGCTTTAGCCATTAGCTTAAGTTTTGCTAGCTTTAGTCTTTAGCTTTCTTCAGCTTTTCTGGCTTTAGCTATTATCTTTGGTCTTGCTGGCTATACCTTGTAGCTTGTTTCAGCTTTTCTAGCTTTAGCTATTAGTGTCAATGTTTCTAGCTTTAGCCTTTATCTTTCTTCAGCTTTTTTGGCTTTAGCTATGAGCATCAGTTTTTCTAGCTTTAGCCATTAGCTTTCTTCAACTTTTCTGGCTTTAGCCATTAGTAGTAGTTTTGTTTGCTTTACATTTTAGCTTGTTTCAGTTTTTCTGGCTTTAGCTATTAGCGTCAATGTTTCTAGCTTTAGCCTTTATCTTTCTTCAGCCATTAGCTTTGGTCTTGCTGTCTTTACTTTTTAGCTAGCTTCAGCTTCTATGGCTTTAGTGGTTTCACAAACTTTAGCTTCTTGCCTGTTTTTTTATCTGTTTATTTATTTTTTGTGACAAATTCGTTTCAGCCTCTTCAACAAATTTCAGCGTTCGTTCAGCGTTCACGCATGTATTTTAGAAAATGTTACTTTTCCTGGTAGTTTTTTTTTGTTTGTTTGTTTGTACCTCAGCAGTGGTTGGATCTGACCTCACGTGTGTTTTTTTAAACGTACGGGGCCGCCCTGCTGAACAAAGTGTGGGCTCCACCTGTCGGCCCGCGCTGCAAACACTGCTGACGGCCGAGCTTCATTATCTTCTGCCACCTCAGATGAGCTGCCCGGCGGCCAGTGTGGACCTGATTAACGGGCCGTGCCGGCGAGCTGAGATCGTCTGGCGAGACCGAAACCCTCCCGCACGTTCCTCGGCGTCGTGCTCACACACTTCCCTCACAAAGTCAAATGAAACGACTTGGCTCCTCGTTATTTCCTCACACCTTCAATGCTCCTCTGGCTCCAGGGTCAATATGGGGAGTGTTTGTTTCAATAAGACCAGTTTGTGAACGTCTCACTGTTACCTTTGCTGTTTTATTGTTTCCCTCCATTCCAACCTGCAGCTGTCAGTCAAATTAACCTGCGTTTTCATGGAAACCTAATTATTACCCAGCAGACGTGAACTCCAGCACGTTGTAAGGATCACCATCCTTCTTCTTCACCTGTTTTTAAAGCCGCTTCCTGTTTGCTTCAGTCCTCCCTGGTCCAAATTGAGTGGTTTTACCTCGTTCTGTGGAGGAATAAAGCCGAAGCTCTTTGTGGTTTTCGGTTCTTGACTGGAGGCAATCAGCACTTTTCAGCACACGTGGCAGGTGAGGGCACCGCTGAGCTTCATGAATACAGATGAAATCAAGACGACGAACAACGAAGAACCGCAGAGCCTCGTTTCTAAAGGTTCACGTTTCTCACCGACTTCACGAAACATCTGGTGGCCAGACGGCAGGAAACTGTTTTCTCCTCTTCCTGAAACTTTTAGCCTCCGCTGCTAGAAGCTAAACAGATTCATCTTCAAACTGTCGTTTGGAGCTGAACTCATGACTGAATTAAAAAACACAAGAGTTTCCAGACTGGACGCTGATCCTCTGTTGGTTTTGTAGCTTTTGTACTTTTGTACAAGGATTAACTTAAATGCTTGATTTGATTCAAATGAATGGGTTTTTGAGTTTTCTGACCTGATTGAGAATTATCAGATGTGATACCTGGATTATTGAGCATGACCTTTCTTGTTTTTGAGTTTTGTTTTCATAATTTTAGCTTCTAGCTGTCGTTTTTTTGGAATTGCCAAAATATTAACCTTTAATTACAAATAATGTCCCCATAAAAACATTTCCATTTGAAGTCATCCTCAGTTGCCATTTCTGTTTACCTTTTCATTGAGATAGCTCTTTGCTAATTTTACCATTTAGCTCGTTTTTTTACATTACACAGCTAGCTTCTAGCTGGACGTTTGCTATGTTTAGCTATCCTTTTGCTATTTCTTCTAACATTTTGCCACTTTTTTCTATGCTATTGTTATTTTCAGCTTTCTTTTATCTACTTTTACCATTTAGCTAGGTTGTGCTTCTGTTAACTTGCAGCTAGACATTTACACTTTAGGTATTTTTAATTAGATTTTTGCTACTTTTCGTTGTAACTAGCATTTTGATACATTTAGCTACAATTTTGTTACTTTACCTTTTAGTTAGTTCTTTTTTTGTTGTTAACTTCAGCTTCTACCTAGTAGCTACTTCATCTCAATGGTTCCCAACCCTGGTCCTCGAGGAACACCTTCAAGTTTTAGTTGTTTCTCTGCTCCAACACACCTGGTTCAATAATTTAATTACTTCCTCAAGTTCTGCAGAAGCCTGTTAATCACCCATTCATTCAAATCAGGTGTGTCAAAGTAGTGAAATAACAACAAACACGCAGGACGGCGTTCCTCAAGAACCACATTTAGGAACCACTGTTTAGCCTTATGCTACTTTTAGCCATTTACAGGCGGTCCTCGGTTTACGACCTACCCGGGTTACGGAAACCCGGACTTATGTTCGCCTCCCCAGTGACGTCATCACACTCCACACGGTGCCGTTTATGTGTTTTTTATGTATTTTTTGAGGGTACTGTGTTAGCTAACTGCTTGGAAACACAGTACTGTACATGTTTAAGGTACAGAATATACGCTGGTGTTGTTTCACATTGAAAAAAAAACGTGTTTAAAAAGCCATTTACCATTCGCCATGTGCTTTCAGTTTCGTGTTACGTTCAAATCGGTATACGACCGGGCCGTTGTAACGGAACTCGAACGTAAACCGAGGACCACCTGTATTTGCCACTTTTCCCTTTTAGCCTTTGGGACGTTGTCCTTCTGAAGCTAAAACCTGAAACGCTAGAACTTTTAGTCTCTTTTCCATAATTCTTTTCACATATTTACAGAAACGTCTCAGACTGACACCTTCCAGCAGAACGACATCTTTAAAGGAACACAAAGTCTTCACCAGCCTCTGTGAACCCATTCAGGATCCAAAGAGCCACATGTATTCTGTTTTAGTTTCCTCCACGATTGTTCAGCTCAGATCAGCACGTTAAGAAACACGGAGCAGAGTTAAAAAATAAAAACGCTTGACAGACACAAAAGTCCAGCTGTGAGGGAAGAATGTGGAAGGAAGAGGGGAGCGGATCTCATCTGGCAGAGAAACTTCTAGATATCACACACACACACACACACACACACACACATGGCGTCAGGCATTCAGATGATGTTGCTCAAACACAAATCCCACCGACACTCGCTCCTTTCACCAGC
Source organism: Hypsolebias antenori (assembly GCA_031762315.1). Classification (NCBI taxonomy): domain Eukaryota; kingdom Metazoa; phylum Chordata; class Actinopteri; order Cyprinodontiformes; family Rivulidae; genus Hypsolebias; species Hypsolebias antenori. The sequence continues at coordinate 23,828,690 of JARVGS010000789.1, read as the reverse complement.
GTCGATGGGTGTCATTGAATGAAGCTGGCTCCTGCCTCGTATTTTGATGGTTATCTGTTGGCTGATGGAATTAACTTAATTGCTTATTGGTATTTTAATTAAGTTTCTTTCTCTTCTGGAGTTTGAGTGATTTTTGGAAGTATTTATTGCCATTTTAATGAAGTATTATTTGGCTGCAGTCTCAGTGGGAGAGCAGCTGAACAGGCATACACACAGCAGGTGGCCTCTACAACACACACACACTCTCAGTGTATAAATAATACATGCACAAGTCAGAGCTGCATGTGCACGTATGACGACATGTCAGCTGATCCAATATCTCAGAGTGAGTTTCAGGCAGAGAAGTTAAATCTGAAAACAAGATGTCTTCTTCTTCTTCCCTCCTCCTGACACTTCACCCTGACATCCTACAAACGCGCACATTTACTCAAATATATTTACATTTAAGTCACATGTACGATGTCAGAGCGGTGGATCGGTGGCGGTCGTCGTTTTCGCACCGGTTCGTTATGAAGGGATTTTATTTTGAAACACCAGTTTTGATGTCAACTTCTTCTTTTGCACTGAACGGTTGATCGTTTTGATATTTAAGCCCAGTTCACACGGAAACGCCGTTTTGTGGAAACTTAATGATGAAGCTGTCTACATCTGTGTTTTAGGCAAGGTTGCCAGATAGGGAATGACAAAATATCGTACTGTTGGTTTGTAAGCCTTGCGGGGGCTGAATGAGGGTTTACTTTGGTGGATGTTTGCGTGAACAAAAACAAAGGTTTATTTCAGTGCACAAAAATGCCCAAACTATTGTTTATTTGGGCTTAAAAAAGCATTAATCATGTATCTTAGAGACCCCACACTATTGTACAAATATGATAATTATTTTATATTTGGACACACTGATTTTATGGGCTCTTAAGCATTTTAGAACCAGTTTCAAGAGTGAGAACATCCTTTAGTGCCATCGTTTGAGGGTGTGTGGACGGCCTAAAGACAAATAAATGCCAGACCAGAGATGCAAGTTTGTTGAATTTAGCTGTAATAGGTAACTCTAAATTGTCCCTAGGTGTGAGTGAGACAATGAAAGGTTGTCTTGTTTGTCTCGTCTGTAAAGCCAAAATGTAATTTGGAATTGACTAATATAATAAACAGCTGCCAGACCAGACTCTCACAAACACTAAAACATAAACATGAACCGGTAACTGTCTGTAACTAAGACAACTTTCCAGAAACTGAGCTGAAGTGAGCTTTAGGGCTAGGATTTGTTTAGCTTCTTTTAGTACCAGCAGTGGTGGGTACAACTAACTAAAAATTAGCTTTGCTAACCTATGATCCATTAACTAAAACATTAGCTTCGCTATTGCTAAATGGGTATACAAAAATTAGCGGAAGATAACGCTAAATGACTAAACAGGCTAAAATAAATTAGTGTTAACTAACGCTAAACTGCTAAACAGGTAAAGTCACGTGTCACATGTACACATGGTCAGCCAATAACGTGCCTAACGGACTCTTTGAGACACGCCCACAACAGACAGAAACAAACTTTTTAATTTTGTCAGCAGACTTAAAGTGAGCAAAACTTAATTTAGCGGAAGCTAACTGGTTTGTTAATGGTTTGCAACGTTAGCTAAAACCCTATAGCTAAACAAAACATTATCTCAGCTGTTAGCTGTTAGCGGCCTGGCGGAACCGTGCCCACCCCTGAGTACCAGTTCTGTTAATGGTAACTGTTTTGCTACGTTTAGCATTGGCTTTGTTAACTTTAGCTACTGTTTTGTAAAAATTAGCGTCTGCTTTGTTTATTTTTGCTTTAACATCTGTTTACCAGACCATTTTTAAAAACATTTTAAAATTTAACATGTTTTGTTGTTTTTAGCTAATATTTGTCCATTTTTAGCGATAGTTTTGCTACTTCTCGCATTTGTTTAGCTACTTTTGGTACCAGTTCTGCTAATTTTAATAACCATTTTAAACTATTGTTTTGTGACATTTAATTATTGTTTTGTTATTGGTCATTTTATTTTGAATTTTGTTTACCTTTGATTTTTTTCTACTTTTAGATTTTTTTTAATAGTTTCAGCTTGTTTAGTTATTTTTGACACTATTTTATTCACTTTTAGCAACAGTTCTAATTAAAGCTATACTGTACAGTACTTAGTTTCAGCATTTTTCAGCATTAAGGGTTAATTAAAAAAGTAATTTATCTAGTTTTTATAGAGCAAACACACATTATCTAAAATAGAGCAATACCAGCACCAATCAGTAAAACTTTACAACTTAGAACAGAAAACTAAAGAGTTTAAAGCTGAGGAAAAAACACAGGCTGTTCTTAATTTTACGTGATTTTTATTCACTTTTATTCAGTTCAGTTTATTTATAAAGCTCCAACTCAAAGCAAATGTTGTCTCTGAACAAAACATTCACATATTTTAACAATAAGGTCTCTAGTTAAGGAAACCAGCAGATGATGTCGAATCTACACTTCGTCTCAACCTCCCATTTTCATTTAAAACTAGTTTGTTATATTGAGAAATTAAAGCTTTTTAAAATAAATAAATATATATTGTTATGGAAAGAGTGGTTGTCGTGTTGAACCCAGTTTCAGCTCTCTGTCAGAACCCCATCAGAACCTATGGGTTCTTCAGTGAGGATGTTCTTGATGCATTCTGATCTCTGATGATGCTGAGATTTTAAAAAATGTGACAAAATGAGCATTTCTGCATCTAAATGCCCAAAATGATAAGACCTTGTTGAAATCATCGTCTTGAGAAAACATCATGAAAGTGAATTTTATCGTCCTCTCGCCACGTCTGTAGAGGTCTTTCTGACCAACATAAAAATAAACTCAAACTCTTTATTTTTGTTTTAAACCATGTAGATTTACAACAATTACTGAGAGACAAACTTTGGCTCAGATCGGTTTAAATTTGGGTTTTTGGAAACATTAAGGTACATTTTATTTAGGTTTAAATTAAAAAAAAAACTTACAGAAAAATAAAATGATCAAGAATATTTAAGTTTTTAATCATTCTGAGGTCCTGTTATTAAAGTTTTATTTCTTGTTCTTTCTACAGATGTTGAGTTAAAACTTTCTCAACAGTGTTTTTTTAAATGTCGACACAAAGTCCAGATGAAATTTGATTCATTTACTCGTTTGTTAGCTGATTTACCTTTCTGCCAAAAAATGGAGAAGAAATGGAAAGTTTTAAGATTATTTTACACTTGAAATCATTCTGTGACTGCTGTGGGTCCACAAACCCACCAACACCGGATCTGCTGTGGATCAGAAAGATCCTCGGTCCCTGAGTCTGATACCCGGGTCTGAACCAAAACCAGTTTTCTCAGGATCTTCTCTTTGACCGAGGAGAACAAACTAGATGTTGCTTTTACAGGTCAACCCCAAACAGAAACCACCTCATGTTTAAAGAAACAACTGGATTATCAGGTGTTTCCGACCCGAGTAGAGCAGCGAATATAATGAAATACCTTCCAGGTATCAGTTTATATAACAAAAAGATTTATTTTTACCACATGTGGCAAACAAAGAAGACAAACTGCATCGTACATTATTAAAACAAGTTTCTGGTGGCACAAAAAAAAAAAAAGGTTAAATCACTTCATCTGGACCAGTTTCTTTAAGGGAGAAACGTTTCGTCTTTCACCCGGAAGTATTCTGGTGGTTTAGCATAATCATCTCCACCATTAAACCCATTAATCCAACTGTGGGTCGGAGGGTTCATCGTTTGAACCCGCCGGCTTTAAAACTTCGGTAGAACTCCGGTTTCTGTCAAAACGCGAAGTTGGAATTTCCAGCGGAGCAGGAAACCAACCGTTACACTTTTCTGTGCCTCAAGGGTTCTGGATTGTGAGACGGGACAGGTTGGAGTTTCTCATCTCCCCCACCCGCCACACACACACACACACACACACACACTCACACACACAGTTGTGGTTACATGAGGCCGAGAGCTGTGAGAATATTTTCTTGAGGCCTTGAGGTGTCAAGAGATCCATCAAACCACCAACAACTAATTATTACCTTCCTTTCCTTTCTCACCACGTTAGTGTGTGTGTGTGTGTGTGTGTCCCTCTGTGTGTATGGGTGTGTACTGCGGCCCCCAGGGGCCAATGGTGTACATAATGGCTTTTTGAAGAGATTGTCGGTTTATAAAGACGTTTGATTGACACCTCCTGATGTCTCAATCCAATTAGAGAGAGGCACTTTGTGTGTGCGTGTGCGCGCACGTGTGCGAGGGAGCTGAAAAATGGAGGAAAACATAACGAAGCTGGCGAGTTTATTTTATTTGTGTTGCCCAATGAAGCGTTTCCGTCATTTGTCATTGAAGCGTTTTGGGTCGTGCGCTGTTCAGTCCGAGGCAAATTTATCTGAAAGCATTTTATATTTTTCTTTAAAAAGAAATAAACTTATTATGCATTTAAAGAAACAAGTTAATGATTGCAAGTCAACACGCTTATGAATTGTTTGAGATCATATTCTAACTAAATATGTGAAATTTTACATTTTATAATTTAACAAAAGAACGGTGGATTTATAATTTTTAGATAAAATAAAAGTGTTTTTTTCCTTCTTTAATTTTTAAAAACAACAAAAATCAAAACCTATGTTAAAGATTGTAATGAAAATAATTTGCGTTTACTGTAGTTGATTTTTATTTAATTTATAATAAAACAGTTGTTTAAATAAATTGATAAGAAATTCTAATATTATTTTAAAAAGTTAGAATTTTTTCCTGCTGTTAAATTATTTTGTGAACAAAAAGGTTTAAGGTTCTATTTTATGAATTCTTGTAAACACTTTTTTTTTTTTATCAAAAACCTCTTAAACAGAAGACAAACAGGACATCATCCCAGGACATCCTTAATCATCTCAATGGATTTATTTCCAGGTAAAATAAAGTTTTAAATAAATTAATTAAAAAGAATAATTACACATTAATTAATAAAAACTGAAACAACAAACCTTTTAGTAATAAACTCATGGTGTGTAAATGAGTTTTTTAATTTATAATGTTTAATAATTTTCCATAAATATAACAACAATGAGAAATACAAAGACAAATTAAAAATAAAACCAAGTTTTAAAATATTTAAATGATCCAAGCAGGAACATAAATCATAAAACAAACAAACAAACAAAAAATAAAATAGTTTTATTCAGCATTAAGATTGTCTTCAATATAATAAAATATAACAGTCATAATGACAAAAACAGCTTTCAATTATTGAATTATTACATTTTAGATAATGCTTTTATTTAAAAAAAAAAGAAAACATTATAAATGCAGTTTTGTAAACAGAGTTCCCTCATAATAAAGAAACTTTTTATTTTTTATATACTGGTATTTCTATTTTATTAACCCAGAAAAAAACTTGACTGAGCTAAAAACTCTTTGTCAAGACCGACAGCAGGACAGTTTCAGATTACTTCCAACAATTAAAACATGCTCGTACAAAAATCTATACTTTTATATTCAATTTACAAAATAACTTTAATATTTCTATAAATTTCAAAACATAGATTTTGCAGTTTTTTTTATTAAAGCTGCAAGA
>JARVGS010000789.1:23794068-23813607 GCA_031762315.1 Hypsolebias antenori | reverse complement strand
TCTGTCTTTCTGTCTGTCTTTCTGTCTGTCTGTCTGTCTGTCTGTCTGTCTGTCTGTCTGCCTGCCTGCCTGCCTGCCTGCCTGCTTGCTTTGTGAGCATGGTAACTTAGATACAAAGGTACCAACTTCCATTTTGGTGTGTGACTGCATGTAGGTGTAAGACAGGTCACTATCAAAAATTGGCTTGCCATGTCAAAATCCAAGATGGCCACTGTCATATATATCTGAACTGGTGACCCTGTTCATTTAAAGAAACTATGTTTTCCAGCTTTTTATTGTTTAAAAGTATAGTTTCTTCAAATGGTTGGGGCGGCCAAAGATTCCAAAGATTAATTTATGGTGGTCAAGGCCTCCATTACACCCCCCCCCCCCCCCACTACCCCAGCTCCACAATTGTGCCTGCTGGTGGTTGAAATTGTTCCCTTCACTCCAGGATCCATCACCTCGTGTTGCTTCTCCAGTGTCTCCTTCCCACTTGAACATCTCCAAAACTAGAAATATCCATCCATCATCTTTACCCGTTTCTTCCTTTTAGGATTGCGGGAGTCACTGGTGTCCATGTCCAGCAGTCACTGTGTGAGAGGCGGTGGACACCATGGACAGGTCTCCAGTCCATCACAGGGACACACAGAGACAAACAAGACAAACAACCTGTGAGGGATTTACCACTTCACTAACAGGTGCTGTATGTACTTTCTATGATCTAAATCAGAGGTGCCCAAAGTGGGGCCCGCAGGCCACAGTTGGCCCGCCAAGCCATTTGAGTTGGCCCGCCAAGCTGTCCTCGTTACTGTGTTAAACTTTCCTCTGATGAATCAACGTGTTTTCACTCAGTCATTCCACCCACTGATTCAAGGATTCCAGGTTCTTTTATTTGTCAACCACATGTACTACATGTGGTGGAACAAAACTATGTATACAGGGTACAGGTTGACTTTAATGTTAAATGGAAAAGTTGGACCATTGATTACTGTATGTATGGGACTGTTTATTTATGTTCAAATTATTGTTGCTGTTGTGTTGCTGTTGGACATGCATTTTTTTTTTTACATTTTGCACCACATATACTGTACATATACATACTGAAATGCCAAAATTTCGACATTTGTTTGATTTTTTATATATTACTTATTTGTCATATTTTATGTTCTGTAATGTTCTTTAGTCAGAATCAAAGGTTAAATAACTGTATATTAAATAAATGGGCTTTACTTAAAGATGGATTTGTATTTCATGAATTATATGTTTTCATATGGCCCTCAGCCTTCTGATAGATTTTAAAATTGGCCCTCTCAGGGAAAAAGTTCGGACACCCCTGATCTAAATGAACTTAATGCATACATTTATTTTATTGTTTGTTTTTTATATTAGGGAAAGGCTTAAACCTGGTAATCAAATTGTTAATTTAACTTTAAGATTGAGGTCACCGAGTCATGTGTTGTCATGGAAGTGTGCCCATGAGAAATGCTGATAAGGAACAGGTGTTTTCAATCAGCCTCATTGGGAAAAGCCACACTGATTGAGAAGGAGGGGAGATGTTTTGGATTCTGTTTAGGATTAACTTCTTGTTTAGCCTTAAATTGTTTAAATTAAATTATTGTTTAAAGTCTTGTTTTAAAATGTTTGTTTTCTCTAGAGATTTGATTTAGTTAAGTGTGTTATTTTCATATAGAAAATGTAAATGATGGCTCCACCCCTCTTCGTTAGAAAATGGTACAGGCCAATGTTTTAAAAGCTGGTTAGTTTAAAACAGAGGGGACTCTGTTTCTTGGTGGTGGATGAGGAAAGTAGAAACCACGTCTTTCTGCTGTGACGCTGTAAGAACCATGTTTTTGAAAAAGTATATATAAAAACATCTGAGCTCTGTAACTTTTGGATCCTATCTTTTTAATTATTTATTATTTTTTTGGTGTTTTTCTTGCTGCCTGGACTCCGCCCTCAAGTCAACCATTCACTCTCACCTAGGGACAATTTAGAGTTACCAATCAGCCTAACGTGCATGTTTTTTGTCTGTGGGAGGAAACTGGAGTATCTGGAGAAAACCCACACGTGCACAGAGAAAACATGCAAACTCCACTCAGAAAAGTCCCGGCTGGGATTCGATCCGGCAACCTTCTTGCTGAGAAACAACTCTACCAGCTGAGCCCCAAACAATCACTATTCAAATCCCTCAGCAATAACTTTTTTTTTAGTACCCCCAAAACAGTAGAAAAGGACAAACTGGAAACACAACAACTAAGTCAGTGCTCATTTTTAAGGAGATGGTTGTGACATTAATCATCTGAACATTTTACAATTTGCTGGTGAAGATGTTCAGTCATCCAGGTCAGGATCAATCCATAACAGTTAAAAAACTAAACAAAAAGGACTTCTGAAGATGTTTGTCTTCATCAACTCTAAAATATCTGGAGGGTGTGGAGCTCACAGCTTTAGAGAACTGCATGTCCGGTGTCTGCAGGAACATGGCTCAACACTGGAGAGCAGCTCTTCAGGACCAGACTCAGCAGTTCACCTACACCTGAAGGACGAGGGACACCCTGCTGAGGACCAACAGGTGCAGATGTTGGACAGATGGTTTGAGAGGAAGGGAAGGGAGTCGTATGTTAAACGAGAAGCGATTTAAACAGGAAGTGTCAGATTTCAGCTTTCTGAAACTTACAGCTTTAGACCTGATTCCAGGTCAGCTCCTTCCTGCAGGTGACCCAAACATCTCTGAGTCTAACAAGCCTCCATTGTGAGGATGAGTAGTTCCAGTCTAACCTGCAGCTGAATCTAAGAACACAACCAGGCCTTTCATGCAGTCCTCTAAAGCTGTCCACACACTCCAGATGTTTTAGACCTGATGAAGACGAACGCCTTCAGCTTCAGAACACAAGTCCAGTTATTTTAACCCTTTTCTTAAACTCTATTTGCTCTATCACAGAAAGAGTGCAGTTTCATAAGCTGTAATAAAGCAACCACTGCTGAGAATGTGTTTCATAAGAACTCATATTTTAGTTTTTTATCTTTAACCAAATCCAGAGGTGTGTTTAAGAGCAGGATCAGCTGCGTTCACAAGTCAAACAGTTGCAGGGCTGCTCACTCAGCTGCATTCTCTCGCAGCTCCATCACCGAGTGCAGTTTTGTCACCGGCGAAATGATTACACCGTGTGAACAGTAACCCCTTTCTTCTTAATTCATATTTCACACTGCTAAATGACTCATATTTCCACACTGTTTGACACCTGAATTGCTTCCGACGGTGACAAAAACGTTACACCTCAGACTTAAGTCCCACATTGGCAGCGTCATTCCTTCCTAATAATTATTAATTGTCAGGGCTTAAAGTCGGCGCTGTTCGTCATTTGGGAGAGCTGCAGGTGCTAACAGCGAGAGCTAATTGGGGTGCAGAGCCAATTAGAGGCTGGAGAAGACTGACGGCATTAATAGTGATGAGGCTCATAAACCTGGCAGACCTGCAGAGACACAGTTTGAGTTGCTCATCTGCAAAAACACGAGGAGACGCGAAGCAACCGAGGAGAGACATCCTGCGAATGAACAGCCTGTCAGGTGTGTGAAGAAAAATAACAAATTTTAAATTAATTTATCCCTTTTTAATGCTTCATATGACACTGTTGATTGGTTCGCTCTTAAACTATGGATGAATCCAAATCACATTAAAATTTGTTTGTGGAAAATTGATGAAAACGCGGTAACGTGATGTGCGCTGCAACAGTTTCACTACAAGTTTAAAGTGTGCATGTAACCGATACATCATCAGGTAGTTATTTATTTAGTTAGTTATTAGCGAATTAGAAACAAAGTGGAGTTAGTTTCTCGCTCCTTGGTGAACAGAGTCTTCAAATTGTCTCAGAACGTTCCCACGGTTCTCAATTCCCTTGCGTGAGTCGCAGAAGCTTGAGATCCCATCGCTTAAATTTTGTGCACGTTCAGAAAATATTGTATGATAAATGTTCTTTTAAAGACACAGACGTCTCTGCCTCTAGGCTTCTTCCACAATAAAATTCATTATATATCATTTGACAAAACCTGCCTGGCTGTTTTCCATAGCCTCGTGATGATTAGCAGAACATTCCTTTATTTGTTTGGGAGGTTTCTGGGCCTCCAGAATCACTTTCAGCCCCCCCACAGGGGAGAAAACACCGTCAGAGCTGTTGACTGGGAGAAAATTGCAGGAAAACTGCAGAAAATGGGTGAATTTTCTGCAGCAGTCTCACTGAATTCTGAGAGTTTGTGACCAGCGAGGCATGTGGGCCAGTTTTTCAAAATCAGATGTTTTTGTGTGCAGTTTGTTGTAAAACTGCATGTGAGCTTTAATTTGTTGTCCACCTCGGCCTCCGTTATACGACTGCCCCACCATTTTTATTACCTGATCAAATCACATTTATCACAGAGACTGTATGGAAACTACTCTAACAACAATCAGAAAATAAGAACAAAGGAGAAGGGGCTTTAAGGACAATTTAAAATAGGTAACAGTAAATGAATTGTAAGAACAATAAAATGTTAACATGAATGCAGAACTTTAATTCTCATTCTGAATTAAAATGCAGCGAGTGCAGATATGTTCAAGAGAGAATTCAAAACTTGTTTTATTGTGTAAATGTTTATGAAGCATTCACTCTATTGTGATCCATTTTTCTTCCGTATACGTTTTTTGGCATCTTTTTCTTTCCACACTTTTTGTGCCATTTCAACAAATCATAAATCAAAACGTTCAGCACTTTCAGGACAATCATGCTATGATGTGTGGTGTTGGTGCAGCTTTAGCTTTTTGAAATGTTTAGCCTTTCCTGCCATTTGTTTCTCATAGAAAATGAATTGAACTCATTTTACATCCTTTAGCCCTTTACATCTGTTTACAACCTTTTACTGCTCCTTTTACATTTTGTTCTGCCTCAGATTCTTTCAGCTTCCTTGTGCAAATTAAAAAAAATCAGTTGCATTCAGCTAATTTTAGCTGTTTTTCAGCTGTTTTGTTCTCCTTTCAGCTTATTTATGCAAGTTTTGGCCTTTTATGCTATTTCAGCTACTATATATTTTATGCTAATTTAAGCTTCTTTTTTTTTTTTAATAATTTCCACTGTTTGTGCTCATTTCTGCTTCTTTCAGCCTAAATGGGCTGAAAGAACTTGCTTTCCTATGCTAATTTAAGCTTGTTCTACTTTTTTAGCTAGCTTTTTAGCTAATTTTAGCTGTTTTCACATAAATTCAAGTTTTTCATGGTAATCTGCAGGGGTGTAGCCTACGTGATACAGGGATATTCGGAGTATACAGTACCCACTAGAAAAGCATAGGAATTTCAGTATACACACTTAAAAGTGCCCAATGATACATGACATATGATTAGGCACGTGTCACTGATACGTTAAATGCTTCCGTAATGATCTATTGATATGCAGCTCTTGTTTATTACATTCGCTTATCCAACAAATTATTGTATAATTAATACAAAGCCAATTGTTGTACAAACTTTGTTGTGCATTTATTCAAATATAAGCATCAGATAAATTTGGAAATGTACAATATGCTTAAAAATCAAAATAATTTGACGATTACATTGTACTAACCAGTGTACTTTGGTTTCCAAGCACAGTACACAGATCAGCTGCAGTAAAGTTGTTTTTACGTTTGGCGTTTGGACATTCGTGCTCTGTGGCTTCAGTGGTGTCCATCGTCCATCATAAAACTAACTTTACCACGGCATACCCACTACAGAAATGTTGACTGCACCACTGGTAATCTGTTACTTTCAGCATAATTAATTTTTTCTGCAAATTTCAGCTTGTTATGCTCCTTCCCGCTTATTTCTGCTAGTTTCAACTCTTGCTATTTCAGCTACTATTTAGCTGTTTTGTGCTAAATTTAGCTTTTTCAGCTAATTCCACTTTTTAAAGCTTATTTCAGCTCCTTCCACTTCCTTCTGATATTTTAAACTTCTTTCTGCCTTTTCAGCTACTTTTCAACCATTTGTTGCTAATTTCAGCGTTTTGAGCTAATTTCTTACATTTTTATGCTATTTTCTGATTATTTAAACCAAATTGAGCAAATATGTGTTCTTTCGGCTTTCTTCTGCTAGCTTGGACTTGTTCTTCCATTTAAGCTGCATTTCAGCATGTATTTAGATAGTTTCAGCTGTTTTGCAGCATGTTTTCCTTTTTTTTTTTTTTTTGCAGGAAATGCAGTTTCTCTAGTTCATTATTCATCATCAGTGTCGTCTTTAGACCTGGATGTTCAGGGCTGTGGCCTCAGACCTACATGTTAGGTTCACTGGAAACTTGAAAAACTGGCGTGAATGACTGCTTCATTGTCTCTATATGTCCCTGCGATGGACTGGAGACATGTCCAGGGTGTCCCCCACCTGCTGGACACAGACACCAGCGCTCCTCGGTCCAGAAACCAAAAAGCGGGTCAACCAAATGGTTGTCTGGACGTAAACAGTTTGGGAAACTGGTTCCAGGGTGTAAAGTGGGAGCAGATCTTCCCGCTCCGATGAAAACGTTTATTTCCATCGCAGGAAGAATTCATGAACTTTAACCCCGCACTCCCCCACACCCTCGCTCCTGTGACTTCCTCCTTACATTCTGTCATCCGAGGCACCTAGTGTCATTCCCAACAACTCCCCCACCCCCCATCGGTCCCCGCCTCCCGCTCTCTCATCCAGGATAGTTGCTAAGCAACAGAGGCCTTGTATAATTCATTTACCCACTGCATGCAAATATATGGACAATTAACCACTTCTGTTTGCATAATAGATATGGGAAGGAGGTGTAGGGGGTGGGGGGGCTGAGGTACAAGGGGGTGGGGGGGTATTTAATTTTCGGTTCAACTCATCCTGCCTGGTGACACAAAGCAAACAAGAGAGGCGAGAGAGAAGCAAGGAGAGAGAGAGAGAGCAGGAGCTGAATAATTTCCATTCCTTCTCATCTCAATAACCGCAGCCTCAATACTTCCATTCTTCCTCCATTCGTTCAGTTTGCATGGAGAGTAAAGGAGGAGCATCGCTGCAAATTACCCCCCCCCCCCCACACACACACACCCGCAACACACACCAACACAACAAGATGCGCACACGCACGCATGCAGGAACATTATAATTACTACCCTGCGCGGCGCTCAGCCTCCGCTCAGCAGTCATTGATGTGCAGATGAAGATGGCCGCCGCATGTTTTTGCGCTGAAAGAAAACCATGTTTTGGTTGGGCTCTGTCAACGGAACAGCTGGATTGCCATTTTTCACTCAAATTAGATTTCAGCTGAAGCACCGGTGCTGGGGGAAATTAAGCCGCACAACAAGAAGCAGAAGGAGAGAGCAGCCATTTTCTCTTTCTCTGTCTTTTCACACTCTCCCTAATTTGGTACAAAAGAGGGTTCAGAGCGGGGCACAGCAGTCAAGCTGCACCCATCCATCCATTCATCCGCCTATCAGTCTATTCATCCCTCCATCTCATCCATACATGCTTTCTCTCTGTCTTGAGGCTGTTCCAGAGTCATTCTGGGTCGTTCCTGTGTATTCGGTTCAGCAGGAAAGATCTCAGATTTATTCTGGGTTTCTCTCTCCACCCTGCAGGCGTTCGGCTCCTGGGTCAGCGGAGCCGAAGATAAACTCACTCAGGTGTGTTCACCTGATTCATCAGCCTCCACATTCCCTTTTTACGAAAGAGTTCAATTAAACACAACACGTAGATTGTACATTTTATTCTACATTAATGGAAGTATCCCTTAAAAGAACACGTCACCCACCGCCTTGGATACCAATCTGTTAGGCAAGGACCTCAAACATATGTCAGCGCTCAGAGTATATGTTGAGAATGACCCTCGGCTACTACCACACCAAAATTCAGCTGAATAGCTGAAGAATTCACAGAGTTATAGACGCATCTGTTGGCTAAGGTCAATAATTTGTGGCGACCATCTTGAAACAGGATCATCTGTTGGAGATGAACGTAGAGTTGGACTGAAACCCAGCCAGTGGTTCATGAGATATTTTGCTAACAGACAACCAGAGAACTGTAAAACTGACGGGTTTAGTATCAGTTTTGAAGAGTTTTGTCTAATAGGTTTTAAAAGTTTACGTGACATAAGTCAGGGAGCACGGAGGCAAAAGTCTTCATCCGGGCTAGGCTAACAGCTAGGCTAACTGTTAGGATAATAACTGTTAGGATGTCAGGCTAATGATGGCCTGGTTTTATTGTTTGTCAGGATTAAGAATTACTTCTCACCAATTTGAGCGCCATCGCAGCTGAAATTAAACCTACACGTTTCGACACGTTTGTTTAGTCGTGTGTTTTTTACCAAACGTTCGTGTTTCGGCTCGGCTGTACCTGTGCCGTTTACGGTCAAACACCTGGTTCTGGTTTCTTCTGGTTCTTGTCTTTGTGACATTAACTTCATGACTCCTAACATGTCTGGAGCCACACAGCTGGATCAACACAACCGAAGCCACGCAGCCGAAGCCACACAGATCAATACACCTAGATCTATACAGCTAGATGCACACAGCCGAAGCCACACAGCTGCATCAACACAACTGAAGCCACAAAGTTGAAGCCACACAGCTGGATCCACACAGCCAAAACTACATGGCTGGATCCACACAGCCAAAGCCACACAGCTGGATCCACACAGGCAAAGCCACACAGCTGGATCCACACAGCCAAAGCCACACAGCTGGATCCATACAGGCAAAGCCACACAGCTGGATCCACACACCTGGATCAACACAACCGATGCCACATAGCTGAAGCCACACAGTTACCTGTAGATCCACACACCTGGATCCACACAGCCATATCTGTGCAGCCGAAGCTTCAGCAGAAGGATGAGAACAAGGACACTTCCTGTTCTCTGCACGTCAGCTTCAGTCAAACAGCTGAATGTGGACAGCTGACCCGATACACCTAAAAAAACATGCTGAAGTTTAGAAAAGCCAAGAAAGTTCATGCTCCATCATCCAAGTACCAAATGCAATAATTCTCAGTCGGGTCATCTGGACAGTTTCTTTTTTATAGAAGCGTTTCAACCTCCAGCATCATCAGGATGCTGAAGTTTACTTTTTGTTTTGCTGCAGCGTTTAGTTTATTCGTCCACAGTTTAAAGTATTTTATTTACTTTCCACTAGAGACCAGAAAATACATCAGAACAAAATGTTGTCTACATTAACATATATGAACTTAAACAACAGAAAAACATGCAATAAATTATCTGCGCGTGTCTCGTATTTACCCACCAGACCTTTAAAATCAAAACCGGCAACAAAAAAAAAAAAACAAAAAAAAAAAACTTACAGATCGTTTTGTTAAAATCAGGACTGGAGCTGGTTTCTTAAAGTTGGATAAATTACTTTAATACAAACTGTTTAAAGACTATTGTTTTACAACAGAGACCTGCTTTGTCCATATGTTTTTAACTTGTTATTTTAGCTGTTCATAAATCAGAACCTTTGGCTCATTCAGGAGGTGGATGCTGGGACTTGTAGTTTCTTTTTATTTATTTATTTATTTTTATGTTATTTACAAATATTTTCCCCATTAAAATGAATAGAAACATTTTTTACTTCCTTTAAAAACCCTTGTTTTCACATAGTGGGCCAACAAGTTTGATAGTGATAAAATGGTTTCTGGAGTCCGCTCTCTCCCCCGTCTACTCGTCTGAGGCCGCCATGGCCAAAGTGGTTCAAAACATCAAAGTTCATGCTCAATAATCCAAGTAGAAAATCCTCTGGGTGGTTTCTTTTTCTGGAAAATGCTTCAGCTGCTTGCTTTGTTTTTGCCTTCCTATGCTATTTTTAGCTTTTAGCTTCCATTCTGCTACTTTTAGGTAGCGTCTTTTAACTTTTTACTTGTTTTTAGCTGCTTTTGGCTTTCTGTTGTTTTGCTTCTTTTAATTTTAGCTAGCACTCTGTTTCTTTTATATTTAATAGGTCAGTTTCAGCTTCTTCAGCGCTCAGAGACCAGAAAATGTTTCTCTGGTTGTTTATTTTTTACATCACCATGGTGACGCAGGAGCAGAAACAAACAAACAAATAATGATCCTGCAGACATTCAAGGCATTATATGGTTAAAATTCAATTCAATTCAAAAATACTTTATCAATCCCAAAGGGAATTATGTAAAAGGACAATTCTACCATTTTGAAATGCGTAAAAGCAAAAACTGTCTTACCTGTTGTAGATAACTTTTTGAACGTCCTCAGTTTGGAGACAGAGTTAAATTCTGACAAAACAGCCACTTTAAAACACTATATAATAAACCTTTACCTTTGCATGGTCAATAACGTAGACACCTGTTGCTCTTTACAAAATCAAATAGCAGCAGAAGCTAGCTGTAGCACTTTTCATTCAACATCTGGTACATTCAGGGTGAGTTTCCTGTTCCTGCAGGAATCTCATTTTTGTTATAACAAACATAGATATATATATAAAAGATCATGATATTTCTTAAATTTACAATAGAACTTTATTTATAAAGTACTTTAAAAACCAAAACAGTTGTCAAAAGGGCTGTTCACCAAGAAAAGAAAGTAAAATAACAGAATCAGAGACAAAAAAAAGTTCCAGACAAGACAAAAAAAAAAACTAAATCTTTACAAGCCAAAGAGGAAAAAAATAAGATTTAAACAGGAAGTGAGTCGGCCTGCCTGATGTACAAGGACAGAAAACAAACAAAACATTATCTGAACACGTCAAGATAAAAGCCTGGATTAGACTTTGGACAGTTTTCTGGACGTGATCACTGATTTAATGTGAGCCGGTCCAGTCCAACACCATGTTAGTATTGGTCTCAGTCAGATGTTGCATTCAAGGACCCAGATCAGCACAGACTTCAGAACCATAATGGTCTCAAACAAAACGTCTGCTTGTTCATTCAGGTGTGAGAAGTTCAGCAACATCATCACAGTCTAACAGCTGGATGGTGATTTTTATTGTCTCAGTAGATTTGTGTGTCATCGGCATAAAACTGAACCACCGTTTTCAGAGAACGGATCCAGCAACACTGGTCCCTGGTCTTCCATGGTGGTCCAACTTTCTTAACGACAAAACTTAACAGCTTTCCATTTAAATAACCGTTCAAATGTGACGGCGGTGTAAAGATTTATAAATTACAGATCAGGTGGACCATTGTGAAAGGTATTTTTTGTACTTCTGTAGTTTTAACATGAGATGGATCCATTTCGTTTTAGCCGTTAGCTCCTCTAGACTCAAATGCTGTTTTTTTTCCAAACTGAGGTTGTTCAAAGACTTATCTACTGCAGGTAAGATATTTATAACTGCACTCGCTCTGAGATCTTTGAGAGTATTAACACAGACTAGACCAGCTCAACTCAGGTGTCCGGCTGACTGAAAACCCAGGATTCTATTCAGATGTTTTTATTTTATTTTATTCTTTCGTCTCTTTAACGTCAGTCGGACAAACACGGTTTGTGCACAGAGGCCTGCAGAAACCATTATTAATGTTGTCAAGCTTCACACGCCTGTGATGCCCAATATATTAGTCACATTACTGAACAGGTTCCCTGTGGTATTCACTGACCTGTCTCACGCACACGTGCGCGCTCACTCCAGATATAATCATAGGTATGACATGGTGACGACACCTTTAATCAGAGCTGTAAAAGAAATGGAGACAGAGTTCTTTTAAAAACAGGATTACAGTGCGAAAGCTGCCCTCCGCCCTCGTCGGAGAGCAGCCGGTTCAATTCTCACCTGACACCACACCTCGGACCTTAAAGAACCGGGTCCATAATCATATGGATGACACACTCGGTGGCAGGTGGAAGCCAAGCGTCTGCAGCGAGGAGAACAGAGGAAAAAGGAGAAACCTCATTTTGTTTTGTCTTCGTCACAACTTAAAGCAGGTTTCATGAAAACAGGAGCGTTCGGGGTTGATGTTCTCCATGCACGCTTCAGTTTCAGTGCATGTTAAAAAATAAAAAAGAAAATTAGCTCTTATTTGACCCTTCGAAGAACCCAGAACCCCCGGAGTCACAGAAACAGCTCCAGGTTCTCCGGTAATGACCCACAAATTGCTGCACGAGGCTCCATTTGGGAATAATTCCTGTTTACAGAAATGCCAGAAATGAGCAGCCCAAAACATCCAAACGTCTGGACTGGGGTCAGAGGTCACGAGTCAAACACCTGCTTTGCAAACGCCACAACTTCGAACCCCCACGGCTGTCAGGAGCTGCAGAGAAAATCTGCTTTTTATGAGTCAGTGTGAAAATGCTCTGCTGGATGCGAGAGGAAACAAACTCCCTCAGCTGGACTTCATCAGATGGACTTCATCAGATGGACTTCATCAGGTGGACTTCATCAGATGGACTTCATCAGATGAACGAGCGCAGAGCGGCTGACTCTCCAGAGTTTCCTCGAGTTAAACCAGTTTTCTTCCTGTGGTTAAAGGTTTAATTCTTTGTGCTCTGATGAAAGTGCAGCACAGAAAGCCGAGCAGCTTCATGCAAACAAGCTGAATGTTCTGAATGTGATTGCAGCCCCGTGGTGTTTGCTTTAAAACCTTCTGGGAGTTGTAGTTTTAAATGTCTCATTTTAATTTTTGACTGATCCTAAAGGGAGAACTGTCGAGAACAAAGAGTCAAACGTGTCTCAGACCGAGGAAATTTAAATATTTGTCATTTCCTGACACGTTTCAGTCCAGATCCAGCAGGTCAATGTTCCAAACGTCTCGTTTTCTTGCAGTAATTTTCCACAGTTGCTGCAGATTGAAGAAAGAGCTGGGGGACCCCCACCCCACAGCAGAGCTCAGCCCCCATGGATCCTCTGCGTTTCCCTTCATTACCACCGTCGTCTCCTCCACCTTCAGGGACAAAGACGCAGAACGTGGTTCTGTCAGCAGCCAACAAACCAGCTGTTCCTCAGATGAGGATCAGGCCGTTCATCTG
The DNA here is from genome assembly GCA_031762315.1 of Hypsolebias antenori. NCBI lineage: Eukaryota > Metazoa > Chordata > Actinopteri > Cyprinodontiformes > Rivulidae > Hypsolebias > Hypsolebias antenori. The sequence continues at coordinate 23,800,711 of JARVGS010000789.1, read as the reverse complement.
GTTCTTTACCAGAGAAGGAGACGCAGAACGTTTTATCTTTAGTCGTTTTTCACTTGCTCAAACTGTTTGAGGCAGAAAATCAAAACGCTCCAAAGTTAAACGTTTGTTTCCAAATCGTTCTTCACTTTGTTTGCATAAAAATAGATCTTCTCACATTCTTCCATATTCTTGTAGCCATCAAAAAAATTGAGATCAAATTAATATTCCAGGATTTATTGATTTATTTTAATGTTTTCTTTACTTTGATGCTGAAACACAGAGGGACAAATAAAAGACGATTCTCTTCTATCCTATTTTATTCCTCTTGTTTTATTTTGTTTAAAAATTTTAAACTCTAAAAGAGTTTGGGCTCGTTGAATTTCTGCAAAAACTCCAGATTCTTTTTATTTTTATTTGATGAGACTTTGTTCAAAATCAAATTTTTATTTAAAATACAAATTATCAGCTAATTACCAGCACAACGGGTCATTTAAATTTTATTTAACATACTGATGATAAAACACGATGACGACCCTTTAGTGACTGACACAAACACTTTATTTATAAGGAACTTAAAATCAACAACGAGCTTGATTCAAAGTGCAGCTCTTAGTGAAATAATGAAGCATTTAAAGGACATAAATAAGGTCAACATCCCACAACTGGGACAAAGGTCAGGGAGCAAAAGTAACAATGTTTTAAGACAAACGGTCGGATTATCGGATTAATTGTTTTTGCAAAAAAGCTGCGTGCGAGTCATTAAACCACCTGTTTCATTCTGTTCAACATAAATAGAGTAAAGGAATTTATCTGCTTAACTTCACTCAGAAATCAGTCAAAGAGCCAGTGTTGAGCCTATAATGAATAAAAACCTCTGTTTGCCTGCAGTTGGGTGAAGCTGCAGTGACAGATATGGCCTGTAGATGGCAGCACAAAACAGAAAATCAAACCTTTAAACTTAAAAAGCTGAAAAATGTTTCATCCTTTCAGCATTTGCTCCATCTGGTTTAAAGGAAGGAACATTTTATTTTACATCAGTGTAATATGTTAGCAGGGTGACATGTTATTGATTCATTCATTCATTAGATGCTTGCGCACCTATAAAAACATGATTTGTTTTATGACATGGAGCGGCCTTCATGCTTCACATCAGGAGCTCGATTCATCCACGATCGCCTGCAGAAGCTTCTTGGTTCGACCGTGAAACCGGTGAGCGGGTTGAAGGCGAGGAAGACCGTGTTTTTGTTGTTTCTGTCTGTGTTTCGTCCTCGTCTCTTGTTTATTTTGTGTGTTTACAGTGAGACGGACACAAACATTGTTGCTGTTTGTTCCCTTTATGTTTCCAACAAACAGAAGGAAGCCTGCAGCCGCCGCTGTTGTCACTGTGTTTGGAGTTCAGACGTTTAATTATTCCACAGCACCAACCTTCATCTAATTATCATCACACACACACGCACACTCACACACACACACACACGGTCTATTATCATCTCTCTTTATGTGACAGCACTGAACAACAAGAATTATACACCTTAATTAAGCAGCCAACATGTCAGTGTATTTATAATCACCACTAACACTGAGAGACAGATTCAGCAACTCCAACACACACACGCTGAAAGACGTTGCAGAAACACGGCGAAAACACTGTAAATCAAACCACTTAGAACAAAAGATGCTGAAAAACACACTTTTTAAACTCAAACAAAAACTCTGGTTCTCACCTCTTAAAGCCCCGACCGCACGACGACGAAGGTTTTTAAAAACAGAGATTTTCTGCACCTCCGGAGCTGTTGGACTGAACCAAAACAAGTGTTTGATTCATGCCCGCTGTCACTACAGGCCCGTAAGTTGTTGATAATATTAATGAGTTTTATCGTACCACAGCTATACAAATACTCAGATCAAGAATACGTTAACAGCAGGAGATCCCTGCTCTCAGTATCTCAGCTGCTGAACATTAATCTCTGAAAGGGTTTAAATAGTGAAACAGGTTAGTCACAGAGTTGTTGCGATCATCTCCAACAGCCGCAGGTCTGCAGTTTGACCCCAACAGGGAGCCGTACTCTGGCAGAAAACACATCCAGGTCCAAATATAAACCTCTGCCTGTATTCACTTGGAAAGTGTTCTCCTGCAGACTGAGCAAATTAGTTTATTTTGATTACATTAAATGAAAACATCAACTAGAGTGACAACATAAAGCAAAACAGCCGAAGGAGTAGGCAGACGCTGAAGCTCGTTTACATCCACCTCGTGTCAAATTCAGAAATCAACAAAAATAAACAGATCTAATTGAGACAAAACAAAACACAGACTCTGCAAAACATCAAAATATACAGATCCTGACGAATTCACAACAATCAGGTAGAAATCACTTTACACGATCACCTAAAGTTATCTGAAATTTTAACTGTTTTTAAACAGAAGGAACTATTTCTTACTTTTCAACTCATCGTTAGGATCATTCCAGAATTTCACTCCAAGTGTCAAACATCTAGTTTTACCATCTGTTCAAACAAACAACGTTCAGAATTAAATATGAATTACAGCTTCGGTAGATGTACAGTATTCAAATGTGAAGGCAGCTGCCAAGGTGAGCACAATGTGGGCAGGGATGGGTACTTTTTAACTGAAGATCAGCGCAGTGTGGTCGAAAAATGTGTACAAAGTGATCAGCACTCGGTAAAATGTGGCCATAGGTGGATAAAATGGGATCAGTCAAGGGTACAGGGAGTTTGAAGGTTGTTACAGTGTGGTCAAAAGTGGATGCAGTGAAGGTGAAGATGGGTAAAATGGGGTCAAAGGCAGATACAGTTTGGTCAGAGGTGGGTACAAAAGGATCAGAGATGTCTAAAATGTGGTAGGAACAATGTAGTTGAATGTAGGTAAAGTGGGGTTAAACGTGTGTACAATGTGATTGAAGGTGGGTAAAATGGATCAAAGGTCAGTAGAATATGGTTGAAAATGGGTACACTGTGGTCAAAGTTAGGTAACATGTGGTCGTAGGTGGATAAAATGGGATCAGTCGCGTGTACAACGAGATTGAAGGTTACAGTGTGGTTGAAAGTGAATATAATAAGGGTGATGGTGGATAAAATGGGGTCATGGGTCAGTACAGATTTGTCAGAAGTGGGTACAATAGGATCAGAGGTGGGTACGATAGGATCAGAGGTGGGTACGATAGGATCAGAGGTGGGTACGATAGGATCAGAGGTGGGTACAATAGGATCCGAGATGGTTACAAGGAGTCTAACGTAGGATATGTGTACTGTGGTTGAATGTAGGTAAAATGGGGTTAAATGTGGGTACAATGTGATTGAAGGTGGGTAAAATGGATCAAAGGTCAGTTGAATGTGGTCACAAATGGGTACACTGTGGTCAAAGCGAGGTAAAATGTGGTTGTAGGTGGGTAAACTGGGATCAGTGAGGTTGAAGGTTGGTACAGTGTGGTTGACGGTGGTACAATATGGGTGGAGGTGGGTACAACGAGGTCTAAAGTAGGTACAATGTGGTCGAATGTAGTTAAAATGTGAGTACAATGTGGTAAAATGTGGTCAAAAATGGGAACGATTTGGCCAAAGCTAGATAAAATGTGGTCAGTGGAGGGTGCAGTGAGGTTAAACGTACGCACCGAGTGGTTAAAGGCAGGTGAAGTGTGGTGGGTACTACGTGGTCAAAGGTCTCCTGCTTCAGATCCTCGTCAAACAACTCTGAAGTCACAGCTACGCTGCCACGTCCGCCCGGGTCCTCGACACGCTGCCGCCATGATGAACGTCATCCCAGCCTCCTTCCTGAGGTTTACCAGGTGAGAGCAGAGGTCATGTGACCCGGGTCAACGTCCTCTCCTGTCCTTTTCTGTCCTCACTCAGTATTTTGTCTCACTCGGACTAAAAGATTTCTTCACAGATAGTTTTTAAAATAATTGAAAAAAAATTGTAATTACTAGTTTTCCTTTTCAGCTCAAGTATCACTAAATCCAAACAACCGGACAAAAAAAAAGAGCATTTAAAATATGTTTGTATTAAATTAAAGTTATAATTATTGATAACAGGAGTTAAATGTGTGCATAGATGTTTGATGACCTTCCTGTCATCATTTCATAAGACATTTACTTTTTTTTTAACCTGAAACTGCATAAATTGTAAATAATTAAATTTTAAACAGTTTATTTGTTCAAAAAAAAAAGTCCTATTTCCTCCAAGAACATTCTAATTAACTGTTTAATAGAAACCAGAGTAAAAATAGTGTTTTGGTATTTTTTGTTTTAAATTTACATCATCCTGATGTTTAACTGGTAATGTTTAACTGGTAATGTTTAACTGGTAATGTTTAACTGGTCATGTTTAACTGGTCATGTTTAACTGATAATGTTTAACTGATAATGTTTAACTGGTAATGTTGAACTGGTAATGTTGAACTGGTAATGTTTAACTGGTCATGTTGAACTGGTAATGTTTAACTGATAATGTTTAACTGGTAATGTTTAACTGGTAATGTTTTCATGCATAAACAAACAGACGAATTAGAAAAAAATTTAAAAAAGGAAATCAGACGGAAACTGTACAGAGTTTAAAGTGTTCAAATGTTTTTAACCTGCAGGGTCACCTCTGCGACCAAACTTCATGATGAACGAAGATGAAAAGAAGGTCATCCAAATGAAACAGATCTCTTAACACTGTTTGACCTTTGACCTTTTATGGTACGAAGGTTTTGGAAGTTCTGAGTTCTCGCGCAGCCCTTTGACTTCAAAAGGTTTAGTGTTTGTTTTCAAAGGTCATTCCTTGAAGGAATGCTTATCGCCCGCCGTCTTTCAGGTCAGCGCTTTAGAGCGACATCGTCTGACGGGGAGGAGCGATTTGTGATGGAACGCTCAGAAAGTTTCACCTGTGCGACGTCAACAGAGTTCAAGATGGCTTCCACAGCCAACTGAACGTAGAAAACACAAAGACGGAGACAGACGGATGTAATAATCCGTGTAATGCAGGTGATTCTGGGCCCATCTGTCCCCTCTCTCCAAGGAGAGTCGGGGGAGGAGGAGCAGGAGGGGTGGAGGTAAATTAACAAGTTGCCACATGTTTCCAGGCTGCGAGGTGAAAGAAGCTCTGCTGCTTTTAATTATACCTGGATGTCACCCTGAAGCTCAGGACGTGGATCTGAAAGCAGGCTGCCTCCACGCTCCGGTCCTCCACTCCTCTTCATGTCTACGTCTCAGTTCTCAAAGAGCAAAGTGCTCTTCTAATCACTCCAGCTTTCTTTATCTAGGAGGTCCTGAAGGTCACCAGGTCCGCCGGGGCCCAGTTTGATAACATCTGAGCTGAAGGTGTTGCTGTGCTCTGCAGCAAAACGTTGCAGAAACTGAAACGTCAGATTTCTCAGACCTGATGATCTGTGTGAGGAAGACTTGTTTTGCTGCCTGCCGTCTGAGAGCTTTAAAATGAAAGAATTAGGAGGCGATGAAGCTGAATTATTCTTTGGACGAGTAGAAAAGTTGTTTATTAAAATCAACTGGAGGGTCCGTCTTTGCAAATAAAGACTCAAAACTTCAAACAAACAAAAGATTCCATTTGATTTTGTAAACGCACACAAACTGTTCAGACTTCAGTTCAGAGTTTAAGATTCAGATCATCTTGTGTCTGAAAAGAAGTAGACATACCTTGAGCATGACGCTGTATCTGGAGTGTGTGCTGCATGACTCTCAGCTACTACCACAGTTCATTTTAGCTCAGTAGCTGTTTTTTTTCTGCTCGTCCTTCAGCGCTAACATCAAAAGTTTGAATTTATTCAGCTGTTTTAGCTTCTTTAGTGAAGTCCATCAGCATTCACCTTGTGTTTTTGTAGAAAATGCAGATTTTTGTAGTTAGATTTATTTATTTTTTTTTAATGTGGCTGATCTGGAACTTTGTTTTAAAAATGAACGTTTTAAGATCTAAGATTTTTAAAACAGAGACTGTTGCGACAAAAGGCTCCTTGTCTTAATTATGATCACTTCACTGAGTTTATAGGGTAATATTACATTATCAACCACCACTGTGACAGATAGGCCTGACCTCTGTGTGTGTTTGTCTGCCTGTTAGCAAAATATTTTATGAACCAGTAAACAGATTTGAATGAAAAGCTGAATGTAGAGCAACAACGTTTGGCGTAAACCTGATGCAAGATGGCTGCCACAGCTAACCAACCTTGACAAACACAAAAATAGCTACTACTCAATTAGTTTTACAGATATTGAACTAAAATCTGGTGTGGTAGTCGCTGAGCGTCATCCTCAATAGACACTAGTCCGAGTGCTGACTGCTCCTAAAACCAGATGGATCATTTTTGTGGAAAACGAACTTAAATATTAAAGTTTTTGTAACAGAAACGTCACTGCCATACTGTTTGGAAGTGATTATCACTGGAGCGCAGACAACAACAGTCTGGACCAGAACTTGAGTTATCCTCTCAGCGGATCATTCGGAGCCACAGCCCTCTCCTTTTTTTGTCCCATAAGTAAACAAAAGCAGAAATTACAAATAAAAGTCATACGATCAGCCTTAGAAAATGAGACAGGACAACTTTCCTTTAAGTGAGAAATATTTATTAGTGTTATGTTTCCCCAAAAGTGGGCAGGGCCTGATAGTTTTTCTCCAAATGTGGGTGGGGCCTTTTGAAAAGCAGTGAAAG
>JARVGS010000789.1:23728056-23748532 GCA_031762315.1 Hypsolebias antenori | reverse complement strand
GATTTATTCTAACTTTAGTCAGGCACATTTAGCTAATGCTGCAGCCAAACTTTATTTTATCTTAATTTATTCAGGTGTATTTAGCTAATGCTGCAGCTAACAGTTTATTCTAAATTTAGTCATGTGCATTTAGCTAATGCTGCAGCTAAAGTTGATTTATTCTTTGAGTCAAGTGCATTTAGCTAATGCTGCGGCTAAAGCTGATTAATTCTTAGTTTAGTCAAGTGCATTTAGCTAATGCTGCAGCTAAAGCTGATTTATTCTTAGTTTAGTCAGGTGCATTTAGCTAATGCTGCAGCTAAAGTTGATTTATTCTTAGTTTAGTCAGGTGCTTTTAGCTAATGCTGCAGCTAAAGTTGATTTATTCTTAGTTTAGTCAAGTGCATTTAGTTAATGCTGCAGCTAAAGTTGATTCATTCTTAGTTTAGTCAGGTGTACTTAGTTAATGGTGCAGCTAAATTTGATTTATTCTTAGTTTAGTCAGGTGTACCTAGTTAATGGCGCAGCTAAAGTTGATTTATTCTTAGTTTAGTCAAGTGCATTTAGCTAATGCTGCAGTTAAAGTTGATTTATTCTTAGTTTAGTCAAGTGCATTTAGCTAATGCTGCAGCTAAAGTTGATTTGTTCTTAGTTGTCAGGTGCATTTAGCTAATGCTGCAGCTAAAGTTGATTTATTCTTTGTTTAGTCAAGTGCATTTAGCTAATGCTTCACCTAAAGCTGATTTATTCTTAGTTTAGTCCGGTGCATTTAGCTAATGCTGCAGCTAAAGCTGATTTCTTTTTAGTTTAGTCCGGTGCATTTAGCTAATGCTGCAGCTAACGATTTATTCTAACTTTAGTCAGGCACATTTAGCTAATGCTGCAGCCAAACTTTATTTTATCTTAATTTATTCAGGTGCATTTAGCTAATGCTGCAGCTAACAGTTTATTCTAAATTTAGTCAAGTGCATTTAGCTAATGCTGCAGCTAAAGTTTGTTCTATCTTAATTTATTCAGGTGAATTTCGCTAATGTTCCAGCTAAAGTTGATATATTTTTTAGTTTATTCAGGCGCAATTGGCTACTGTTGCAGCTAACAATTTATTCTAAGTTTAGTCAGGCGCATTTAGCTAAACATTATTTTATCTTAATTTAGCCAGTTTATTTAGCTAATGCTGCAGCTAAACTTTATTTTGTCTTAACTTAGTTAGGTGCATTCAGCTAATGCTGCAGCTAAACTTTATTTTATCTTAGCTTTGTCAGGTGCATTTAGCTAATGCTGCAGCAAAACCTTATTTTATCCTAATTTAGTTAGATCTATTTAGCTAATGCTGCAGCAAACAGTTCATTCCAAATTTAGTCGGGTGCATTTAGTTAATGCTGCAGCCAAAGTTCTTTTATACTTAGTTTAGCTGATTTACACTTGTTGCCAAACATTCAGCAGTAAAACAAATGGTCTGATTTAGCTGTATTTCGATCCAGAATGAGTTTGTAATTTAACTTGCTTTCAAAACAGTGAGTCATGGTGGTATTAGGTAATTGCTGGAGCATCGAACAGTCTGTCTGGGCCATTGACTGAATATATTAGAACAAGCAATCCCACCTTCTCTGGCTGCCAGCAGGATCCAGCTTACAGGAGTTTTGGACCAGAATCTGTGCACTGGGGATGTGGTCTTCAAGCTCCGCCTACACCTCAGCACAAAATCAAGGTGTCACATGACCTTTCGCTTGGACATGAAATAACCATTTACAGTTAAATATGTGAGAAAAAGTAACAAGAGTTACCTATATGAGTTTTTTTATGAAATGTAAAGTTCTTTTTTTTACATGGAGGGGGCAGGACTTTAAACTTGTACTGGATCCATCCTGCAGGGAAGCTGGTCCCATTCCAGCTTTAACTTCTGCTCTGAGGTCTAGATATATATGGTCACTAACCCAAGTTTGAATTTCCATCCTGATAAGGACGTTGTGCTGACTTCTGTTCATTTCTGCAGCCTAACCCTGACCCCAACCTTAGCTCAGTTCATGTCTTTGACCTAACCCCATAATAACATTCCACCATGAAAAGACTGGACTTTGGTCCCATAAAGTGACACCCAGTGGACAACAAATGGTCCTCTGACATATTTCACATCCTGAGAATTAAATTATTAATTCACCTACATTACCCAGGTGCATTCAGCTAATTCTACAGCTCAGAAAACAGGAAAGGCAATCTGGTCCACATGTAGACCAGTGATGGGTCTGTAAATGATTGGAGTGATAAGTGTCATCAGGTAGTTGCTGGAGTTCCGTGTTAAACAGTGAGTAGACAGTTCGGACAGCACTACCAGAGTTGGATGGTCACATTGTGGGTTCCCTGAAGACTGGGTGGTCAAATTGTAGACGTGTCTTGTCTCGACTGGTATCAGCCAGACTATGGGTTCATCATCTCAGCTGTAGGCTATTATCAACACCAGAGCAGAGATAGCAGGGTTTGGAGGGGTGCTGCAACCAGAAGACTTGGACTGGTGGTGGTGGTGGCAACGTATAATGTTCTGAGATGAATCTCGATTTTTCATCATCTTTGGATGACCATCGTGTGTGTGTATGTGTGTGTGTGTGTGTGTGAGGAGTCCCGGGTCCCCTCTGGCTCTGTACAGAGGATCTTGAAAGGCTGATCCTGTTTCTGCACGATCAACCCTGCAACTTGTAACGAAACAAATCATCCATGTTCTGGACTCAGCTGCTGAAGTTTCAGCTGAAACCGTCCCAACGTCACGAACAGCATGCTGTTTGTCTGCAGCTTCCATGGTTTGTTTTTGCAGCCTGTCAGCTCGTATCTCAGAGGAGGCTGATGCAATTAAAACAAATTTACATCGGGAACATTAACATGAGGCTCAAAGGCTGCCGGGAACATCAAGTCATGTTTCCACCTCACCACCTCCAAGGTGAGCGAGCAGTCGAGCGCCTCGGATGGAGATTACTGTGATTACTCACTCAGCCAAACGGTTTCCATGGAGACCATGGTAATTAGACGGCAAGCTCTGAGAAGGGGGAGGAGATTTATAATATTGTATTTCTGTCATCCTCGCTCGAGGTGTGATATTAGGCTGTCTGTGAACAGAGAGAAGTGAGAGTGATTATAGACAAATGAAGTGGAAAATATTTTCCAGCTTTAGTGTCAAAGCTGTCATTGATCGCTGACATTGTGGTTACACCGAGCGCGCTCCGCTCAGAGCCACTCAACGGAGGCAACATCCTGTCAGCTTGTGTTTTATAAATTAGCACAAATTATTAACTTGTAAACTGAAACTTTCAGTTTTAGGTCCACGATGAGGAAATGGTTTGGGTGTTTGTGGGTCTGCTGGTCCAGAGGAGAGGTCCTTCTGGTCTCATACAGGAGAGCTGCAAATAATCAGTGTATTCTGTGTCGTGCACATTATTTAGCATGTCCGCCCCCACATTGATGATCGAATCGGCCGGAGGTTTCTTTAAAAATGAAGACAGGCACATTCAGACTCTGTCGTTCTTTATTCTAATAAAAATGTGTTTATTTGTCGTAGCGTTGACCGAGCACCACTGATCTGTGTCGGCCTGTTTTCCAGGACATCAACTCGGTCTATCAGATCTTCCCTGACGAGGTTCTTGGTTCGGGACAGTTTGGGATCGTTTATGGAGGTATGATATTTAACATTATTTCACACAGAGATAAGCCTTAGTCTTGTGTTGAACAAGTATTTGCTCATTTCTGGTTAATTTGGGTTAAAATAAATCAGCAGCGAGAATAAATTGACCCAACTGACAAAATAAACATCAGTTCACTTCAGCTCAGCAGGTTTAGAGTAAAATATTAGAGCTTACATTAAATGATTTTATTCCTCACAGGTAAACACAGGAAGTCTGGTCGGGACGTGGCCATCAAGATCATCAATAAACTTCGTTTCCCCACAAAACAAGAGAGTCAGCTGCGCAACGAGGTGGCGATCCTGCAGGTTCGGGTTCCAACGAGGCACAAAATAAATCAAATCCACCAAGTTATTTTAATTAGATTATTTTTATTTATTTTTTGCTGTTTGCTTATTTTTCCTGCAGTTTCACTCTGTACAAACTCTTTCAAAGAATTAAAATATATTTAGTTTTTAAAAAATGCTGACATAAACAGAAACAGTCATGTGGTATGGTAAGCTGCCAAGCCCCGCCCCCTCAAAATCAAACCACAAACACTATCCAGCGTATTTTTACATGAATAATCTCAAAATGATCAAACAGATTCTGTACACATACACAACGTGTTACTCAGCATCATTTAATAAACTAAAATCTGCCTTTCAGAGCTCAGGAGAGAAATAATCCTCCCTTCATGTCTAAACCACGGGCGTCCAAAGTGTGGCCCGAGGGCCATTTGCGGCCCTTCGGAGTGATTTAGTGCGGCCCACAACTGCAGTTTAAGAATGGCATCATTTGTCCAGTGGGCTTAAGTGGTCGATGCAGACTTTCTGAAAATTTGTTGGTAATCTTTTTTTTAATATAATGTTTAGGTTTAACAGTGAAACAGATGAAAAACAGACTTCTCAAAAAGATCAATATTAAATAAAATACAAACTTTTGGCTACAATCTTTTTATTTTCACGTCATGGTTACAAAGCACCAAAAACCTTCACTCATTTCTACCAGTAAGGAGAATTTTAGATAATGATTCACAAAACTTGGCTAAATATTAGTTGTTAAAATAAATAAGAGGGAAACTGGACATTTTTAAATAACTATAACATGGTATCATCCACCGTATTGTCCACCATAGACGTCTCATCAGTCCAAATATGTCTAATAAAGTGGAACAGTCCGTAAATACGTTGCTTCTATTATGCATCACCGCTGACAACCAGGAAATGTGGACTGGTGTTGTGCCAAAAATTGATTGGCTGCCAAATGATGGCCACAGGAGCGTGCACGAGAAGACTTTAACAAGAATTTAACAATATTAACACTTTAAAAAAATTGTTGTTTGCTCAAAATTATAGTAAATGTGTGTCTCAGTCTAAGTTTTCCTTAATAAATGCACTTTGACGGTCAAATCAACTGCATTTTCAAAAGCCGATATGCGAATATAGGTGCACACAAAGGGACGAGTCGCTGCACAATTCTTCGAACTTTAACAAGATACACACCTAAAAATAATTGTTTGCTTGACTTTATAGTAAAGGTGTGTCAGTTGAACTTTTACTTAATAAATGCACCTTAATGGTCAAATTAGCTGCATTTTGCCGGGGCGGCGCACCAAAATGAAGCTGATTTGATGTTTGATCCAAGCGAGCAGAACCAAGGGGGTAGGCTGTGGCAAGCTGATTGTGTCATTAATAGCCACTTTTACCAATTCCCTTATACAACGGCATGCCATACTACTCGAGTGCCATCTAGTGGCTGAAAATGGTAGTGTTCAATATTTCCAACGTCAGAATGAATGAAAACGGTCACATCTCAGCCAAAAGTTGGTTTATAAATATGTAGAAAAACTTTGGCATATAAATTGCAGGGCATGTAAATTATGCGAAAACCCGCGACTTAGAGGGCAAATAAATATGGTTCATATGAGTTGATCAACTTTATCAAACCTTCTGTTGTAGTGACTGACAGCTGAACGATTTTTCAGAACTTCAATCAGCCTTTCGGGTCGTTTGTGATCCAAAAGTTTGATCGATCCCCTTTTAAAAGGACACTTACTCTAATCATGCTTTTGTTGCTGAGAACAGATGAAATTAACTTTACAATCACAAAAAAACAACAAACATGGGCCCAACAAATCAAATAAATCAAATCCTTTTTAATAGAAAAACACATGTTAGTGTTTATGAGTCTTTTAGTGTTTTGGATCTACAATGATTTAAAACTCTTTCTTTACCAAAGTTAATAGTTTTTGTCCTTTCTCCAAAATATTGTTCATGTTGAGTTAAATTCACATTTTTGTGGCCGACGAGTCCTCCCAGTTTTGGCTCACATGTGAAAATGTTTGGACTCCCCTGATCTAAACGCTGAGTTGGACTTTACACTTGTTTTGTTTTTTCTGGAACCAAACACTTCTGTTCGTGTAGCAAATGTTCAGCTGATACAAACAGCTGCTGACTTCAGGCTCTTTTTTTTTTTTTTTTGGACAAATGTTTAAAAATGTCTAAATATTTAACTTTATTTACAAATCTTTTCACCATAGAAATGCCCTGAGACCTCTTTCGTGAAAATTGTTTGTTGCTTTTTTTGTCTATATATTTTATTTTAAGTGTTTACCTCTGAATTTGGTGCTTTTAGCTTTTAGCAAGCATTTTGCTACTTTTAACTTTTAGGCTGACTTTTGCTAGATTTAGCTAGTCAGCACTCAGTAAGAAGTTTATTTAACTAATCTTCATCAACTCAAGTCCAACTAGCTGAAGGTGGGAGGTGGAGCCGTGGTTAACATTGTTCCTTCAGAGTGAGAAGGTTTGAACATCAGCCGAAGTTTTCCTCTCAGATCGTCTCTCTGTGCTTCTGCAGGTTAAATACATCTTTAGCATTTCATGGAACTGACAGTTTCTGTTCAGAACTCCTGCCGACCCATGGAGGGGTGCGTTTGTCTTTCAGAGCCTGCACCACCCGGGCGTGGTGAACCTGGAGTGCATGTTCGAGACCCCGGAGCGGGTCTTTGTGGTGATGGAGAAGCTCCATGGGGACATGCTGGAGATGATCCTGTCCAGTGAGAAGGGTCGGCTGCCCGAGAGGATCACCAAGTTCCTTGTCACGCAGGTAAGCATTCACTTCCTGTCAGACCAGATGTTAAACTCCTCCCACCAAAAGAAGGCGGGGTTTAATCAGAAATTGATCTTTTTTGTGTGTTTTTTAAATGATTGTCTTTGGGTTATGTGTGTTTTTGCCAGAATTCATTAATTTGTTGTGTTACTCATTATGACCTCTGAATATTTTCACTTAACAATAATAAAAATGCAGAATCAGCATTTAAATGTTTGTTTTCCTGTTTGGTTTCTCCTGCAAACTTCATATAGTTCAGCTTGATCAGGTGCCACGACTTTTGGATTTTTCACTTTTATATTTTCAGAAATATTTAACTTGGATTTTTCCAGAGATCTGTTCCTTCAGAAACACGTTTGCTTGAAATCTTCAGCTGCTGGCGCTGTCGTCGTTAACCGTTCAAACTGAACAGTTGTTTATTCAGACACGGTTCATTTAATATTATTCTTGTGGCGTTTGTGTTTGATCGTCAGATTCTCGTGGCGTTGCGTCATCTCCACTTTAAGAACATCGTTCACTGTGACCTGAAACCTGAAAATGTGCTCCTGGCTTCTGCGGACTCTTTCCCCCAGGTATCGTCTGTGCATACAGGTACCGTTTCCACAAACTGCACGAGCACATCTGAGGCTCGGTTCATGATCACAGGGACTGTTTAGGATCTGTGACATCACACTGAGTTATTAGGAGACCTCAGAGCACAGCAGTAAAGGCAGGAAAACCTTAAAAACCTAAACTTTAATGAAGGAAAGGAGAAGTGTGGTGAGTAGAAACAAAATTAAAATAAAGGCCCCACAGGAGAGAGAACATGAGCTAAAGACCAGCAGGGAAGCTGAGGACTGTTTAACCGGAGAGAGCTGATTGCAGGTGAGCAGGTGAGGTTAATGAGCTAATGAGGCGCAGCTGAGGAGTAAAGAGAAGATTTTCAATCAAATGAATCGTTTCTGCGCTTTTCCCACAAAATAAAATTAGTTCAGAATTGCAAAACCTGTAAAAAAATAAAAACTGGAGTAAAGGTTTAAAGGAATAAAGGATAAAGGTTGAATGGAAAAAAACAACTTATTGTGTTTTATTTAAATAGCAACTTATAATAAAAGTGAGTTTTATTCTGAAGTTAAAGAACTAAAATAAACTGCTGACATTTATCGTATCATTAGGAACAAATAAAGATGTAAACGTGTTCATGTTGAATTTCAGAGACAGATCTCGGCTGGAAGATAAATTAATGAAGCAGCTACCGACGTCTTCATACGGTTGTGTTGCAGAAAAGTGGACAGAACGGCTACAGCGAGCTTTTTTTATCCGATGCGTCTAAATATAAATATTCAGTTCCGAGTAATTTACGGTCAAAGCCACAGGAAGCTGCAGACACACGTCTGAAAGGAGAAGCAAAGTAGATTTCGATGTTGTCTGTCTCGCTGCAGGTGAAGCTTTGTGACTTTGGATTCGCTCGGATAATCGGTGAGAAGTCGTTCAGGCGCTCAGTGGTCGGCACGCCGGCGTACCTGGCTCCGGAGGTTCTGAGAAACAAAGGTTACAACCGGTCCCTGGACATGTGGTCGGTCGGCGTCATCATCTACGTCAGGTACCACGTCACTCACCGGAAGCAAATTTTATCTGCAGTTAAACTGGTTTGAAGCGTCGTTCTAGAAGCTCGGTCATGTGAGGTGTTGGGTAACGGTGCAGAAAGTAAATCTGGATATTATTCATTCTGCAGCCTCAGCGGGACGTTTCCCTTCAACGAGGATGAAGACATCAACGATCAGATCCAGAACGCGGCCTTCATGTACCCCCCTCACCCCTGGAAGAAAGTTTCCCAGGAAGGTACGTACCTCCGCTGAAGAGCTGGAGAATCCTCCAGAACCGGGTGAAAACATGAAATGCGGCATGACCAGGACTCATGAAACCCCCGACTCAAAACTGAAACGGCTCAATGAAACGTTGGTGCATGCACATCAGAGTTTCACGCAGGATCTTCAGAGTCTTTGCTGGGAATGACTCAGCTACTGCCACATTAAATATTAGCCCAATACAGAGCTTAATTTCAGCCGGATCCTGCCAGAAGAGGATCCGGGAACACTCTTATTTTGAAAGGGTGAGTTCCAGTAACTGTTTGTTTGGATCCAGTACTCTTAGGTTTACTAGTAATCAAGTTAAGAACAAATTTGACTGACTTGAGTGAGTAAAACTTATATTGGATATGTAATCTGAAAATACTGTAATTACATAAACACTCATTTTAAACACAACAGCCACTTACGAGCTTATTAATATCACATATGAGCTGCCCCTTCAAGTAAGCATTTCCACTTCTACCCTTAAAAAAAATCTCTGCCCCTAAAAGTTCAGTCATGGGCAACTTAATTAAAAACATTAAAATATAATTGAAAATCAGTTTTACAGTTTAAGTGGGCCATTAATGAAAATTTTATAGTTAAAAATACAAGTGAAATGTTTGATGGGTAATCACGTTACGCACATCACGTATCAAAACAACGGCGCCAATCTGTCAAAATAACAGCGATCGAATTATCGAAAAGACATTTCAATTTACTTTCATTTAAAAAAGTATTCTCACTGTACAACTAAACAAACTGAGAATTAAAGCACATGAATGCAGCAGCTATGGAGATCGTACTGGAGCAGGCGCAAGGATGCATGAGAGAAGCGAAGCGTCTATTCACACAAGAGGAGCTGTTGGTCAGGCTTTTCGCTGCTCTCTAAAGTAGCTATTGAATCAAGTGTTTTATTTATGTACGTAAATGTAGATGTTTGACAACTCATTAAAATACAGCAGAATGCTGGAAATTACATCTACTTTATTGAAAATTTTCTGGGGGAGGAACCACAGACACCCCCCCCCACCCCCACCCCATTGTTTGGTTTACAAATTAAGCATTGGCCCAGTATCTGTAAAAATGTCGGCCATTTCTGTTTGTTAAAGTCAGGTGGCTGTGGCTTGAACCCAAAAGTTAATCAGATGATTACTTTTTGTCCAGAGTTCATTACAATTTGTCATCTGGTTCCTGAGATATTTTGCTAACAGACATCAAACACAAAGCCTCGGCAGTGGGCGACAGCCTGTTGTATGATTAGTGGGATCACGATTAATCATATTTTATCCTTAAATGTGAATAAATGTGATGTTTCCATCTGACTGCTGAGAAAGTTGAAGCCTTGATGCTCGGAGTGACTCACGCTCTAAAAGAGTCCACTCTGTCGACTCCAAGACTGATTTCTCAGCCTGACTCACGTCCCCGCAGCACTTTTCCATCCACCTCCTCGCGCTGCCAAAGAAATGCGAAGCTGATGTTGGAAAATAAAACCTAAATCCCCTCCGAGGATTAAATGTCAGAGAATCAAACGCCTCGAGCGTCATGAGATCCGCAGCCCAGCTTCATGGATGACGCCGCTCCGGCCCACGAGTGCAAAAACTTCTGCTTCCGAGATAAAACACGGAGCTTAAAATTAAACCTGCTGTGACTTTAAATATATCAAATCTGAGACTGACTCATGGAGGCATTTAGCCGGACACTTATAACTAGAAGAGTTGTATTGCATAATGGTGATAAAAGTAGCCGTGATGCACGTGTTCTGTGTTTCCCTCCGTGCAGCGATTGACCTGATCAACAACCTCCTGCAGGTGAAGATGAGGAAGAGGTACAGCGTGGATAAGACCCTCAGTCACCCCTGGTTACAGGTAAGACGTCAGCCAACAGGAAGCAGCAAAAAAATAAATAAATAACTAAAGCTCCAAGGTTTCTACTAAATATGTAAAGAGACTGAACTATGGGGACTGAGATATATACAGAGATACTAGGCTGCTGAGCACAATCTCCAGTTAAAAAAAACAGGAAATTATCCCCCACAAGAACAAATTCAATACAAAACAACAAAGTTTTATTATTATTATTATTCTACTCCAAGCTAAAGAGTTGATGAATGCGTAGATGGGAATCGTGATTTTTCTGCCATATTTAAAGGGGTCTCTGACAACAATAAAACTTCTACATGACTTCTGTTTGTTGACGTGTTGTGTTTGTTTAGAGCTTTAAATTGTTGTGTAGCTGTTATTTATTATTCAGTAACTCCAACTGCCTTCACCGTTGTTCGAAACACTCTAGAATGAGGAAAACTTCACCCATATCTGACGTTTATTGAAAGTTTCTCTTCATTATCTACAGTGGCTCTGAGGTGTAAATGAACAACATTTGAAAAACACTTACATTAAGCCAAACTGGATGTGTTTATTTTTATTTATTTATTTAGTTTTTATAAAGTGGATAGGATAAAGGATAAAGTGAAAGTACAAAATACATGGATTTATTGTGTTTTTTGAATCCCTCGTGAAAAGGAATAATGAAACAAGTTGTTTGTTTTCTGAAAAAGTTAAGTCAGGTCCCCTGGACGTTCAAAGAACAAAAACAAAAATATGTAGAAATGTTGACTGACTTAACTTTTTTAGATTTTTCTACCTGGATTATTGAGCATGCATCAGGATAAGTTTTTTTTTTTTTTTTTTTGGGGGGGGGTTTGTTTTTTGATTCTCAATTAATAAAACAACTGAACAAATGTTACACAACCCCACACCCTTCACAAGAGTTTGTATTTTATTTTGTACAGTGTTCGGTTGTTCTGTTTTACCTTGTTACTAAAGTAAAAAAATAAAATAAAATAAAAAAAACGCACAAAAACCCCACCACTTGCAATTTGGCTTAATGAAATTTTGTTTGTTCACCACTTCTGCTTTGTCCTCGTCCGCTTTGTCTGCTTTGGCTACTTTCACTTTGGCCACTTCCACTTTGGCTTAGTGTACAAATGTAATTCTGTTTTTTCTAATGTTGTTCATTTACACCTCAGGGCCACCATAATTATCCCCTACACCAGGGGTGTCAAAGCCACTTACAAAAGGGGGCCGAAAATAAAACCATTTTCAAACTAAGGGCCAGTTTCAGAATCTGCATTAACTCAAGTTAGACATCCAACATCTTTTCTTTGTTGCAGGTTCCTCAAAAAAAAAAAAAAAAAAAAAAAAAAAAAAAAAAATAAAAATAAAAAATATAGTTTCAATTTTGACAAAATAATAAAAGATTAATTAAAAAAATTTCAAGTGCAACAAGTATTTTATGTTTAATATAACATCTTGGGGGCCAGATAAGATGTCAACAAGGGCCACATTTGGCCCCCGGGCCTTGAGTTTGACATATGTGCCCTACACAGTGAACACGTTTAGGATCTTTTATGGGACACTGCAGTCCCGTCCTCCCTGTGGTACTGATTCATTTAGCCTTTTGGACTCGATCATTGCGTATGGGTGCATGTCAGGTGTTTATTAAGCTGTTCTTGTAGTTTGCATGGTTTTATATTTTTCTAAAACGGAGAATAAGCTTTGTTGTAAGTCACATGACCATTTGGCCCTGAAGCAACATTAAAGAGAAAAACCAATTGGCCGACACGGGTGGAGAAAGACTTTTGTATCAGGGTTGGAAGTGTTAAGCTAGAATGCAGGGCAGCACACAAGAACACCCCACATCGCCAACATTATTTATTAAATAAATAAAAGGAAAAAGGGCTGCTGAGGCAGCAAAACTGCTCACTGAACAGACGCAGCACTAGAAGTCAAAGAGGCTCAGCCGGGAGGAAACCGTGACTGCTGCGAACAGCGCGACGCAGGACTCAGGAACAAACAGGACCCCAACTCTGAAGGAAACACCTGGGGAAGAGCCGACAGGTGAGAGCAGACGACAAACTGTGGAGAAGTGAAAGCTGGCCCGCAGGGAAAACTGGAAACACACGAGAGTGAATCAGACACAAACAAATCTGATCCATCACAACAGTCTGGGTTACGTTCCAAACACTCTGTGGTGGGTGAACAACCACCAAGTAGGAACTATTTATTTATTTTAGTAGTTTTATATATTTTCAAGGCTTTCTAAACCCTTCCCACACTCTTTCAACATTCTCTTAAACCTACATAATCTTAACAACATATGTACATTTGAAACCAGAAGTGTACATACACTATTTAAAAACACACGTGCATTTTTTCCACACTGTCTGACGTGACATCAGAAGAAAGTTTTCCTGCTTCAGGTCAGTTGGGATCACCAAAGTTTTTCTATTTGCAAAATGCCAGATAAATGAGATTTTTTTAAGGCAATTTTTATTACTTTCTTCAAAGTCAAAAGTTTAAATACACTAAGATTGCTATGCCTTTAAACAATTTGGGACATTTGATGTCATGTCTTTGGAAGCTTCTGATAGTTTTATTGATAACATCTGAGTTAATTAGAGAAACATACCTGTGGATGCAATTTAAGGAGCACCAGAAACTCTTTGCTTCCATGTTTAACATCATGAGTCTAAAGAGGTCAGCCAACATGTCAGGAAGAGAATTGTGGACTTGCACGAGTCTGGTTCAGACTTGGGTGCGATTTCCAGATGCCTGAAGGAGCCACGTTGATCTGTACAAACATTTATAATTGTTCAATATAAAAAACATGCAGGTCAGGCTGCCTTCAGGACCAGGCCTCCCATGCAAAAGAGATCTGTGATCTCAATGGGATTTGCCTGGTTAAATAAAGGTTAATAAAAATATGTAAGTTCAAACAAGATGGGAATGTCCAGCCATCATACAGTCATCAAAAGGGCCTTCTCTTGCTCCGCTCCTGTTTCCTGGAATAATTTGCAAAAAGATCTGAAGCTCTCAACCGTGACATTTCTAAATGGCTTCAAACATCCAAGTTCATGGCAAAAACCAGTGCAGACTACATCGTCTTGCAACCTAACTATTTTTGTTGCACTTATTTAATCCCATATTTTCTTTCATTTGTTCTTCTCAATTTGTTTTATGATTGTCTGTTGTTGTCATCACTCTGTTAAAATCAGGTTTCTCTTGTAAATGAGGCTCTATGGGGTTAACCTGTATAAATGAAGTTTGACTGAATACCACTCAGGAGATGACCTGGAGACATGTCCTGTGGTCTATAAAAATTAAAATTGAACTTTTTGGCCTTAATGACCATTGTTACATTTGGAGGAAAAAGCCTGAGAACACCATCCCGACTGTGAAACACGGGGGTGGCAGCATTATGTTGTGGGGTTGTTTTGCTGCAGAAAGGACTGGTGCACTTCACAAAATGAATGGCATCATGAGGAAAGAACATTATGTGGAAATACTGAAGCAACATCTCAAGACATCAGGAAGTTAAAGCCTGGGTGCAAATGGGCCTTCAAAGGGACAATGACCCAAAGTGTATACTGCCAGACTGGTTAGAGAGTGGCTCAAGGGTAACACAGTCCATGTTTTGGAGTGACTATCACAAAGCCCTGATCTCAATCCTATTAAAAATGTATGAGCAAAGCTGAAAAGGCATGTGTGAGTAAGGCAGCCTACAAACATGGCTCAGTTCCAGCAGTTCTGTCAGAATGGGCCAAAAGTCCTGCCAACTATTGTGAGCAGCTTGTGGAAGGAGATCCAAAATGTTTGACCCAAGTCATACAGTTTAAGGGCAATGGTACCAAATACTAATGAAGTGTATTCAAACTTTTGACTTTGAAGAAAGTAATAAAAATTGCCCTAAAATTCACACTCAGTGTTCTGGCATTTCACAAAATAGAAAAAATGTGGTAATCCTAATGGACCTATGAAAAGTTAATTCTGATTTCACGTCAGCGTGAACAAAATGCATGTGTCTTTTTGAATAGCGTATGTAAACGTCTGGTTTCAACTGTTTGTACTATACAGTACTACAAACTTTTACTCACCAGCTCCGCAGAGCAGCAGCTCGGTTCCGGTTCTGCAGACCCGCCCTGCAGTGACGAAGTCCACCCACCCGTCCAGGTTGATGTGCACGTGGATAATTGAGCTTCAGGATTATTTGCAACTTTCCAGCCAGTTCTGTGAGCTTAAAACAGAGCATAGAGTTGCGTTGCAAAACTTTCTCCTCCATTTCAGCAGAAGGCAGCGGCTGTAAGCACTGTTGGCTTCTGGGTAGTGTAGTTGTTTTTTGACTATTGTTGAGTATAGGCTTATCGAAGGAAAACTACAAAATGACGGCAACTATCTGAAGTTTTTCCGTTAACTTTTTACCCCACAACGTCCCAATCACGTGAGTAATATCAAAGCTGACTATCGTTGAAAAAATGCAAGAGTGAGTCTGCGACAGTCAAACCACGAATTAGTGAGGGACTCTGTATATTATTATAAAGTTTATTCATTTTTTTAAACAAAACAATTCTATATACAAGAAGAAATGCAATCTGAAATAAAATGAAAGGCAGCAGAAAGAAGAAAAAAAATCTTATATCTGCCCCTTTTTACAAAAAAAAAATCAAACGATAATCTTCAAATAACAAAAACTAAAATAACTCCTTCTCAAGCAACAATTCACACAAATACACATTAAGCTATTTCTTTCTTTTTTTTTTTTTAACAAACCAACTTTGATCATTCTCTTAAACATACACATTGTTCTGGCATTTTTAACATCACTCTCCAGATTATTCCATGATCTAATTCCTTGGATTGAGGTAGATACATCCTTACTAGATCAACAGAGCACAAGGAGGCTGAACTGTGGATTTGAATCCAGTCCTGAGCTGCTGATGTGTGGACGATGACTGGCAGAGGAGGGACTGATGAGCAGAGTGACTGGGGGAGCAGGAGGTGGGCGTGGCCTGATGAGGGATGAAGTACTGAGGGAGTGGTGGTTGGTCCAGAGGAGCAGATCAGTTGATGGATGCATGGTTTACAGAAATGTTTTTAATGTTGACGTATTGTTTTCTCAGGGTGAGCGTCTCTAACTCAACTCTGGGTAAAACACGTCTCGTTAAGGCGCAGAAGAGCTGCACCTTCTGCTTCTTGCTCACAGTGAAGATAATCTACACAGTCCTGAAGGGTAAAGTGTCCTTATTTTCTTCACAAGGACTATCAGATGTGGTTGGACCTGAGGACCCTGGAGACTCGAATGGACGAGCGCTACATCACCCATGAGAGCGACGACCTGCGCTGGCTCCACCACGCCCAGCTCAGCGGCCTCGACTACCCCACAAACCTCCTGAACGGGTCCCGCAACATGATGGATCCTGGACTGGAACGTTACAGAGAGAAGGAAGAGGAGCTGCAGACCCTCAGTGAGAGGGTCAGCGAGCTCTGAGGACCATCTGAGGGTGGCCCACCGTTGAAGTCACGCCTTCAGAGCTGTGGGCCTTCATTCATGAGATCTAAGGAAGTTCTGCTGATAGTCTGATGTTCTCTGACCCTTAATGAGAGGGTAGGTGAGCTCTGAGGACAGTCTGAACATGGTCTATAAGTCATGTCCTCAAAGCTGTGGACACTTGGAGAGAGGGTCTGCAGCTCTGAGGATGGTCCATGTGGTGTATCAATCAAATGGATGAAAACCTGGAACAAACAGAGGCGTTGACACTTTCTGTACAGGAACCGTATGAAACATGTTTTTACTCCACCAAAGTCTGTTTTTCTAAAAAGCTGAAGTCCCTGATCTGTAGGACAGACGTCTCTGTCTCCTCCCTGTAGGACAGACGTCTCCTTCTCCTCCCAGCAGGGACATTCCACATTGGCCAGTCTGCATGATGATTTTAATCTGAACAGAGGTCCGTCTCTGCGTCCACCCTGTGATGGACGTGTCTGTAAGGGAGACCTGATTCTGGTCCAGTAGAAACTGGGAGAGGTTTTAAAGAAGCCCATTGATTAAAATGGATGAACCGTTTCCACCTTTTATTAAGATTTGAAGCTAAAATGATTGTTTTATGTTGGGGAACTGAAACAATGTATTTTTGAAGCCAGAGTCTGCTCTGAACCCTCGATATGAAAGAACCGCCTGAACTCACTGACCAGCAGTCAATCACACGTCACCCTTTTCTTTAGGCCTCAAAAAACTAACTCATTCTAACTTTTTACTTTAAAACACATATTTGAACTAACAATAAGGTGAGAACTAAAATCAGCTTCTGAACAAAATTATCTTTTTTTTTTTTTAATCAAGAAAAGGTCCCATTTGTTTACATGGAGGGGCGGGGCTTAAAAAACTGAACTGAAGCCTGCCACAAGGGGGCGTGTCTTGCCTGGCTTCAACTTCAGGCTTCCAGTTCTGTCTCTAGTTAGACGTGATCTCCCATAAACTGGTAAAATAAGGTCTCTTATCTTTTTTTTTTTAACTTTGTGTCACACTGACTGCTTTTACAGTAAATAAATTACTGAATCCAAATCAGTTTTTAAAATATATTCCGCAGAAAAATGGAAAACAGCCAGATGACGTACGCTGTATGTTAATTTAAATTAATTATGTTTTGTCTCATTTTTATTCTTTTTTTTTACTTCAGATGATGAGGCCATGCCTAAAATGTAAAAAATGAAAAAAAAAGAAAAAAACTCCTGGAGACGTGAATACTCAAGATGTGCTTTAGAAGTAAAATAAAAAGATTTAAAATTTTTTGAAATGATGTGTTTAGGGTCACAAACAGCTGGATGCACGCTTCAAGGTGGCTTCCTGTGGAAAAGCATTGAGTTTGTTGATTTCTTTAATTATAATAATTTATTTTTTTAGTTTTGTGTGAATAAAAACACCGCACGACTGATCCAGGGTCAGTTCAGTTCTGTTGTGTTTGAAGATTAAAGGTTGCTGTTAAGAACTGTAGCTTATCTGGGTGCTACTTCACCAAAACATTTATTTATTTGTTTAATTTATTGATTGTTTTATCGTTTTATTTACTTGTTGTTTGTTTAGTTGTACATCCTCGTGCTTTAATGTATTATTTTAAATGAATCTCGTGTGTTTTTTTTGTATAAGTCATGTCATCTGGATAAAATAAAACAAACTCAACGACTTCATGAGAACCAAAGGCCTGGCCTTCCTTGAAGGAGTCGCCGCCTCTCATGCACTTTGAACTGGTGATGATGGAGTCGTAGCCATTTTGGTCCAAACTTGAAAACAGCCTTTTAGATATGACTCTCAGTTACTACCACACCTAATTTTACTTCAATATCTGTAAATCTGACTGAGTTAGCCATTTCTGTGTTTATGTTTAGCTGTGGCGGCCATTTTGAATCAGCTGTAGAAACACATTGTCTGGTTTGTGAGGACTTTTGCTAAGAGATGGACAAACAGACACAGGCAGGGTTGCCCTCAACCATGAAAGAGGGCCTATAAAAAATGCTGAACTCCAGAGGAGGACGTGGGGAAAGAAGTGAATCAAGAACCAACAGAACCCTTTGTGAGCTCAACATTAGAACCTGTGGTCCAGTTTATCCCAAACACGACAACATTTTCTGTTTTTTCTGCTTCTGCAGTAAAAATCTGAATAAATAATAAAACTTCATTTTCCTCTAAAAGATTGAGTTTTGGTGTTTATTCTATATTTATATTATTTTTATTTACTCTAAGGGCTGCTGAAATCTCCATGAAACTTCAATAAACTCATCTGTTTATACTCCTCCTTGAATCTTATATAAACCTTATCGTGGTGGAGGAGTCTGTGCACCTGATTGGTCCCAGGAGCTGTTGGGACAGTTATAATTGTCCCTGGTAGGATCTTCCAGGGCAGACTGGTTGGTGACAGGACAGACAAAGGGCGATTTAGAAGACTTATGGACAAAAAAATCAAGGAGCTCAGTGTCCGTTGCCCGGACTTGGCTTGGTGACCAGGTCTGTACCCATGGGGCCCGGTTGGGCTCAGCCCAAACAAGTAACATAGATTTGCCTTCCTGTGGACCCACCACCTGCAGGAGGAGCCATATGAGTCGGGTGCATGACTCCATGGGCGGCGGCTGAAAGCGGGGGCCTTGGCGCTCTGACCCTGGATTATCAAAGCTGGTTCTCGGGACATGGAATGTGACCTCTCTGGTGGGGAAGGAGCCTGAGCTTGTGTGTGAGGTTGAGAGGTACTGATCAGATATAGCTGGACTCACCTCGACGCACAGCATGGGCTCTGGAACTGATCTCCTTGAGAGGGTCTGGACCTTATTTCACTCTGGAGTTGTCCACGGTGAGAGGCAACGAGCTGGTGTGGGTCTACTCTTAGCCCCCAACTTGGTGCCTGTGTGTTGGAGTTTTCCCTGGTAGATGAGAAAGTAGCTTCCTTGCGCTTTCAGGTGGAGGGGTGGGAGGACAGGCTCTGATGATTGTCTGTGCCAATGCGCTGAACGGCAGTTCAGTGTATCTGGGTTTCTTGGAGTTCTTGGCGAGCAGTGCTGGATGGTGCTCCAGCTGGAGACTCCTTTAATCTGCTGGGGGACTTCAATGTCCACATGTGTAATGACACTGTGACCTGGAGGGGTGGGATTGGGAGGAGTGGCCTCTCTGATCTGAACCCGAGCGGTGTTCTGTTGTTGGACTTATGTGCTAGTGTTCGAACATAAGGGAGTCTATCAGTGCACTTGGCACCAGGACACCCCAGGTCGTAGATTGATGATTGATTCTGTCCTGACCATGGAACACTGGACCAGCTCTTCACCCTCACTAGAGTCCTCGAGGGGCCATGGAATTTTGTTGATCCAGTCTAAATGCGTTTTGTGGAATTGGTTAAGACGTTGGACCATGTTCTTTGGGATACTCTGTGTGGGGGTTGCTCCGCAAGGAGGACTGGGGGTCCACTGCTGTGGGTTGTTCAGTAAATGGTAAATAGATGTAACCCTTTTCTATCTGATCAAGATACCGGTACTCTGTGCCCTCATTTACCCGTTCATACAGCACTCTACTATACCTATACAAGAATAGCTTTATCACATTCATACACCGATGGGACACACATCGGAGGCAATGAGGCGTTCAGTGTCTTGCCCGACACTTCAGCATGTGATTGCTGGTGGAGCTAAACCCCCAACTCTTGTATTGGCGGACACTGCTCTAACCACTCAGCCACAGCCGCTCCAAGGCCCCTGTACCCTTTAGCATGGGAGTTGGACTCCGTCAGAGCTGCCCGTTGTCACAGATTCTGTTCTTTACTTTTATGGACAGAATTTCTCGGTGCAGCCAGGGATCGGAGGGGAGTCCGGTTCGTTGGCCTCAAGATTTCATCGCTGCTCTTTGCAGATGATGTGGTCCTGTTGGCGACATCGTGCCGTGGTCTTCAACTCTCACTGGAGTGGTTCGCAGCTGGGATGAGGATCAGCACCTGCAAATCTGAGGCCATGGTCCTCAGTTGGAAAAGGGTGGAGTGTGACTTTGTACCTCAAGTGGAGGAGTTTAAGTATCTCTTGGTTTTAGTCATGAGTGAGGGAAGTATGGAGCGTGAGATTGACCAACGGATTGGTGCAGCATCTGCAGTATTGTGAACTCTGTGCCGGTCCGTTGTGGTGAAGAGGAAGCTGAACTGTAAGGCAAGGCTCTTTCCGGTCGTCTACGTTTCTACTCTCACCGATGGTCACAAACTCTGGATAGTGACAGAAAGAATGAGATCGTAGACACAGGCGGCTGAAATGGGTTTCCTCCACAGGGTAGCTCTCCCTTAGAGATAGGGTGAGAAGTTCAGTCAGGAGAGTCTCAGAGTAGAACCACTGCTCCTCCACATCCAGAGGAGCCAGTTGAGGTGGTCTGGGCATCTGCTAAAGATGTTCCATGGACATGTCTGACTGGGAGGAGACCCCGAGGAAGACCCAGGACACGCTGGGGAGACTGTGTCCCTCAGTTGGCCTGGGAACACCTTAGGGTCCTGAAGAAGTGGCTGTGGAAAGAGATGTCTGGACCTCCCTGCTCAAGCTGCTGCCCCCGAGACCTGACTTCAGA
>JARVGS010000789.1:23670033-23680167 GCA_031762315.1 Hypsolebias antenori | reverse complement strand
GAAAGAGTTACGAAAAGATAAGAGTTGAAAGGGGAAGGAAGTTTTGTGTCAACCAGAAAATGGCACGCTTCTCCATGCTTCCAGCATCAACTGCAGCCCGTGTTAACTTTTCCGAGCCTACCTCAAGACTGTTGGTCCTCAGGTGAAGTCGGCACCAGCTTTTGAGACGTGACAGAGGATTCTTTATCCACCAAAACGTTCAACAGAGTAGCTAAAAAGGCAGAGATAATTTTAAATTACCACAAGGAAGCGGAGAGAGTACATTTTTCTGAATTGGGCTGAAAAAAGTTGAAATGAGTGCAGCAAATGTAGAATTAGCTGAAAAGGCTTAAATAGGCATAAAACAGCTGCATAGTAGCTGAAATAGTAGAGAAAGTTGAAACTTGCAGAAATAAGCTGAAAGGAGCATAACAAGCCAAACAAAGCAAATAGAAGTTAGAAGTACAAAAATGTTGCAATTAACAGGAAAAAAATCTGAAAGGAGCACAAAACAGCTGAAATAAACAGCTGAAATTAGCTGAAAGTAGCTGAAAAAAGTTTAATTTTTCACAAGGAAGCTGAAAGAAGCTGAACCAGAACAAAATGTGAAAGGAGCAGTAAAAGGTTGTAAACAGATCTGAAGGATGTAAAATGAGCTCAATTCATTTTATATGAGAAAAAAATGGCAGAAAAAGCAAAATATTTCAAAAAGTCACAGCAGGATTGTCCTGAAAGAGCTGAACGTTTTGATTTATGATTTGTTAAAATAGATGAAAACTGCGGGACGAGAATTGCGCCAAACAACGCACGGAAGAAAAATGGATCACAATGTATGACTGCTTCACAATAATCCCTCACCTGAGCTGTTAGCACTCAGATTATGTGTTGGGGATCAGTCTCGGCTACTACCACGTCAAATTTAGCTTGATATCTGTAAGATTCACTGAGGTGTGACCATGTAGGGGAAGTTTGGTCTTGAAAGGGGTTACCTCCACAACGTCTTGTTGTAGAGCCACATCCAGTGTTTACTTTCTGATAGTTTCGGTTAAATCCCCCTGAGGATTCTAGAGATATTTTACTAACAGACATACAAAGACAGTAAAATGTGTCAGTATGACTCCCCAACGACTAAATCAGTCTGAAAGTCGTACTTTTCACTTTTTTGAAGAGCCCAGAACTTTTTTCAAACATCCTGTAAGTCAGTGGGCGTCTTCATCTGATCGGGCGTGGTCGCTGAACAAAACCTGCGTGCACGTGTCCTTTTAAACCTGTGTGCACGTGTCCCTTTCTAACCGCTTTTTTTGTGTATAATTACTGAAACAGCTGTGGACCTTTGAGTCCTCCAAACATCTCCTCAGTTAGAAGAAATCCTGTTTCCCTGCCGGTTTACCAGAGAGAGAACTTCTCATGAATGTCACACCTCAGCGGCAGGTTGGGAGGTGACACAAAAATTGTTTGCCGTTCTGAAAAGCTTTTGGAAGCTGAAAAATAAAAACACGTGCGCGGCGTTCTCAAGAACAAAGCCTGCTATTGCTGCAGCCTGGCAATTTACAAGTGCAAAATGACAGTGAGAGGCTCCGGCAGGTAAGTGGTGTCTACGCGTGCAGCTGAAAACAAGGTGAGATCTGTGGCTGAGCAGCTGACAGCGCTGGCCGGTTTGTTCCTGAGGACCCAGCTGGACCCGAGGTTTTCAATAAAACCTCGCCGAACAAAGATGACGGGCGATTTGTACCGAGCAACACGTTCCCAAAAACCTTCATTAGTTGCCAGAAGACTCAATTATGCAAACGTGCAACCTTCTTTCAGCTCGTTGGATTTACAGAACAGCTAAATACGTATATTCAAGCTTCGGCTATTCTTGAAACACATTTTAGTTCACAGGATCTGTTAGCACTCAAACGTTGTGTTAGAAATGCCTCTCAGCTACGACCACAACCCGTTTTAGCTCTATATTTGTAAAACCGACAGTTATCTTGAAGTCACTTCACTGTTGGAGCCACATGGTGACAGTGTGGCGCTATAGTTTAGCTAATGTTAGCATTTAATCATGATTTGGCTACTTGCAGTTTTTGGCTAGTTTTAGAAAATTTAGATGTTTTAAGATGTTGCTAATTTTAGCTTTTAACTACTATTTGGCCAATTATATCTTTAGCCAGATTTTTGTGAGTTTTAGTTTTAACTACAATGTAGCTAATGTTAGCGTTTAGCTACAGTGTTGCTAGTGGTCACTTTTTGGATACGGTTTTGTTTTGTTTTTACCTTGGAGCAACAATTTGTTACTGTTAGCTTTAGGCTACTGTTTTGTTATTGTTGGCTTATATTAACAGTTTTACTAAAGTAAGCATTTAGCTAGTAGTTGGTTACTTTTATCTTTTAGCTACATTTTTGTGATATTTACCGGTAGTAGCCTATAACACATGTAGTGTTTTATATATCTATAGTGTAGTTAGTATAGCTAATTGTAGCTTTTAGCTACAATGTTGCTAGTTTTAGCTTTTGGATGCAGTATTGGTTATTTTAACTTTTAGCATCAGTTTTGGAAATGTTAGCTTTAAGCTACTGTTTTATTAGTGTTAGCTTGCATCAACAGTTTCACAAAAAAAAAATTAGCTACATTTGTATGAAATTTAGTTTTAGTTATGATTTAGCTAATTTGAGCTTTTCACTATAGTGTTGCTAGTTTTAACATTGGTTACAGTTTTGCTCATTTTAGCTTTTAACAACATTTTGTAAATGTTAGCTTTCAGCCACTAATTTTGTAATTATTGTTTTGGCAACGTCTTTGCTATTCTTTGCTTTTAGCTACTATTTGGCCACTTTTAGCAATGTAGATATGTTTTGGTACATTTTAGTGTTAGTTATGATTGTGCTAATTTAGCATTTAGCTACAGTGTTGCTTCTTTTGGCTTTTGGTTGTAGTTTGGCTAATTTTAGCTGATAACTACATTTTGTAAATGTCAGCTTTTAGCTACTGTTTGTTAGTGTTAGCTTTCAGTTACATAATTGCTGATTTTAGTTTTTAGCTACAGCTTTGTTCATTTTTTTGTTGTTCTGTTTGTTTTAACTCTGCATTTATTTTGTATTTCATCAGGAAATAAAACGTTTTAGCTAACTTTTCTACTTCTGACACCACATTTCAGTTTTAGTTTGATGTACTCTTCTTGTTATTCACTTTGGGTGTTATGTGTATGATTTTAGCTGATTTAAAGCCTGACCTCAGATCTTCTCACCCAGCTGGATAATTTTTAATGAACGCTTTGTTTTGAAGTTAAATTGACGCAGATGTTGTCCAAGTTATTTTTGATTTAACTCGTTAAATCTTCCGGCGATCTGTCGGGCGTGTGGAGGTTAAACTGGGATCGTTGTGGAGCGGTACAATGAGCTGCTGGTGGGGGGACGCAGAAATCTGAATTATTTCTGCAGAGCTCAGTAAATCTCGACAGCACATCTGTGCCTTTTCTTTCTTTTCTGCCTTACTTTTTTTTTCCAGCCAAAGGTGATGATTTAAGCTGTCATGTTTCTGGGCAGGTTAAAAAATGTTTTAATATAATATTTCAAAAAAGTCCAAATGCATTCAGAAAATGGGGCTTTAAAGCACTTTAGTGTTTGTGTCTTTTGTGTATGGCTCAGCCAAAGTAACGGTTTAATCTGACATATTTCAGTACAGGAGAATAATAATATTCCAGCGTGCTCTTTCTTAATCGTCGTAGAAAAGAAAAGGCTGCAGGCTATTCATCGGGCTGATGGCTTACTTTGACACCGGCTGGTCCTGGCTCAGTGGGGCTCCACAAAACGAGTCAAAGGGTTTCGACGAGCTGCTGCTCAAATGGACTGACAGGGAAGCATTAGCTGGTCCTGCTGCTGCTGGAGGTCACGCTTCTGATTCCCTCTCTGATGAAGAGTCGATCCCTTTCAGCCTCCAACTCCTCCGAAGGCCGTCTTAAAAGCTTCCAGCACTCGGGATCAGAGACCCGCTCCGAAAGCTTCTGCCGGTTCTCCTGGACACAAATATGAGTTTCACCTCAAATGGTTCAGAATAAACACAGCCCTAAAGGAAAGGAACCTCTCTGCTCCAAGATGAGCGGTATATTTATCGTCTGACTTCACGGAGTTACTCAAAAAAACAAATTTAACACCGAGAAACTTTGAGCTTTCGTCATCAGACTCAGAAGATAAGCTAAAAGCTATAAGTAGCTAAATGCTGTAGAGTGCAGGAAACAAACTAAAAGCGCAAGACTGCAGGCTAACCCAAAAGTAGCAAAGTAGTTAAATGTGG
Source organism: Hypsolebias antenori (assembly GCA_031762315.1). NCBI lineage: Eukaryota > Metazoa > Chordata > Actinopteri > Cyprinodontiformes > Rivulidae > Hypsolebias > Hypsolebias antenori. The sequence continues at coordinate 23,675,912 of JARVGS010000789.1, read as the reverse complement.
CAAAAGTTAGCTAAAACTAGCAAAATACTAGCCAAAAGAAGCAAAACAGTAGCTGGTAGCTACTATTTTGCTAAAAAACTAAAAATGTAGAACACAAAATAGTATCTTAAAGCTAATTAGAACTGAAATGTAGCTAAATACTAAAACTAGCAGTACATAAGCAAAAAGAAGCAAGGCACTAGCTAAAAGCTAAATATAGCTAAAAAAAAAAGTTCCTAAAGCCATAGGATTCAGAAAACAAGCTAAAGGTAGAACACAGACCAAGCCTACTAGTTAAAAGTAGCAAAAGCTAAAAAATATAGAACACTAGCTAAAAGTTAAGCATATCAAAAATAGTATCTAAAAGCTAAATATAACTGAACAGTAGCTAAATGCTAAAATTAGCGGTACATTACTTCAAAAAAGCAAAACACTAGTTAAAAGTTTACAACTGTAGGATGCAGAAAACAAGCTAAAAGAACGCAGTCCAAGCATAAACTATCAAAAACACTAATTAAAAGTAGCAAAACAGTAGCTAAAAAGCAGCAACGTTTTAGCTAAAAGCTACTCTAGCTTATCAAAATAGTATCTCAGTGCTAAATGTAACTGAACAGTAGCTAAACATTAAAAGAAGTATAGTAACTAAAAGCTAAATGTAGCAGTATAGTAGCTAAAATCTAAAAGACGCAGAACTCTAGCTAAAAGTAAAACGTAGCGTGTTTTAGGCTAACTTATTTTGTGCGTCACTGTGCAGCTGCTGGCCCAGCTGTCTGGGAGCAGCCAGCTGCTCTTGGCTCCTCCCACTGGACATCCCCCTGCATCCTAGTGTGACTTTTCATCTCCTGCTCCTCCATCCAGGATTAGCAGGACAGCAGCTACAAGCTAAAAGTGGCTTAAGAAACAAAAAAATCACAGCACCAGCTTTTTGAATGAGCTGAAGGTTCTGATGCACGAATGGCTAGAATGACAAGTGTGTGTAGAATGTGTCAGATTGTGTTAGCTTGTGAAAGACATTCGAAAAATAATATGAAAAAAAAGGCGAACCATCGTCTGGATGCTGACGCAACATTCAGCCAGTTTATGGTTTCTTGCCTCAGAAGGATTTCCTGATCCATTTACAACCCAAACCTCATTTAATGAGTTTTATGTCAATCTTGTTTCCAAAGTCTTGGGAGAAGAAGTCAACATTTGACATCAACGTTTAGCATTTAGGAAATAAAAAGTATCCTGCTTTAAGACTGAGCGGCTCCTCAAGAGGCTCAGAGATGATGCAGGAAAAACAAACGTTCAGTTTCTGAGACGCGTACGCTGGGCAGATGTTCTGCTGAGAACTGAAGCTGCAGGAGGGCCAGAACAAAATGCATCAGGTGGACACCTGGGGAAGCAAACGCTAACACGTGCCAACGCACGCACACACACACACAAACACACACACTCTGCTGGAAAGTCATTATGTTTGAACAAGTTGACAAGGAGCATTTAAAGTCCACTCTCTTGACACAAACTCTTCATCTGCAATGACAGCTGGCAAGCTATTAATGGGAGACACACACACACACACACACACACACACACACACACACAGGTATGCACATCAAAGTGACAGCTCCATTATTAACCCTGGGACGTAGCTGTACCCTGATATACGACGTTGGTGCAGCATGCATTGTCTCAGTGTGTGTGTCTGTGTGTGTGTGTGTGTGTGCGTGAGGCGGTGCAGGTCTTTGCGTACGTGATGTAAAAACAAAGTGAAACACGTTTGACAAAATGAGCCGTTTCAGCTCGGGTGTCATCGATAACGTCAACATAAAGATTTAAAATGTATAAAAACATGCAGGTATTATAATCTGATCCCGGAACAGTTTAACTGAACCAAACCTTTGGGACAAAATGTTCACGCGTGTCGTGCACACATCTATTGTTTTGTGCACTTATAATAGCAGAGATCTTTATACAGCCATAACAAAACATTCAGATTTACAACAAAACTGCTCTTTTAATGTGTTTATTTATTATTGTTATCACACAGCACGATGAGTCAGACGGACGTTTGAAGAGCAAACGTTAAAGATGAGTCACTGACATTGTCTGACCCAGGCTTTGATTTTGGCGGTACTTCCTGGAGCGTGTTGAATGGCTCTCCCAGCTGCTCTGAAAAACAAAATGTGAGGAGGAATCCTTGTCGGGTTGTATTTTACAGTTTGTCCAACATGTGGCTACGCTTCATGCCAAGTGTCTTTAAGGTTAATGTATTTTTTTTAAGGTTGGTGAGTGATGGTAAGGTGGAAAAAATAAGTCTGTTTTTAAAAAAAAGTCTGAACCTCACCCATCAGCTTTCTTCCACATAGCCTGAAGGATTTTTGGAACTACAAATTAAGCCCTGACAGAGTCAGACTCTTATTTTGAAGAGTATCTATGAGCTTTATTTTGAAACTCCTGTTTCCTGCCGACCCTTCTGACTGAGTCCTCCTAACACCAAAGGTCCGATCAGAGCAAGTGCGAAGGATCTGTGAGGGCGGCCATGATGGAGACAAAGGAGGAAGAAAGGCATGCTGGGTAACATGGCAGACCCAGAAGCGGCTGAGTCACTGGTTGCCATGGCGATGACTATATATTTGGAGGGGGCAGAAAGTGGGCGGAGCTGCCCACAGCAGCACTTCAGATAGAAACGCAGACTAAGAAGTGAGGCTCGGACAAATTCTGAATGAAAAGTTGGATCAAGAAGAGCAGCAGAAGGTTCTGATGGTACCGCCGGTTCTGTTGGACGGAGGAGATAAAAGTTAAAAAGAGCCTTCGTTTTCAGTTTTCAGATGAAAACTCTGAGCTCAGACACAATGGAAGTCAATGAGTCTGGGTGTGACCTCTGACCTCTGAGAGGACACCATCCGTCCTCCAGCAGAGACACTCTGGGGGGGACGGAGACAAATATTTAAGTTTTGATATAAAACAAACTCAGGGTGGGTTTGTTCAGCTGCAGTTGCAGGAGTGTTTGATTTAAATATAATAAAGTTTTCTCTTTCATGCAGCCGAACACCCTGGATCTGCAGCAAACCAGAAAAAAGGGAAGTTTGAGATGACAGAGGTTATTAAAAATATTTCCGCCTCCTCTGCGATCTCGTCTGTCAGTAAAGGTGTAGATGGTAGCTGACAGATATGAAGAGACACAAATACATGAGCACAATCTGTCACTCTGATAAATATACCTCCTTCACTTCCTACATCCTCACCTCCCGTCCTGCTCCCCTCCTTCCTCTCCTCAACACATACGGATCAAAACATTTCTTTTGTTCCAACAAGATGACCATTTTTCTTTTATTAAAGAATGAGTAACTTTCTTTCTTTTACTTGAAAATAAATTAATTTTTTTTCTCACTATCACTCGGGCTTTTTCCTTCAGGTCACAGCACTGAATACTGCGTTAAACACGTTTTTATACACCTTAAACTTTAGTGCTCACCTACCCGATGCTAGCAGATATTTTTATTGGTGTTTTGGGTTACCATGGTGATTTGATTAAAAACTAAATCCTGAATGGGAGAATCTTCTAAACGTTGTGCTCTTTCAGATGTTTCATTAATAGATTTTAATTTTTCATCAGAGGTCCCTCTACAACTGAAAACTTATTAGATGTTTTCAAAAAACTTCCACAAAATGGCTGCGCAGACCAGTTCTTCCTTATGCTGCTTCTGTTTGCATACAAAGATATTTATTTCTTATTTTTATTTCCCGTCGCGGAGCCAAGAGATTATTTCATCTGCCCACCTGTCTGTGCATGAGCTCGTTAACTTAAATAAATAAATAAGGCACCAACTTCCATTTTGGTGTGTGGCTGCGTCTCGATGTAAAAAAGGCTACTATCACAAATATGGTTGCCATGTTAAAATCCAAGATGGCCACCATGATATGTAAATGTAAATTGACTACCCAGATCATTTGACGAAGATAGATATGCGTTCTAATTTTTTTTATTGTTTTAAAAGTATAATTTCCTCAAATGATTTGGGTGGACAAAGATTAATCTATGGGGGCCAAGGCCACCACTGGCCACCCCCTGGCTCCTCCGTTGCTCCTGGTGGTGGATAAATGTCTCCACTCTCCAGGATCCGTCACTCTTTTCAGCCTCCATCTCTTCTTCTCCACAGTAACTCCTCTTGAATATGTCTGTTCAATTCTAGTCCAGAAAAACACTCATCTCCAAAACTACAAACGTTCACTGTTAAACCCCCTCAGATGGAGGACGTCGGCGTACCGCTCGTTCTCCAATGGTTCTATCTTTGTAGTAGGGCCTCATTTCTTATTTTCAAATATCCCCAGAAGTCAAAGACTTGCTCATAAACTTGAAAATGCTTCCATATAAAACGAGGAGGTGAAGCGTTGCTAACTTGTGTTAGCTTCTCTGTTAGCGCTCCATGAAGCTCTGAAGAAACCTGATAAATTAAATGAAGAACCACGAGACCCTCCCCTGACCCACGACTCCAATTTTTCCTTTTAAAGCACAAATGTTTTTGGACGGCAGCTGTTTTTAGGGTTAGTATCTCGTCTCCTTTCCGTTGCAGTTGACATGCCCCTGCTCCAACACACGTCCTCCTCCACCTTCAAAGAAAAGGCGGGAGTAACCATAGCAACCATGTGACCCAGCAGATTCTGAGCTCACTCTATTTAGACAGAAAACTTATTCAGATGGCTGACCCAATAAACTCTGTACGTCTTCAAACATCATCTAAAGACGTTGCCAATGTTTGTGTCCGTTAGCAAAATATCTCATGAACTATCTCTGTTAATCAAACTCTCGGAGAATATTCATTTTTGTTGTGTAATTTTTAGAGTCAACCCTGTTCCAGATGTCTACATTTACAGACACAAAGATGGTTTTAACTCAGTCATTTGTGGAGTCAGTGAGCTAAAACTTGTAGTGGTAGTAGCTGACAGTGATCTTTAAACGTTACTCTGAGTGCTAACAAATGACGGCACCAAGCGGCAGCTCCGACCTTCATTTCCTCAGGATTTGTTTTCAGTTTATTTTATTGTTCTGTGTTCAAAACTCATTAAAGGTGCAAAAGCGTAAAACATCCAAACGTCCTCTCAGACGCGCTCGTTGTTCCGGCGGTTGTTTACTATGTTCAGCATTGTTGTGGCGAAGCGCTGCGTGTTCTGTTACAACACTGCGTTCCTTCTTCTCCACCTGTACGTCCGCCATCTGGCCGCCTGTTTTCCTCAGATCTCGCTGAATGACAAGTCTGAGGTTGACGAGCGTCGCCGGTGACGCCACGAACAGAGACAAAGCATTGTGTGCCGAGGTGTGAACGCGTTCTCGAAACAGAACCGCAGTCAATCAGCGCAGAACAACCGCTCGATTCTCCTCCTCGGGTCCTCGGAGCTGCTGGCAGAAGAACGGCCGAGTTGTTTTGTTTGGAGGCAGAAAGACAAGTGAAGCTTTGCAGGATTTTAAACTGGAGAGAAGTTCTCCCATTTGTTTGATCGGACTTCTTAAAGGCACGTTAGGGGCTGAGCTGTGGAGGGCCAACTTTAGCGGTCGGCCCAAAGAAGCGGGTTTCAGCTTGGGGGCGGGGGGATCTGAGTTTATACAACCATTAACACACGAATGAAGAATATCCTGAAAGATGCAGTTAAAGGCACACGTTTAGTCCAGTATGAATATAGACATAAAATATTTGATGTATATTCTGGAAAATCATTAACTATAAAACTGAGGTCATGACCTGATGCTAATTGACTTCTTTATGTAAGTTTGCTTGTTAGACAATTGAAAACTGTGCTGGTTTGCACACCAAGTTTAACTAGAGAAATTGCATTTCCCACGAAAATACATTGTGAATGCTAATTGCGGAAGAATTGGCAGGAAAAAAAAAAGCTGAAATTAGCTTATCCTAGCATCTATT
>JARVGS010000789.1:23576642-23588480 GCA_031762315.1 Hypsolebias antenori | reverse complement strand
CGCCCCCCCCCCCCGCCCCCCCAGCTGTCAGCACAGTGGTGGAGACTAATGGTCTGGGCTCCTGTCATTCACTGAGTGGAGCAGGAACTCCTCTGTAGACCAAACGGTTCTGGAGTCAGATGTGAGTCCATCTGTCCAACAGCTGACGTCTGGACCAAACTGGGTCCTGATGAGACCCGTGAAGAGAACCCTCTGACATTTGCAGCTGGATCTGGGACTGGAACCAGTTTTTGTTGATTAAGCAGTGACATGGTGGAGCCTGTTGTGTCAGACATTTGAACCCGGTAAGAACCGGATCAGTTTGATCTTGTTCTGGAACCAGGGAACTGGAAGGTGGACTTTCATTCCCTGCAGAGCGACTTCTTCTCTCAAGGACATGAGGAGTTAACGCCACCGAGTCTCGTTCTGGGTTTGACGTGTCTCGGCTCACGTGTTCAGTGCAGACATCAGCCGGCGGTCCGTTTCTAACCGCAGAGTCAACCCTCTGAACTACCCACCTGGCTCCGACCGGCAGGAAGCCTGGGTTTACCAACCATTAAGCTTTCAGCAGCTTTTGTCTGAAGCAGATTTCTGTGGGCCTTTTTCCTAATTGCCTGTCAAAATTGACTTAACCATCACAGGCGTGCATAAGGAGAGTGTTCATGCAGCATTCATTTATTCATTGCAGCTCCGTTCAGGCTGGATTCAGGGTTCACGGACTGACGCGTTCATGTTAAACCATTTAAATCCAACCTGCGTGTGCAGCTTTAACACACCGCTCATTTATAACAGCTTTACGCTCCGGTCAGGAACTTCTAATGCCTAATAAGAGCTGGTTTTCACAAACACATAAAGCATAAAAACAAATCATCACGTCACTCCTCCTCTGTCAGCTCCTGTTCCTCAGCTCTGGCCCCGCCCACTTTCATCTGTTCCTTGTTGTCATTCTGCCCGGGTGTCCCCACTCCATTCGTCAACCCCAAACCCTAAAGTCCTTCAGCTTTCAGCTCCTTTTCAGCGTACAGTGTTGTGTGCCAGACAAGCTAAAAATAGCTACAGATTAGCATCAAAAGGCTAACTAGAAGCTGAAGCCAGAAAAAGGCTGGAAAAAGGTTTCAAGTAAAAAAAGGTAAAAGTGGGAAAATGGCTAATTTAAAAAAAGGAGCAAAGTGGTAGCTAAAAGCTAAAACTAGGAGAACCATAGCTATTAACTTAAAGTGAAATGCTAGCTAAAAGTATCAGAATTGTAGCTGAAAGCTACAAGTAGCACACAAAGAACAGAGATTTGAAAAGGAAACACGTTTTTGAATGAATTAAGATTTTAATGTATTTCTATGAGGAAAATATTTTGAAATAAATGTTTTGAAAAGTAAAAAAATAAAAACAGAGTTCAGAGCAGCTATCTCCTGGATGAGCCGAACGGTTTGACGTATAAACACAAAGTCCACAGAGTTTGACTGAAAAGTGCTGACTCGGCGTTCTCACAGTAATAAACGTTAAATCAGATTCTTTTATCTTCTGGGACGTTTCGTTTTAATTCCTCCTTCCTCTTCGGTTCTCCTCCTCTGCTCCGTCCTTCCCCTCCGTCCGTCTGTCTGTCTGTCAGCGGACAGAGAGGCGTCAGTAAGTCTCCGTGCCGTAAGCTGATCTGCGTCAGAGAGAGTGCAGGGCAGAGCGGGACAGGATTCCTGATATGGATCTACCTCAGAGCCGGAGCCAAACAAAGCCTCACCTGTTTGCACCGCCCTCCTCCATCCTCTGCCTCCGCCTCGCTCTCAAACTCCACTTTGTAACGTTTCTGGGTGTTTTCCTGCCCGGCTTTGTTTCTGTCAGGGAATGTAAAACTCTGAAGCTTTGATACGCTGACACCCCCCTCCCCCACCTCACACACACACACATATATATACATATATATAAATGCGTCACCCCCCCTGCCATTTTGGGTGTCCCAAATCAGGGCCTCCGGGACAAACCCAGACATGAAAGTTGGCATTTGTGGAGCCGAGTGTCGGGTATCGGTTAATGTGAGATACAACTAATTAGTCCATTATCGGGCCCCGCTCCCACCGGCTCATAAACCGGAGCTACTCAGGAGTCGTTTATTATTTATAAGAGTGGGAGACCGAAAGGTGAGGAGGGGGGAGGCTTGTTCAACAGATCAAGATTAGTTTCAGCAAACTCTGTTGGATGACTGAAGCCTCCAAACACACACATTTCATCACACACACTTTGTCCCGCATCCCTCGCACACAAACACCTGGACCTTTGCCTGCTTTTACTGAGCGGACCTCAAATACCAGTCCCGATTATCGCTCGCCGCTACAAGGAGAAGGTGGGCGATCGTGTCTTTAACCGTGCGTTTGTGATTGTCTGTTAGCAAAATATGCCACAAGCTTGTCAAGCTTTGAATAAACTTGCCCAACGTTGTTACTGGACGTCCAGCTGATGAACATCTGGAGTCAATCGACTCAAAATGGCTTCCTGTTTACTTAAAAGTAAACTTTTTACTAATTGATGTTTCATAAAATTATATTTTCTTGTTCTGAACCGTTTTGTTGGGTCAGCCTGACTTGGTGTTTCTGGTGGGCAGGCCCCGAGACGACTCTTCATAAATAAACTGCAGCAAACATGAGAAATCAAACACGACTACATCAGGATCTTTGTTTTTTGGCTTGTTTTTAATTCTTATTTTTTAGGTTTATTTCTTTTGTTATTGTCTGTGTGCTCCTCAGCTCTGGCCCCGCCCACTCTCACCTGTTCCTGTTGTCGTTCTGCCCAGGTGTCTCCACTCCACTGATCGGCCTCGGTCCAGAAAGTCCTTCAGCTTTCACCTCCTGCTCGGTCTGTGTGCTTCATGCCCTGACGGGCGCTCCGGCACGACACGGTCACTCGACAGTGATGGAGAACCCAACAATGACCCGACGAGTTCTGGACAGAACAGTCTGTAAAGGCCGAGGCTGAACAGGAAGTGAGGATTTAACCAAACAGTTTAACTTTTTACAACCATCAGGAGGCCACCGCGCTCTCCGGGTGTCCAAACCTTTGGTTCTTCTTTGGAGATGTTCTGAAGGAAAGATTATTACGTTTACGTTTGTCCGAAAGAAGAAGAAAAAAAGCTCAGAGAACTTGGAGTCTCGCTCTGAAGCCTAACGTTGGACGCTCCAACCCAAACAACCCAAACACAGACTCCATCCTATCAACAGCTCCCCACGGACTCTTCATGTTCACCAGAACCTCCTCAGAACTTTGTGTTCCGCCGTTGAATGAAAAATCGTTTGGACGTGCACCTCCATTCAGTTTGTGAGAGTCATCTCAGACTCTTTCATTTCCAGCCCCTCCATCAGCCGGAGAAATACAAACCATCGAAGGAGTTCTGCTCGCTAAAATCTCGTTAAATGGCAAATCACAACTTCACCAAACCGGGTGACCTTCAAGGTTTCAGAGCTGTTGCTCCTCAAATACCTGTCAGATTTGACCTAATGGGTTCAACAGAGGCTGACCTCCATCAAGAAATAACGAAACCATTGAGCGAGCTCAACTCATAAACACCTGTTTGTCATTGTATCTCCATCTTGGGCTTAATAAAGGACCAGATGTTCCGCTGTTGGTTGAATTTATTACAGTTGTCAGAAAAAGGAAGTCCATTCTTCACTTCTGGTTTTAGAACAAAAACACAACAGATTTCACTGAGTCATTATTTAATAACGAACAAAAACAAAATGTTAAAAACTGGATCCAGATCCAGAACCTCCTTCAGCAGCAGAACTCTTGGTGGTGTTCTGTATCTGTCTCTCTCATGGTTGTGGAGAAGTTTAACCCACTCCACTTTCCATCGTTGCTTCGGTTCACTGATGTTTCTGCTCAGATCTCTGAAGATCCACCACAGGGTCATGTTGAGGTTCTGGACCTTGGTTCTGTTTTTCTGACCTTTTCTGTTGCAAATCAGCTGCTGTGTTTGGGATCATGGTCCTGTTGGGCCCAGTCCACTCAGTACTGACAGAAACCCAGACCACCAGCCCTCCACCACTGTGCTGACAGCTGGGGGGAGATGTTTGTCTCCAAACCTGCTGCTGAACATTTGTCTTCAGCTAATAAACTTCAGCTAAATGTTGACGTCTGTCCTGATTGTGTGTATTTATGCAGACGACTTGGTGGTTTATCAACATGTCGTTTCTAAACCTCCGGCTGCTGTTGGTTACAGAGCTGTAAGAAAAGAGATTATTTGGATGAATTTATCATTAAATTTATAAATATTTTATTTATTTTACTGTATTTGATTAAATAAATCTTCTCTTTTAGGGAACTCTGATTAAATTTTCAAAACAAGTCGTGCTGCCATGTTGTTTTTAAAGATGACAGCATGACCTTTGACCTGCTGACTGAGGCCTGTAGAGTCACTGCACAGGCTGACCTTCAGGGTGAATCTGCTGTGCAAACCGTCAGCTATCTTAAACGTTCTCCCCTTGTGAATAATCATTCTCTCTGTAGAATGATGGACTCCAGGTGACCTTTGACACCTACCAGATTGTCGGTCAGCAACAGCTGCTCCTCTAAGAGGTCATTGCTGATGCCTTTCCATCTTGGCATTGTGTTAACACTCACCTGCATGTTTCAGATCAGAGGTGGTCCTAATGGTGATCAGTTATCCAGCAGCTCCTGGCTGATCCTGAACCTCCAAACCCCAGAGGAACTGCTGAAGTTTTTGATTTTTTTTCTATCAGCTGTAGTTTTACGACTATGAATCCCTGTCAGAGCTCATTTTATTTACAGTCTTCACTCTCAGTGCAGCTTTTACCACACTGAGCAGACAGACAGGCAGACGACAGACAGACAAGTAAAACAGTAAAATCCGTCTCCGTTGGAGAAGGATCCAGCAGCAGCAGTCCGATCAACACTTCTCACTGCGGCGATGTTTGACGCCAACAGATCAATAACGGTTCCTGTCCAGCCAAACGGAAGCTCCTTCTGGAAAACTCAAGACTTCCATCACAACATAACGAGGGCAAATAACTGCCCCCAGCCCACCGTGGCCACCCGGCCCCCCCAGGGAGGCAGAGTCCAGACAAAGGCTGGCAGAGAAACGAAATCTGCTCGTCAGAAGAAAAGACTTTGAGTTGGGAACGCTCAGACGCAGCAACTGTCCTCGGAAAATTCTTTCAAAAAATGTTCAATTAAAAAAATAAGAGGAAATGTTCCAGAAAAGTAAAAACCAGAAACTGAAAGGCTAAACTCCCTCTGAGGCATCAGAGGAGAAGAAGTGCCTGCTCCAAAATTGCCTTTTAGCTCATTTTATTTTTGTTTGTTTCCATGAAATTTAAATGTGGCAGATTTTGCTGACTGGATGCCCTTTCTGATGTCACCACAGTTGGCAACGGTGGATAGGCGGATTTGCCTAAAAAATCATAGTTAGCGCCGTCATTATGCCTCTCTGACGCAGTTTTTATTCTCCGGCAGGTTCATGAAAACATCTTGGAGGTAAACACTAGCAGATACGGGACATTTGTGAACTTGAAAAAAGATTTCGACAGAGTCCCGCAAGTTGGCATTCATCAGGGTTCATGTCTCAGCCCACTGTTTATTATTGTGATGCAGTTATTGAGCTGGTTAGGAGAGAAGGGCCGTGGGATATGTTGTATGCAGATGACCTAGTTGTGGCTAATTAAGGGAGAGGGAGACAGCGAGAATTTTTTTTGTTGTTGTTGTTTATTTTCATGTAAAAATCACCTGAAAGTTTTGAATGTTTGTTTCATTCAAACCCAGACTGCAGATTAAAGTTTCTATTTCATAAAACTTTTCTTTTCCTGGAGTTGAGTTTGTAATTAAAGCCCTGAGTTCTGAGACGGACAGGCTCAGAGAGTTAAAAGAGCTTTAGAGATAAAAATCCTTCAGGTGGACACAGGAAGCAGCCCGTCTGGAGATTAAATCTGTTCTTCTTCATCCTTTTTGATGCTCCATTGATGAAGAGCAGCAGAGCGCGCTGAGATCAGCGGGCCTTTAAAAACAGCCGAAGCAGAGATCACACCGGGTTCGAGAAAATATTATGTCTTGTAATTGGCAGGAACGGATGAGCCGAAGAGAGAAGGACTCTGAGACGGAGAGGGTCAAACGGAAACGACAACATTTTGCACTTTAACAATCGGATTTGGAGAGTTTGTTTAACCTGACAGGCCCTCAGCGAGCCGCCTGCTTCTACACACTCATTAAAACGATTATTCACGACCCGTCGAGTGTTTTTATTCACACGAACAACCAGCTGCTTCGCCCAGTGACACACACAAACACACCCTGCTCCTCTTTACTTTCACTGACTGATCAAACTTCACATCTCACCATTTCTGAGTTAAAAAGATCAACAGAATGAGATTAAACTTCTGAAAACGGGAAGCGTCAACTTTCACCTCTTAAGCCCAAAAACAAGTGTTTTATTTTTTTCTGTCTATTGTAACAACTTTTTCTGACTTTAAGCTGTTTTAGACATTCTTTTCTAAATATTTTACTTTATTTAAATATTCCCCACAGAAATGCATCAAAATTTCTTCCATTACTTCATGTGTTTCAGTTACTTCTGTCTAATTATAAAACTGTTAGCTTTTAGCTAGCAGTGTCCTGCTTTTAGCTACTGTTCTGCTACTTTAGTCTGTGACCAAGCCTTTACTTTTTAGCTAACCCTTTTCTACTTTTAAATGTTCACAACTTTTTGTAACTTTTAGCTAGCTAGCTTTCGCTACTTTTAGCTTATGTGGTTTTTGCTACTATTAGCTTTTAAATATCCATCCCTCCATTATCTTCTGCTTGTTCTGAAGTCAGGTCGCGGGTGTAGCTGCTTGAGCAGGGAGCCCAGACATCTCTTTCCACAGCCACCTCTTCCAGTTCTTCTGGGAGGATTCCAAGTTGTTCCCAGGCCAACCAAGAGACGTAGTCTCTCCATCGTGTCCTGGGTCTTCCCTGGGGTCTCCTCCCAGTCTGACATGCCTCAGATTTGGAGGTGCTGATTCTCATCCCAGCCGCTTCACACTCTGCTGCGAACTGCTCCAGTGAGGGCTGGAGGTCACAGCATGATGACGCCAACAGGACCACATCATCTGCAAAGAGCTGAGATGGAATCCTGAGGCCACCAAACCAGAATCGCTCTGCCCCCTGGCTGCACCGAGAAATTCTGTCCATAAAAGTTATGAACAGAATCTGACAATGGGCAGCCCTAGTGGAGTCCAACTCCCACCCTGAAGGGGTCCGACTTGCTACCGGTAATGTAAATTGAACTCTCGCACCACTTATATAGAGACCGAACAGCTCGTAGCAACAGGCCCCCAATCCCATACTCACAGAGCACCCCCCACAGTGTACGTCGAGCCACACGGTCGAATGCCTTCTCCTGGTCCACAAAACACATATAGACTGGATGGGCAAACTCCCATGACCCCTCAAGGATCCTAGTGAGGGTAAAGAGCTGGCCCAGTGTCCCACAGCCAGGACAGAACCCGCATTGTTCCTCCTGGATCTCAGGTTCGATCAATGATCAGACTTGCTTCTCCAGTACCCCTGAAGGCGTGTCAGCCAAGACAGCCCCACAACATCCAGAGCCTTAAGGAAATGGGGTGAATCTCATCCAGCCCTGGAGTCCTGCCACCGCAGAGCTTTTAAACTACCTCGGTGACCTCAGCCATAGTTATGGACAAACCAACCCCAAAGTCCCCCGACACAGCTTCCTCCATGGAAGGTGTGGGGTTGAGAAGGTCTGGGAAGTATTCCTTCCACCTCCTGACGACATCACTGAGTAACCACCTTCACTGAACACAGTGTTAGTAAAGTGCTGCTTTCCTCTCCTCAGCCACCTGACAGTTTGCCAGAATCTCCTCAGGGCTGACCGAGAGTCTTTATCCAGGGTCTCACCGAACTCCTCCCACATCTGAGCTTTTGCCTCAGCAACAGCCAAGGCTGCGGACTGCTTGGCCCTCCAGTACTCCTCAGCTGCCTCCAGAGTCCCACCAGCCAACAAAGACTGATAGAACTCCTTATTCAGCTCGACAGCCTCCCTAGCTCGAGGTGTCCACCACCAAGTTTGAGGCTGGCCACTGTGAGAAGCACCGACAACCTTGTGGCCACTGCTCAAGGCAGCCACTTCAACAATTGAGGTACAGAACATGGCTCACTGAAACTCGATGTCCCCCACCTCCACTGGGATGCGGTTAAAGCTCTCCCAGAGGTGTGAGTTGCAGATCTTGCTGATGAGTTCTTCTGCTGCCGGGCATTCCCAGCAAACCCTCACTACACGTTTGGGTTTACCAGGCCGGGTCATCTTCCCCCGCCATCTGATCCAACTCACTGTCATTTGGTGATCAGTTGATGGTTCAGCTCCTCTCTTCACCTGAATGTCGGCCGCAAATCAGATGAAACAACTACTTTGTACAAAATCAGTCATCGATCCACAACCTAGGGCGTCCTGGTGCCAAGTGCACTTATGGACTCCCTTATGTTCAAACATGGTGTTCATGATGGATAAACTACGACTAGCACAGAAGTCCAACAACAGAACACTGCTTGAGATCAGATCAGAGAGGCCGTCACAGTCACACCCCTCCAGGTCACACTGTCATTACCTATGTGGGCAATGAATCTTTTAAATTGTGTTAGCAATTTTTTTAGCTAACCTTTTTCTGCTTTTATGTTTTAACTAATTTTTTACAACTTTTAGCTGATGTTTGGGTAATTTTAGGCTTAGCTACTATTATATCTTATCTAGCTTTTTCTACTTTTAGCTTTTACCTATTTTCTTATTATTAGCTTTGAGCTAGTGTTGCTTAAATTATTTGCTACTTGTCTATTTTTAGCTGTTAGCTAGTTTTTTTTTTCTTCAGCTCGGTTTCAGACGGTGCCCAGATGAGTTAATAATCACCGGTGGTTTGTATCACTGGATTCAACTTCTTGTAAAAAAATAAATAAATAAATTTAAAAGTGAAACTAAAACTGTCCATAACATTTGTCTGAAACTGTCCAAAGGTTCGGTCTAAAACTGTCCAAAACATCTGTTTAAAACTGTCCATAACTTCTGTTTAAAACTGTCCAAAACTTATGTTTCATCTATCATTAATTTTGGTCTAACATCTGCGTAAAATAGTCAAAAACTTCAGTCTAAAACTGTCCAGGATGTCTGTCTAAAACTATACATAACATTTGTCTGAAATTGTCCAAAAGTTCGATCTAAAACTGTCAATAATTCTAGTCTAAAATTGTCCATAACTTATGTTTAAACTGTCCATAAGGCATAAGGCAGACTCATGTCGTGACTAAAGACAAACTGGTGTCTTGACTAAAGGCCGACTTTTATCATGGCTAAAGGCCAACTCATATCATGACTAAAGGCCAACTCGTATCATGACTAAAGGCCAACTTGTATCATGACTAAAGTCCAACTCGTATCATGGCTAAAGGCCAACTCGTATCATGACTAAAGGCCAACTCGTATCATGACTAAAGGCCAACTCGTATCATGACTAAAGTCCAACTCGTATCATGGCTAAAGGCCAACTCGTATCATGGCTAAAGGCCAACTTGTATCATGACTAAAGTCCAACTCGAATCATGGCTAAAGGCCAACTCGTATCATGACTAAAGGCTGACTGGTATCATGACTAAAGGCCAACTTGTATCATGGCTAAAGGCCAACTCGTATCATGACTAAAGGCTGACTTGTATCATGACTAAAGTCCAACTCGTATCATGGCTAAAGGCCAACTCGTATCATGGCTAAAGGCCAACTCGTATCATGGCTAAAGACCAACTCGTATCATGGCTAAAGGCCAACTTGTATCATGACTAAAGGCCGACTGGTATCATGACTAAAGGTCGACTCGTATTATGACTAAAGGCCAACTTGTATCATGACTAAAGGCCAACTCGTATCATGACTAAAGGCAGGCTCGTATCATGGCTAAAGGCCAACTCGTATCATGACTAAAGTCCAACTCGTATCATGACTAAAGTCCAACTCGTATATAGGCTAAATTCTTACTTATCTCGTGGCTAAAGGACGACTGATATTGTGACTATAGACCGATTCGTGTCATGACTAAAGGCCGATACGTATCATAGCTAAAGGCCAACTCGTATCGTGGCTAAAGGTCGACAGGTATCGTGGCTAATGGCTGACTCGTATTGAGGCTAAAATCTTACTTATCTTGTGGTTAAAGGCCGCCTGATATCGTGACTATAGACCAACTCGTATCATGACTAAAGGCTGATTCGTATCATGACTAAAGGCCAACTCGTATTGTGGCTAAAGGTCGACAGGTATTGTGGCTTAAGGCCGACTTGTATCGTGGCTAAAGGCCGACTTGTATCGTGGCTAAAGGCCGACTTGGATTGTGGCTAAAGGCCGACTTGTATCATGGCTAAAGGCCGACAGGTATATGACTAAAGTCCGACTTGTATTGTGACCAAAGGCCGACTGGTATGTGACTAAAGACTGATTTGTATTGTGACCAAAGGCCAACTCTTATCGAGGCTAAAGTCTTACTTATCTCATGGCTAAATGCCGACTGATATCGTGACTATAGACCAACTCGTATTATGACTAAAGGCCGATTTGTATCATAGCTAAAAGCCAACTCGTATTGTGGCTAAAGGTCGACAGGTATCATGGCTAAAGGCCGACTCGTATCAAGGCTAACATCGTACTTATCTTGTGGCTAAATGCCAACTTGTATCATGACTAAAGGCTGACTGGTATCATGACTAAAGGCCAGCTTGTATCATGGCTAAAGGCCAACTCGTATCGAGGCTAAAATCTTACTTATCTCTTGGCTAAAGGCCGACTGATATTGTGACTATAGACTGACTCCTATCATGACTAAAGGCCGATTCGTATCAGAGCTAAAGGCCAACTCGTATCATGGCTAAAGGTCGACTGGTATTGTGGCTAATGGTCGACAGGTATTGTGGCTAAAGGCCGACTTGTATCGTGGCTAAAGGCCGACTTGTATCGTGGCTAAAGGCCGACGGGTATGTGACTAAAGTCCAACTTGTATCGTGATCAAAGGCTGACTGGTATGTGACTAAAGACTGATTTGTATTGTGACTAAAGGCCAACTCTTATTGAGGTTAAAGTCTAACTTATCTCGTGCCTAAATGCCGGCTGATATTGTGACTGTAGACCGACTCGTGTCATGACTAAAGTCTGATTCTTATCATAGCTAAAGGCCAAC
This sequence comes from Hypsolebias antenori, assembly GCA_031762315.1. NCBI lineage: Eukaryota > Metazoa > Chordata > Actinopteri > Cyprinodontiformes > Rivulidae > Hypsolebias > Hypsolebias antenori. Next base: position 23,577,300 of record JARVGS010000789.1, on the reverse strand, counting down.
TCGTATCGTGGTTAAAGTTCGACTGGTATTGTGGCTAAAGGTCGACTGGTATTGTGGCTAAAGGCCGACTTGTATCGTGACTAAAGGCCGACTTGTATCGTGGCTAGAGACCGACTTGTATCGTGGCTAGAGGCCGACTTGTATCGTGGCTAAAGGCCGACTTGTATCGTGGCTAAAGTCCGACTTGTATCGTGGCTAAAGGCCGACAGGTATGTGACTAAAGACTGATTTGTAATGTGACTAAAGGCCGACTTGTATCGTGGCTAAAGGCCGACAGGTATGTGACTAAAGAATGATTTGTATTGTGACTAAAGGCTGACTTGTATCGTGGCTAAAGGCCGACAGGTATGTGACTAAAGAATGATTTGTATTGTGACTAAAGGCCAACTCATGTCACGACAAAATGCCATCTAATATTGTGATACAAGTCATTTCAGCCACAGATCAGAAATACAAACTGTTTGTGGTCCTAGAGCTACGATTTTCAGCTGATCCTGATTTGATGAAGTCAGCAAATACTCGAATGACCCGGATGACAACAACCTGTACTTTTTAAGGTTGAATAGAGAAATCTGTCCTTTAACAAAAAACTAGAGATTGTATTTTTTCAAAACGAAAACAAAATCTCACACACACACACACACACATACATGTATAT
>JARVGS010000789.1:23561356-23571952 GCA_031762315.1 Hypsolebias antenori | reverse complement strand
CCAAAGGAACCACAGAACTCTCTTTCAATTCCTGATGGTACTGTGAGAGACAGGTGGATAGGGGGTGGTGGTGGTACAGAGCCTAGAGAAGCCGAGCCTGTGATCGGAAGGTCGTTGGTTCAACTCTCTGAACCGACAACATCAAAATGTGAGTGGGAATGGTGAAGCACACACACCGGCCTCCACTCTCATTTGCTCCACTCTGGGCCCTTGAGCCAGACTTGTAAGAGCTAAACCCCCACCATCCACTCCCCTGGGCACCCCAGATGGCAGCTCCCTGCTCCTTCTGTGAAAAAAATAAATAAATAAATAAATAAAATTAATTAAAAAATGTAAAAACAATTGCCAAGTCTTTGTGCAAATTACCTCGCTGTGGCGACCCCTAAAGAAGGGAGCAGCCAAAAGAAGAAAGACTAAAAAGTAAATTTAAAACAAAACATAAAACTATACAGTAAGTCAGATCTTAAAGTTCTTGAACAATAAGCAGCAGAATACTAAATTTAGAGCTAAATTTATTTATTTTCACATCTGGTCCCTTCCTTTGTGCCACCACTGAGCTAAAAAATTTAAATAAAATCATTCAGCTAAGTGTAGAACCTCAAGACTGAGGAACAGCTTCTACCCTGAAGCTGTTAGACTCAAATCTTTCACCAGGATAATCACTGTAACATCATTTTAATTGGTGATATGTGACTTATCTGTGCTGCTGGTTATCCATGCTGCTGATCTCTTGCCATTATGCTGCTGTATTCATACACATCTACTCACCACAGACTCATGTTCAGGCTGCTGTTGTTACACCATATTGTTTTATATTATTAGTGTTTAGTGTATATCTTAGTGTATAACAGATGTTTCTTTTACACTTTATATTTTAGTTATTTTTAGTATAACTGGAACCCTGAGTACACAATTTCATTCCACCTCATGTACCACATGTGATGCGAATGACAATAAACTTGAACTTAAATATTATGGTAGTTAAAACTAATTTAGACAGCTCAAATGTAAGTGTGACATTAACAATTTTTTTTTTGGTGGAAAATTTTAAAAATAGTATTGCTTGAACCGTGATTGTGTAAAAACGGTTAAATGGTAAAATGTCCGTTCAGCCATGTAAAGTTCAAGTTTATGTGACCCGTTAAAACTTTAAATGAGGTTTCCTTTGTGATATGAATGAGGTGTAGAACTGCAAGTGGACTCACTTGTTTCATCAAGCTCCCATTGCTGTGTACGGGGATTTGTTTTTGTATTTATTTATTTGCTCATTTTGCCCTGGTCAATGTGTAATTTGCATACTGTATTTTTTTAGGCTGCAGAGAATGAAAATTGACAAAAATTAATAATAAGGGCATTACTCGTTCTGCTGCACCTTGATCCTCCAATAATGATGGGCCCAACAGTGAAGCTGTGACTGCACAGAGACGTGCTGGTAATGGTGACGGTTGTTCTGCTTCAGGTTTCAGAATGATGGAGAAGTTTGGCCTGGTGGAGAGGGAATACAGCATTATACCTGGAGTCTCTCTGGAGCCAGGTTCCTTCAACAGTTACCCGTGTTACAGGTTGCACCGTGATGCTCTGGTGTCACAGCCTACAAGGTGAGTAAGGACACACTTGGAATCCACTAAAGTACAAAACATGCTGCTTCTTATTCTGTTCAAAGTAGGATTTATTTTAATTTCTGCTTCATTTGGTCAGCAAGCAGAGCTTTGAAATAATACAAGAGCGAAATTTGCCATTACTGTTTGACTTTACCTCCAGCCTCACTATTTGTATTGTTTGTTGTCACTTCTGTGGTATCCATCTACTACGGACCATGTAGGTTCTCTTCTGTCCCTGTTTAAAATTTCCTCGTCATGAATGCAGCCTGCTGTCAAACCTAATATTCAGCCATAAGCCGACGATCTTTTAAAAACTCGTCAGTGGTTTCAAACTTGTTTGGCAACTTCAGCTGAGAATAGAATATGACTGGTGGACCAGAACGTGACAGTTTGTTCAGAAATACAGTCGATTTTATTCAGGACCAAATGTAATTAGTACGACGGAGCTTTAGGGCCATGCCAAGAAAAAAAAAATACATTGCCAATGAAAAATCAGTCTTACAACTGCGGTAAAATGATGATAGATAAATTGAAGCTGAATGGCATTGCTGCAGATGATCTGACAGAGAATTGTTGGATTTGATACCAGAACGACTGAGCATAAACTTTGTTGCATTGCTGGCTGCATTGACGGATTTAGTCATGACATGATGTGGATGGAGGCATACGGTATTTCACAGTGACCCAAAAGTGATCGTGGATTACTTCATAAACACAGTGACTCTCACTGGAGGCTGTTCACAGCATACACAAACTTTGTATATATGTAGATGCCTCATTGAGTGATTTGGCCCGCTGAAGTGATACGTCGGAGCGTCCGCCATATTGAATGTGGCAGATCTGCCTGGCAACTAATACATGGAAATGGACTGAACTTCATAAAACAGTGTTCTACAAAGTGTTTGAAGTTAATGCTGTCAATCACACACACCAGTATATTTGGAAAACAATCAGGAGGAGTAGCTTTTAGTGTCTGCTCTGGGTTCATATGATATTTTTCTCTGTTCTTTGTTGTCATTTTATCAACTTTTCCAGTTTCTTCTGTGAACAAGCTGTAATGTTGTCATCCTGTTGCGTGATTGCTCCATTTTCAAAGAGTTTATTTCAAACGGTCTGAAAAGTTGACGGCAACGTTAAAAACAGAAAAACAGCTGAAAAGAGGCAGCCTGAACTTTTAACACATCCATGAACCGTGAGAATTTAAAGCATGGCTAACCCTGATGCATATGTGTGTGTGTGTGTTTGTTTCAGGTTACATTGTAGGGACAAATTTGACAAAATCCCCCATAAGGAGAAGTCTTGTTGGGGGGTTAGAGGTTAGGTTTAGGTCTAAGTTGTGAGTTGCAGATGGGTTAGGGTTGGGCCTCCGGGTGCTCCGGTTTCCTCCCACAGTCCAAAAACATGCATGTTAGGCTGATTGGTAATGCTAAATTGACCCTAGGTGTGAGTGCAACAGGTCCCTCTTGTAAATGAGTCCCCGTGGCTCAACGAGGCTAGTCTGTATAAATAAAGGTCGAATGAATAATACCACTTTATATTTAAAAACATGTCATGATCAGAACACAGCGCCCCCTGGTGTGTGGAGTCTGAGCAGCTTTCACAACTTTAAGAATGTACTGTACATGTATTTGCTGCTATGAGTTTGCAGTTAATTAAAGTATTTCATTAAATAATTCTGCAAACTTCTGATGTGTAGCTGGCAACAGAAGCTTCACTGCAGGATGTTTCTAAAAAATATCTACCGGTAATCATGTTTTTGCTGCCAGGAGTTGGTGTGAAAACAGCTGAATACTTGCTGAAATCTGTTTTAAAAAAGCTGAAAATGAATTATTTAACATAATTAGACCAGAGCTAAAATGATTGAATATACGGTAGCTAATACACAAAACCAGCAAAATAGTAGCTGAAAGCTAGAACCCGTAAAGCAGTAGTTAAAGGCTAAAAATAGAAGCTAACATTTTCAGAACACTAGCTACAAGATAAACCAACAAACTAGAAGCTGAAAGCTAAAGTTATCACAGTACCTACAAGCTAAAACCAATAATACAGTAGCCAAAAGCTAGAGTTATCAAAACAGTAAAAGTTAAAACCAACAAAATTGTAGCTAAAACTATTAAAAACGGAAACAAAGCTAACACCAAAAACAGTTGCTATAAGCTAGATCTAGCAACATTGTAGCTAAAGGCTATAAACAGTAGCAAAAGCTAAAACAACACAATTTTAGCTAAAATAAAACTAAAACCTAAACCTAACAAACACAAGCTAACACAAAAATAGTAATTAAAAGCTACAACTAAACAATAGCTAAAAGCTAATACATAACAGTAGCTAAAACTAGCTAAACTGAAGCTAAAGGCTAAATACAAGAGCTAAAGAAAAAAATTGCAGAATAGCTTAAACCTAAAATCAACAAAATTAGTTTAAACCAGGAAAACAATAACTAAAAGCTAAAACCAAAAAACTGTGGCTAAAAGGTAAAACTAGCTAGACAGTAGCTAGAAGCTAGGCTCAGCAAAACAACTATAAGCTTAGACTAGCAGAACTAGCTAAAAGCTAAAACTGTAAAGCAAAATATTTGCAGCACTGTAGCTTAAAGCTAAACTCAGCAAACACGGCTAAAGTTAGCAAAAACAGAAAAAGTAAAAATTATGACAAATTTTAAAAAGCTACTTTGTTTAGATTTATAGTTTTCCTCTTTTTCAAAAAGAAATAAATGTTAAAATAGTAAAAATGTAACTAAAAGCTCCCAGCTGTGATGTCCTGAACGAGCTGAACATGTACAAATGGTAGAAATAAAGTTCACTGAAGTCCAAAGAAATGTTCAGAAGAAACTTTAAACAGGAAAACATGAGTTTGAACTCTGAACTCACTTGAATATTACTACCGGTATATGAGCTAAAATCAACACCAAACCCCAGCTGAACCTTTTTAAACATCTGGTCCAGAGTTGGTCCCTCAGCTGATCCTCACATCAACTACTGATGAAGATGAAGATTAGTTTAACATCAGAGGACCAGAGAAGGCTGCTCACAACATCATCAGCTGTTTTTATTTATTACCTCACTGCAGTGTTTGTGAAGGTAGCTCTGTCGTCCTGCACCTGGATTTACAGAGCTGACCATTTATTGTTAAAAAATAATGTTTTCAAAGTGTTACAGAGAAAAAGGGGTTAAATATTTAAATAAACCGTACAGTAATTTAAAAGAAAGCATAGGGAAAAAAGTTCAGTTTGAAGGGATTTATGATGAGTTTTAGTCGTGTTGAAGGTTTTTGTTTAAGATAATGCAAAATTAAAAATACTTATTTAATATGTTAGTCAAGTCAACTTTATTTATAAAGCACATTTAAAACAGCAGCTGTTACCAAAGTGCTTAACAGTAAAATCAATGGGAGTAATTTAATGGGGAAAAAAATAAATGATAGTACTGAAAAATTAATTAAAAGTATCAAAGAAAAAACATAAAAACACAGAACAATAAAATACTAAATCGAATCACGCTGTTAAAAAAAAAAAAAAAAACAGAAAACAGACTTGGAGATTAAAAAACAGGACGTGAAGTGGCCTGTCAAAGGTTGGGGGGCAGATTGTTCCCAAGTTTGGGGTCCACGACTAAAAAGGCTTATTTTAAATGAATAAATGTGAGAATTTTACTTTTAATAACTTGTATCTGATAGAAACCAGAAGAATTAATTCATGACAGTTTACGGTACACTGTTTTTAATTACACTTTGGAGTCGTGTTTTTTGCGCCGCCTGCTGGTCACAGCCAGTCCTGCAGCGCTTGTGTGGTCACGTGTTTTCCTGTAACCAACGAGTGGGCGGGGCTCCTCCATGAGTCGAGGAATAGAAGAAACTTTTTAAGGTTGCACCGAGTTCACCTCAACAGGGCAGGAGGTCAGAACACTGCTGAGAATAAGGTGAGTGCGCGACATGTTTCTTCTTCTTCTGCTGTTATTCTGTTCGCACGAGGCTGGAGGACTGCACAGGAGTTGACTCCATTTTTAGAATAACGGAAATGATAAATAAATAACGGCGAGGACCCCCGCCCTCCAAGGTAAAAACAGCGCGCGTTGTTGCTTTATGCCATATTCTCTTAATTATACCAATTTTATTTTTCATGTTTTCGTCTGGAACCCCCGAAGTCTGGTCCACGCGCACCATGATTGTTAGTAAATCGTCCAGTAACGTTTTAATGGGGGGGCATGTGGGGGCCACTTGATTGTCTGGGGGTGGCACCAAAACTCAAAACGGAAGTTCAGAAACTTTGATGCCGTTGTTGTAAAATGCTGATTTAAAAACTTTGTCAATATGACAGTAGAGGAATTTCAAACAGACGTAGCTCAGGTTTTATTTTAATTTTTTAATTTTATTTTCTAGGTGATATTTCTGATTCTGTGATGTTCAAAGAACAGAACAGAAAACATCTGGAGTTCCACCACAGTCCAGTTTAATGTGCTTAATAGAAACGTGCCACAAACTGTCATTACATCAGGCTTTTTGTCCTTTTCCCCCCAAAAATAAAAATTTAAAAGTTGAGCGTACATTATTAACACGAAGAAAACATTTACTAAAAACTATTTTGCTCGCGTTTAAAGCCACCACTTCTAATTATTTAGAAACATTTAATTTGTTTAATGCACAGTACTTATATAAGCATATATTCTATATTTGGATTGACATTTATTAGGATTAAAATGTTCTTATTTAATAATTAAACAAAACTGATGGCTTTACTCAAAGCAGTTTTCTTCAAACCACAGCAACAGATCTGTTAACACTACACAGAACCAAGTCCAAACCTCTAATCCTCGTGTGTTCTTCACAGAACATCAGCCTCCCACACCATCTCAGACCATAAACAAGTTGGTATACAAGTTTTATCAGACATTTTGTTTGTAGAAAAAAACAAAAACACTCAAACTGGAGCAGTGCGACCCAGACCTTTGCTCTGGTATGTCTCCCAGGCATTACTGGACAGTCTTCAAGGACACTGATACTTCATTAAACTAAATCTAAATTAAATCTAAATCTACTACCAATGATTTACAAATTCTCCTGCTAAACTTTAAGTGCCTTTATGGCCTGGCATCCTCAAATTGCTCTGAGCTACTGGAACCATAAGTTCCCTCTCGGGCCCTGAGCTCATCTGATCAGCTGCTTTTGGCTGTTCAAAAAACAAGATTGAAGCTATAAGCAATAAACAATAAATCAATTAATCAATTACTCTCATGATTATTGAAAATTATCAACCTTGTTTTCCAATAATTCTCAGTCGGGTCATCTGGACAATTTCTTTTTTTTATAGAGACGTTTCGCCCTCTATCCAGAGGGCTTCATCAGTCATTTATCGGCTTTATCGTTTCTTCGTGTCTCTCTGGATGACAAAAGGCTCAACTCCGGTGCTCTTCACTGACGCCTCCCTTTCTCTTTAAAATCCATTTTATCCGCCCAAAATCACGTTTTTGGATCATTAAAAGCAGCTAAGCTGAGAAGCTAAGCTAACAGGCCGAAGTCGGGGGAAAAAAACCTCTGTCTTGTCGAAGCTCCAAATTTCACAGTTAAACTCATACCTTCGTGTAAAATGTTTTTTTCTGCAAAAAGAAGCTGAGAACTTGTTTACTGGTTTTTTATTAAAAGCTTTGTGTGGAAAATGCTATGCTAAAGAGCTCAAACCACAGAGCGTCCGCCATTTTGAGAATCAAAAACAAGGAAGAAAAGACAGCCCATGTCACGTCAAGGGACCTCCCTCCCATTTTTCTTAGAGACACGCTGCGCTTTCCCTCACTATCCATCCTTCAGTTCAAACAGCCTTGCATTGCCATCTGGTGGTCGAAAAACGGTACTACACGCAAAACAAATCAACATTTCTTCTTAAATTTATCAATAATTACTAATTGTCTAATTTCAAACAATATTATCGTTTATCGCAATGATTTCTGAGACAATTAATTGTCCAGAAAAATTTATCATCATGACAGGCCTAACATCTACTACTGCTCATACTATTCATGATAATTCTCCAATAACGCTAATGCTAAGACTGTCGTCAATAATTCCAATTCTCCTGTTGCTAATTTCAGTATTTATAATTTTAGTCAAAAGCTAATGTTTTGCTGAGTTTAGCTAGCATTTTACAACTTTTAGCTTTCAGTTAGTGGTTTGCTACATTTAGCTTTCAGCTCAGTTTCAGCTTCTTAAGCAAAGTCATTCAGAATTCAGCGCTCACACAGGATTTCTGCAGAAAATGTTTGTTCTCCTGTTATTACCTGTTGAACTACAACATGAGTGAAGTTTGGAGTTTGGTTCTGCAGAGCTGCTCCTTCGGTCTACTTCGGCATTTCCTGTCTGGATGTATTCGCTGATTGGAGGGAAAAGCCGAATCATTTCCTATCCAAAGTTTAGGTTATGTGAGTTATCAGAACAAACGATCAGATAAACAAGTGATATCTGAATTAAGCCTGCAGCTTTTCTCGTCCTGCTGAAACGACTCGACCGTGATTCCATCGTTCTGTTTCGTCTCGGTTCCATCACAACACGTTCTCCCGATCCTCAGATGATAAACTGCATTTAAAATGCCAAGTTTTTCCCTTGTGCTCTCTTTGTGTATATTTTTTATATTTTGTGGTCTTTCTTTCTGTCTTTCCTTTCTTTCTATCCTATTAAAGAATAAAAAAAATTCACAATAACGGTGTGAAGAGGATGGCTGTAAGGGAGGCCGAAGAAAGAAAAAAAAAAAAAAAGTCAAGTTTTACACAAACAACCCTCGTTTTAAGAATGGCCAAAACCTGAAGATCACGTTCAAATCAAACTTCTGATTTTTAAAAACTGTTCAAAACCAGGGTGAAGTTTTCTCGTAGCTTTTGGGTCTTTGCTGTAAAATGGAGGAAACGAGGATTGATGACCTCGTTTTACCCACAGGAGCTGCAGGATGTGCTTCAAGACCAAATCGTACTACGTTACTGTTAGAAATAATAAAATTACGAGCTGGGAATGACTCTCAGCTACTACCACACCCAGTTTAAATTCACACCTGTGATATTATCCGTTGAGCTGTTTTTCTGTTTGATGTGCTGTGGCAGCCATCTTGAATTGAGTTTTTGAAACATCACAGTGGAATAAAACTTTTGAGTTTTCAGCCTAATGACTTTTGTAATTTTATTACACTTTCCTGTTTTGGGCGGGTCCCTCAGAAACCACTCTGCTTCATCAGCTGATCCCGACAATGCAAAGTAAACATTGTTAAATTAAATCAGTGAGATGCACAGGAAACGTCTCACCAGGAGGAATCTTTGTTTTTCCATCAAATACTTTTACACGATTACAAAAAGCTGGGCTGTGGAAACAAGGGTCTGTTTTTAACCGTCTGTTTCAGGGGAACGTTAAATAAATAAACAGAACCGCCACCCCCCTCTTAGCGGTAGCTTTTGGTATGACCCAATTAGCGCTTCCTGTATTTTAGCTGCTTTGGGTCTTGACAGTGTTGAGTTCAGCTGAGCTCCTCCAGGAAGCAGGAAGGAGCTGGACTCCAGCTTCAACTAACACAAAACTATTTATTATCTTCCTAACAAACCAAAAACAGCAGCAGAGCTGTGGAAAGAAACAAAAAGTTACTTTAAAAGAAACTGTGTTGTTAAACTTTGTTTGGATGTTTCTGCTCAGTCTTCCTCCCAGGCCGACTGAAGATGAGCAGCTTGGAGGAAGACGAGGACAGAACAGGGTCTCCAGGATCCATCTGTTGGTCCACGAAGACAGACTTTTCCAAAGAATCTCCTCCAGACTTCAGTACAGAACCTGGACCTTCAGACACAAAGTAAGAAGCTGCTCCTGAGCTGGGCTGAGGTCCTCGCACAGCTGGAACATCTGCGTTTTAACGAGCCGCGAACACATGAACCATCAGCCCGTCTCTCCACAGGCCTGCTCCTCCTGTCCAAGAACTGGGACCCAAATACTGGGACCAGTCTGCTTCGTCAGGACCCTCCTGTTCCCAGTGTGGAGAAAAATCCAGAACCAGATGTGGACTTCAGACAGACAGCTGTTCTGACCCAGGTAAGACGTCAGCTGATGGACTCGGGAGCGGGAAAAGAAAACGTCTGTTGTTTGGACGTATAAAAAAAAAAAAAAAGTTTGATGGTTCTTCTGCTGTTTCACCAGATGTTGGTCTGCAGGAGGTCTTAGAGGAACATCAGCTCAGTCTGAGGAGGAGGTGTGAACGTGTGACTGAAGGAAGTGATGAAACAGGAAGTAGAACCCTCCTCAACAGCATCTACACTGAGCTCTACATCACAGAGGGACAGAGTGAGGAGGTGAACACCCAGCATGAGGTCAGGCAGCTGGAGACAGCTTCCAGGAGACTCCAGGAGACCCCCATCAGGTGCCAGGACGTCTTTAAAGCCCTGCCTGAGCATGGTGGACCCATCAGAGTGGTTCTGACCAACGGCGTCGCTGGTGTTGGGAAAACCTTCTCGGTGCTGAAGTTCACTCTGGACTGGGCCGAGGGCTTGGAGAACCCAGATGTGAGCGTGGTGGTCCTGCTCTCGTTCAGGGAGCTGAACCTGGTCAGAGACGAGCAGCACAGTCTTCTCACGCTGCTCCATGTTTTCCATCCAACCTTACAGAAGGTCCCAGCAGAGAAGCTGGCTGTCTGGAAACTTCTCTTCATCTTCGATGGTCTGGATGAAAGCAGACTCCACCTGGACTTCACCAACACCCTGCCACTTTCTGACGTCACCCAGAGGTCCTCGCTCAGCGTGCTGCTGACAAACCTCATCAAGGGGAACCTGCTGCCCTCAGCCCTGGTCTGGATCACCTCCAGACCTGCAGCAGCCAATCAGATCCCTCCTTCCTGCGTGGACAGGCTGACAGAGATACGAGGCTTCACCGACGCCCAGAAGGAGGAGTACTTCAGGAGGAGGTTCAGCGATGAAGAGCTGTCCAGCAGAATCATCTCCCACATGAAGACCTCCAGGAGCCTCCACATCATGTGTGGAATCCCAGT
>JARVGS010000789.1:23519714-23530002 GCA_031762315.1 Hypsolebias antenori | reverse complement strand
TCCTCACACAGGTCCAGATGTCTCTATATGTCCTCACACAGGTCCAGATGTCTCTATGTGTCCTCACACAGGTCCAGATGTCTCTGTGTCCTCACACAGGTCCAGATGTCTTTATGTGTCCTCACACAGGTCCAGATGTCTCTAAGTGTCCTCACACAGGTCCAGATGTCTCTATATGTCCTCACACAGGTCCAGATGTCTCTATGTGTCCTCACACAGGTCCAGCTGTCTCTGTGTCCTCACACAGGTCCAGATGTCTTTATGTGTCCTCACACAGGTCCAGCTGTCTCTGTGTCCTCACACAGGTCCAGATGTCTTTATGTGTCCTCACAGGTTCAGATATCTCTATATGTCTTTCCACAGGTCCATATGTCTCTACGGGTCTTCACACAGGTCCAGATGGCTCTATGTGTCCTCACACAGGTCCAGATGTCTCTATGTGTCCTCACACAGGTCCAGATGTCTTTACGTGTACTCACACAGGTTCAGACATCTCTATATGTCTTTCCATAGGTCCATATGTCTCTACGGGTCTTCACACAGGTCCAGATGTCTCTTCGATGTTAGGAGGTCTTGGTTCTGGGTCTTTTGTTGAGTAGAAAACGAGCTGAGCAGAAGCTGGAGGGTCACCAGAACCTGGATCAGGTCTTGAAGCTGCAGAAGACGTTCTGGTCTGGCCCTGTAAATCTAGGACTTGATGTGTTTCTGGTTACTGGGATCTGCTGGTCGGGTTCTGCTCAGACTCGACCCGTTTTGGTTCTGCTTTCACATCTGTTCTGGTTCCTTCAGCCGTGGGTTGAAGTGTTTTCAGGTAAAGCTACCTCTGAGCAGCAGGTTTGATTCTGATTGTTGTTCTCTCCTCACTTGGGTTCTTTCTGGGGACCCAGTCCGGTTCTTCTCACCATGACTGTGCAGCTGTCTGTTTTCTGCTTCAACCAGCTGTGGGAGGTTCTGTCTCTGCAGGTTTTACAGCAGGAACTGGACTCTACAGACCAAACAGGACTCAGGTCAGGATGACCTCATCACTATGACCTTTGACCTCATCTCTTGGGGTGAAGGAGGGTTGCAGCCTTTGTGTCGGGGAGACCCTGCAAACCAGACCTCAGGTTGGAGATGTGGATCCACGGGTCTGTTCTGGTCCTGTCATCTTCACTGAGTTATCAGGAGGAAAAGACTGGATCACTTCCTGTAAAGCAGAGAAACGCTGAAATGGCCTCACGTGGTTCTGAGCCCTTCAGTTCAGTTTAGTCCAAAAGGCTTCTGGGATCAGGAAATCACTTCCTTATTTGGTCATAAAGAACAGCCTTCATCGTGGGCGGAGTCATCAGATGCTGTTTAAATCCTCCAGACTGCTCATGAGTGCAAATATTATTAGACCGAGGCCCAGAAGATCCAAATTCAAACCAAAACTCAAATGTATTCATGTATTTATTAAAAACTCAGGAGGAAAACTATTGAAAACAGCAGCTTTGTTAGACTTAAACCATTTAAAGAGCATTTTGTAATTTTTAGGCCTCGCGTTTCTCCGTCAGAAGAAGATGTTTGTTAAAGGAACGTTCAGAAGTTTTTTTTAAATCACACTGAGATTATTTAATCTGTGAGTCTTCCAGAGATTAAAGTGCAAATTTAAAACGTGTGCACGGCAGGAACCAGCCGCAGGTTTCTGATGGGAACAGAAGTTTTCCTGTTGGACCGTTGGACAAAGACGTCCTCAGTGTTGGACTCAGCAGTTTCCTGTCTCACATGGACGACTTTCCCACAGACACGTTTTATTCCTGCAAGGACTCAAAAAGTCACCAAGCAGCACTTTTTACGTTTCCAACGTGTTTTGGTGTCTCGGCGTCTTTTTGTTCAGAGCAAACGGGGAGCGTTGAGGTGAGAAAGGATTTTACACATCAAGGTACCAGAACCGGACCCTGGTCCTCAGGGTCCGAGTAAAAACAAGAAATATAAACAGAAACAAGAACACGTTCAAAACCAAACAGGAAGTGACAAACTAAACTCATCCTGCAGGTCCAGGAGCTGCTGATAAACTGATCCTGTTAGCACAACGTCAAGATGGAAAGACAGCAGCAATGACCTCAGAGAAGCAGCTTTTGCTGCTCATCAATCTGTGAAGGGTCAAAGGTCATCTACAGTCCCTCCATCAGAGACAGCTTCTTTACAAGAGGAAAACATTTCAGACAGCTGATTCACCCTGAAGGTCAGACTGTGCAGTGAGCTCCATCTCAGACGCTGCAGGCCTCGAAGGGCGGATTTTCTTCTGTTTTATTCCCCGAGTGCTTTTCTTGTATCATTTATTAATTTTCTCGCACCTGAAACTGTTCAAAATGAATATTATTTTTTTCCCTATTTTTATTTCTAAGAGGTTCTTGGTTTTGGAGACCTCGCTCTGAACCCACCGCCCTCACTTACAGGCGTCATGTGGCTGGAGGGGGGAGGGGGGTGAACTCTGTCTGAACTGCAGCTGGATGACTTGTGGTCACAATAATTGCAGCCATCTCACTGAAAGATCGTCCAGAACCCATGAAGAACCCTCTGAGAACCACAGAGACATCTTTTCCCAGACTTCAGGGTCTATCTGCAGACGGATCAGGCTGGATCCTGGTGGAGACACGGGTCTGAGGTCTCTGCAGACTCCTCAGACCCGTCCAGAGCTCAGAGGGTTCTGAAGGATGAGAATCTTCTGGTCCGACCCGGCAGCAGAACAGAACACAGACCCGCTCAGACTGAAAATCACATTTATTGAAACATTAAAGTGTTAAAACATGACGAAGAGTTCCAGCTGAACGGTGGACCGGTTACAGAACCGAGCAGCTGAAACCCAAATCAAGAGAAGTCAGCGAGAACGGATCGGATCAGCAGAGAAGAGCCATCTTTAAAATTTATGTCAACTTCACGGACATTCAGCATCTGTCCTAAAGACAGAGGGATGGGTCCGACTGGTACCGGTCCCATCCCAGGCCAGGACCACAGACGTTCAGATCATCTCAACAAAAAGTTTGAACTTATCTCAACAAAAGAGTTCATTTTGTCTCAAACTTCACAAAACTTTAGGTGTTTTTTTTTTTTTATTTATGTGTGGAAAAAGTCTCACCAAATCACGGTTCTGTTAATTTCCACTTGGACCGGTCCGTTCTGGGTTTCCTGTAAATATATTAGATTTTAAATAAAATAAAAGAATTATAAACATGTAAAACAAATGAGAGCAAAAAGGCTCCTGTCATAATGAATAAAAACAAACATCAGATTATATTAAATCTGTACAATGATGGTTTTGATTAAAAAAAAAATTAATTCTGGGACCGGACCAGAACCGTGGAGCTCCTGCAGACGAGACTGGGTCAGGTTTTAATTAATACTGATAAGCAAGTCCTGATCGAGACGTTTTTCTGTCTCTGGTGAAACTGAGGCTCGGTACCTGCTGAGTACTTGCATCACTCAGCAGCAGATTACAAACAGCTGAGTAGATTAACGTGTTGATGACATCATGTTTCCACATCACAGTTCAGACAACCTGAGTTCCTTAAGTTGGTTTAATTAAGAAGATTCCAGGTGATTGTAAACAGTCAGCCCAGGTAGGCCTGAGCTGGTCAGACAGGGATGGGTTGGTGTAATCCTTCCTCCTCGCCCCCGTCCCGTGGAAACTTGTCTAATCTGTGAAGTGTTTCCTCTGAGGTGGGCTGCGCAGCCGGGTCAGCTCCAGTCAGCCTCAGCTGTTTGGGTTTTAAACATTTATTTAAATCTGTGAGGAAAAAAGCAAACTGCAAACGTTGAACAGCTCTCATTTTGAAAAAAACTTCCAGACCTCAAACATGTCGGCCCCGTTACACCGTAACGCCTCAGAGAGCAGTTTACAAAAACACAACGACAAAAACCAGGAGCTGCGTCGATCAGTGAATATTTCCGTCAATAACGTCCAGATCTGAGGATTCTGATCAGCTCAGGAAAGTCCGAGTTCATCCCCACGTTGGTTCAGAGAAATAAGGCAAATAAAAATGTTTCAATTTATACATTCGTTATTATAAAAAATACAATCATAAGTTTGGGATCAGGGGCTGGGCTTGTCGAAGTGCAGGGTTGATCAGATTATTTAATCTGCGAGTCTTCCAGAGATTAAAGTGCAGATTTAAAACGTGTGCACGGCAGGAACCAGCCGCAGGTTTCTGATGGGAACAGAAGTTTTCCTGTTGGACCGTTGGACAAAGACGTCCTCAGTGTTGGACTCAGCAGTTTCCTGTCTCACATGGACGACATTCCTTCCCCCCAGGCACGTTTTATTCCTGCAGGGACTCAAAAACACATGAAGCAGCACTTTTTATGTTTCCATCACGCTTCAGTGTCTCAGCGTCTCTTTGTTCAGAACAAATGTGGAGCGTTGATGTGAAAAATAATTTTACACATCAGGGTGCCAGGACCGGACCTATGAGTCAAACAGGATCCAAATCTTTACAGAATCACCTACTTCAGGTCTTTAAAGGTTTGGATCCATAGTTGGGGTCCTCAGGGTCAGAGTCAAACAGGATCCAAACCTTTACAGAACCACTTACTTCAGGTCTATAAAGGTTTGGAACTGTGGTCGAGTCTGTAAAAGTTTGGATCTTCAGTTGAGTCTGCAAAGCTTCAGGTTTGGAAATGTATTTGAGTATGTAAAGGTATGGAACTGTAGTTGGGTCTATAAAGGTTCAGGTTTGGAATTGTAGTCAAAGTCTGGATCTTCAGTTGGGTCTGTAAAAGTTCAGGTTTGGAACTGAAGTTGGATCTGTAAAGGTTTGGGTCTTTAGTTAGGTCTGTAAAGGTTCAGGTTTGGAACTGTAGTTGGGTTTGTAAAGTTTCAGGTTTGGAACTGAAGTTGGGTCTGTAAAGGTTTGGATCTCCAGTTGGGTCTGTAAAGGTTCAGGCTTGGAACTGTAGTTGGGTCTGTAAAAGTTCTGATTTGGAATCATATTTGGGTCTATAAAGATTCAGGTTTGGAACTGTACCGGTAATTGGGTCTGTAAAGGTTTAGGTTGGGAACTGTAGTTGGGTCTGTAAAGGTTCAGGTTTGGAATCATAGTTGGGTCTTTATACGTTCAGGTTTGGAACTACATAGTTGTGTCTGTATAAGTTCAGTTTTGGAACTGTAGTTGGGTTTGTAAAGGTTCAGGTTTGGAACTGAAGTTGGGTCTGCAAAGGTTTGGATCTTCAGTTGGGTCTGCAAAAGTTCAGGTTTGAAACTGAAGTTGGGTCTGTAAAGGTTTGGATCTTCAGATAGGTCTGTATAAGTTCAGGTTTGGAACTGTAGTTGGGACTGTATACGTTCAAGTTCTGGGTTTATTTCAGGTACAGAAGATGCATGGATGTAAGGCAACCCGTAGTCTGGTCTGACAGGTCCAACCAGTATGGTTCTGGTCTGGTTTGGTGGGTCACACAGTGGTCATGAGTTTGAGAGAACCTGATCTGGACCCGAGGATCTTCTTCTTCAGGTTGTGAGATGCTTTAATCTTTATCAAGGTCTTGGTGTGACCCAGATGACTGTCCTGCTTTGCTCCTGACTGCCGCCTCCCCTTCCCCCTCCTTGGTACAACCGGGCCACCTCCGACACTCTCTTCTGGGTCTGTGGTTGTGCCGTTCTCCTCCATGGACTCTTCCTCACTGGACTCGCTGTCTCCGAAGCAGTTTGTGGTATAGTTAGACCTCTCATCCTCGCTGGTGTCCACGATGGTGGAGTGGAAGAGTGACAAACACTCTGCTGAATACTCTGAGCCACTTCCTGTCACATAGGAGTACGGACTGCCCTGCTGGCCTCCAGACGGGGGGTGCAGGTGTCTCTGTCTCTTCAGGACACTCTTCTTAGCTCTGCCTGATGGAATCTCTGCAATCACTCGTAAGCGCCGGTGATCATTACGCTTGTGTTTTGGTTGATTGCACACACAGTGATGGTGGTTGTGGTGTCGCCGTTGGATTGTGTGCCGATGGGGCTTGGATCCACCAGACTGCAGACAGTTTGACTTGGCATGTTTGTCCAGGACTTGTCTTTCTGAAACGGATGTACCTCTGCGAGATGCCTTGACGTTTGCAGAGTCTGCATCTTCCAGTAACAGGATTGTCCTGGAGCTGAACTTGTGGCAGGATTTATCATCTTTTCTCTCTGAAGGCAGCTCGTTGGCTTCGAGGGCCAACAGTGTCTTTAGTGCCATCTTGGAAGTCTTGATGTTCTTGCTGCTGCCCCTGCGGTCTTTGAGGTTCTGCTGCTTGGCAGGTAGGGACCAGCCGTTACCCACAATCCTCTTTTGTTCTTCTCTTCCACCACTTCTCAGATTCTTAGATGATCCACCTAGACTGGAGAGCTGTGGGACTGACTTTTCTGTGTTCTTTGCTGGGCCACTTCCGTAAAGCTGGAGAACGTTCCTGGGAGAACTGTTCTGTGTTCTCCCAGGATGATTCTCCCGGCTGGTTCCAACATCATCTCCTGCTAGAGATGATGGAAGAACCAGCTCCTGGTTAGTGGGACAGCAAGGCTGACATGCTTTTTTGTGGGAGGAGTTAGCTGAAAAACTTTCTTGGTTTCTAAAGTCTTTGAGAAGAGTTGCAGCTGAGTGAGAGAAGGAACCATTACCCCTCTTGGTATTGCTGTCCCTGATAGAGACAGAACCACTGTTCTGGATGTGAGAGCCACTAGGTGAGCCAGACTCACTGCTGTTGACCCTGAGACTAGTTCGGATCATGTCACCATGAATACCATTCAGCTCCTCGCTTCTGGTTTCCATAAAGGTTTTCTTCTGCAAAGATGAGGTTAGACCAGATTCTGCTGTGGTTCCTAAAGCAGGGAACAAAGATCTTGGATTTCCCAAACCAGCACCAGGAATTGACATCAGCCTTCCACAGAGGCTGGCCTGCCTCAGGATGCTTTTTGAGGGGTCTGTGCTGAAGCTGGTTCTGGGTCTGCTGGTCCTGATGGGCTGGGCCCTCCGCTGCAGCAGACTGTAGATGTAACTGTCCAGGTGCTTATTTGAGTGTGTTTGGAAGGAGTTCTGAGGCACTGGAGGGGTTGAAACACAGTCAGGGGAAGTTTCTGGTTCAGTACCGGCGTCTTCTCTGGTCTGCAGAAAACCAGGGTCCTGGACAGCCTCAGCATACAGAGGGACAGGGTAACAGTACGTTTCACTGACATTTTGGGCCAATGGTCCAGAGAAAGACTTGGACCGGAAGTCACTGGGAACTAGGAAGGAGGCGGCATCGAGGGAGTCACCGCAGAGTCCTCCAACGAGAACATCCCAGTCCAAACAGCCATCTGGTTTCTCTGGAAACACAAAGAATCAAGGATTAAACTTGACAGGACAGCTGCAGTTATTTCCAGCAGCTGAATGACTCATGTGGCTGTGAATTCTTCAGTGAGGCTGATCTACAATCTAAACGCTGCCGTGTCTCCTAATGTCCACAGGAAGTGAATTTTCTCTGAGCACAGCTATTTTTAAGGGTCTGTTTCTGGTTCTGTTTGGTTAGGCACAGGGGATGGAGAGTTCAGGCAGCAGCAGTAAGTGGAACATTCCTTAAGAGGAGACAGAAATCTGGGAAACATTAACCCTCTGTGTGCACCACCATCCCCGAAGCTGAAATCAGGTCAGCTGTTCAAGATGGAAACAAGACGGAGAGTCGGACCCAATAAACCCAGAGAACACCCCCCACTGCCCCCAACATGGCTGAAACCAGACACTGAGCTGAAGTTTTCATGCTGGGCCTGAAGAACAACTCAGATCCTGCAGATTTAAACTAAAGAGGAGATTTCAGTCCACCTTAAACTAACGGCACCACCGACAGCTGATTAACATTCAGACTGTCTGAGCCTGAAGGCGACGTGTTTAAAACCAGCTGAAGACAACGTCACACAAACCAAACATGTTTCAAACGACCTGAAGACGACGTCACACAATTCAGTTCAGTTTTTAGCGTCAAGTCACAGAAACAGTAACATACAGCAGTCCCTCTCTACTTGGCGGTTCGTTTATCGCAGACTCGCTCTATCGCGGTTTTTCAAAATAAGATTGGACTTGACACATAAATGGCTGATTGATGGATGAGTCGCACGATCGTCGTGCAATTTTTATTTAAAATAAATTATTTTGAATTATTTTGCAACTCCTGCAGCTTAGTGCAGCCCACACTGCAGGATAAACTTCCATGCAGAGCGGAGAAGTGGGCGTGGCCAAGAGCGCTTGCAGATGGCAAAGAGCAGAGGAGAGAGTTTTTGCAGAAAAAGTAAATTTGTTTGGTTTAAATCATTTCTGAGGAATTGGTATGTTTTGTCAATTAGGCTTTTTTTTTTTTTTTTTTTTTTTTGGTGATTACTGTTTCTTTTGTTTCTGGTAATAAAACATTTTCACCTTAAGCTCATTTCTGACAACTCCAGTTTTGTTTTTAGAAATGCTGTCTAGACTTTGTTGTCTCAAATAAAGTTTGAAGCCACAAATGTTCATTTTATAAATCAAAAACAGACAGAAGGTTTAAAGAAAAACCAGCTGCTGCAGATATTTAACATGAACTGCAGTCCTTTTCCTCCTCCTGGTTTTACTCAGACACTCAGCCGGGGACACCAAACAGTCTGTTTCGTCTAATGGGAGAACAGGGTTTCTGTTAAACATCCCAGTGTTAAATCATAGCAGGTAAAAGCTTGTTGTTGCGATGAAGATCTCACTGTACGTCCAAAACAAGCTGCAGGTTTGACCTTTTACTGTCCCTGAGGACATTTTGACTTTGGAGACAGTTTATTCAGACAAGAACAAACACTTTTAATGAAGACGTCTCTACAGAAGTATGACGAGTTTAGGTCCGACAGGAGCTGGACTGAACATCCAAGAAACAAAAACAACAACAGCTGACCAACACATAGTTTTCTAACATACATCTGGTCTTAGCAGAGTCGATCTGGGCTGAGGAGATCTGGATCCTCAGTTCTGCCTATGACTCCAGAGCCCTCTGAGGGTTCTTTTGTCAGACACGGGAGGGGTCTTGTCTTTGGACTTGAGGGTTCTGTCTATCCATAAACAGGGACTAACCTTTGAATGGGAGGGGTCCTTCAGAGTCAGCTGCTGAGCCGAAACCTTCACTGAAGACGGAGTGAGACGAGTTGGACAGCGAGGCAGACGTCCCATCACTCAACTCGTAGAAACCTGGAGGAGAGACAAAACAAAGAGCTGATCATCAGATCTAACAGACATAAAGACAGGCCCACAGACAGACCTACAGACCCACAGACAGCCTTACAGACAGACCTACAGACAGATCTATAGACAGACATATAGACCCATAGACAGCCTTACAGACAGATCTACAGACAGATCTACAGACAGACATACAGACCCACAGACAGACCTATAGAAAGACCTACAGACCCACAGAGAGCCTTACAGACAGACCCCCAGATCACACCTGCAGAAAGACCAGCAGACCCACTGAGGCAACTACAGACACACCTACAGACCCAAAGACACACCTACAGACATACATACAGACAGACCTACACAAAGACCCACAGACAGACCCACAGTCTCACAGACAGACCTACAGACACACCTACAGACATACCTACAGATAGACCTACAGACACACCTACAAACATACGTACAGACAGACCTATAGACCCAGACACACTTACTTACAGACCCACAGACACACCTACAGACTCACAGACACACCTACAGACTCACAGACACACCTACAGACTCACAGACACACCTACAGACAGACCTACAGACCCACAGAAACACCCACAGACACACCTATAAACAGACCAACAGACAGACTTACAGACCCACAAACAGACCTAAAGACCCACAGACAGGCCTACAGACCCATAGACAGACCTACAGACACACTTACAGACCCACAGACCCACAGATAGATCCACACAGACCCACAGACAGACCTACAGATACACTTATAAACCCACAGACAGTCCTACAGACAGACCTATAGATACACTTACAGACCCACAGACAGATCAACAGACAGACCTACAGACCCACAGACAGACCTACAGACCCACAGACAGACCTAAAGACCCACAGACAGACCTACAGATAATTCCACAAACAGACCTACACACTCACAGACAGGCCTACAGACACACTTACAGACCCACAGACCTACAGACCCACAGATAGATCCACAGACAGACCTAGAGATCCACACAGACCCACAGACAGACCTACAGATACACTTATAGACCCACAGACAGTCCTACAGACAGACTCACAGAGAGATCTACAGACCTATAGACAGTCCTACAACCCCACAGACAGCCCTCAAG
>JARVGS010000789.1:23490328-23501649 GCA_031762315.1 Hypsolebias antenori | reverse complement strand
ATGGTATATGTGTGTGCTTAACAACTGCCACCAATCATCTGTTAGATCATAACATCAGTCACCAGTCAGCTGTTAGATCATAACATCAGTCACCAATCAGCTGTTAGATCATAACATCAGTCACCAATCAGCGGTTAGATCATAACATCAGTCACCAATCAGCGGTTAGATCATAACATCAGTCACCAATCAGCAGTTAGATCATAACATCAGTCACCAATCAGCTGTTAGATCATAACATCAGTCACCAATCAGCTGTTAGATCTCATTAGTTATTAGCATTAGCTACCTGTTAGCAGCCAGGGCTTCCAGCTGGCAGTGAAGGATCTCTCCAGTCCTGGCTTTGAGCAAGGTCTCCAGGTTGTCCTCCAGAATCTTCTTCCGTCTTCGAGCCTGACGGAGAACCTGACTGGCCTCCTCCAACATGGATAGATGCACTGGACCCTTCTGAACCAGTCCAGACTGGAACTGATGGGACTGTAACTGATGGCTCTGAACTTCTGGAGCACGAGTTTCATGAAACGGGTTTTGAGGAGTCAGAGTGAAGTTTTGTTGAAACGCTGTTTGATTAGACTGAAGATTTTGGTCCTTGAATTGGTTTTGGTGGAATTGTGAGTGTTGTAACTGGTTCTGGTTAGACTCCAGATGTTGAGAAGTTTTCTGGTGGGACTGTTTGTGCCGGGACTTGCTCTGGTGAGTGTCTGGGTGATTGGACTGGTTCTGTTGTGACTCCAGATGTTGGAACTGGTTGTGATAGGACTTGTCCTGGTGGAACTCCAGAGGTTTGGACTGGTTATGGAGGGATTCCGGGGGTATGGACTGGTTTTGGAGGAATTCTGGGTGTTTGGACTTGTTTTGGTGGGATTCTAGGTGTTTGGACTGGTTCTGGTGGGTCTGTTTGTGTTGGAACTGGAAGGGTTGAAATTGGAGACGATCGTCTGTTTGGGGATGGTGTTGTTGGGACTGGTCTAGGTCCAAACTGGGCTGGGGGACCTTGGCTTGATGGGACAGAAGGTGGTCTTGATGAGGTTTGATTTGTCGGGACTTGAGCTGGTTTGGTTGGATCTGAAGGGGTTCTGATGCAGGCCTGGTGTAGTACCCTGAGTCTTCTGGCTGCTGGAAGAAATAAAGCAGGTCATGTCAGAACTCTTTAACTTTGTTGGTCCAAACTGGTTCTGTCTAATCCACTTCTTCTAAACTAATTTATTAACAATATTTTAAATCCTGATTTGACACCGAACTGGAGAAACGAGCACTGAGAGTTGAACAACTTCACTGAAATTAAAGAGTGAAAAGTTAAAACAAGCTGAACTGAAACCGAAATAAGCAAAAACAGTCACAAACAGAAATGATTAGACCATGAGCAAGGAGAAGAAATATGTGAGCTAAAGCATTAAATACTAAAATTAGAACAGAAGCTAAAAAAGGCTAAAACAGTGGCTAGAATTAGGAAAACAAATGCTAATCTTGCTAAATTGGCTAAACAGATGCTAAAAGTAAACCCAGCAAACCAGAAACGAAAATTAACATAACTAGCTAAAAGCCAAAAGAAGTTGAATGGTAGCTAAAATCTAAAAGGTGAATGTTAGATAAAAAATAAAAGAAACAATGTGATAGCTAAATGCTAAAAGTAATCGAATAAAGCTAAAAGGAACAAGTATCTGAACAATAGTTAAAATATACAATTGAAAAAATAGATGTTAATATTAGAAAAACTGTAGTTAAAAGCACCAGCGTGGTAGCTAAATGCTAAAGGGAGCAGAATAGATGAAAGTACCAACAAAACTGTAACTAAAATTAGCTAATGTGTGTATATACTGGTATATATACTGTATTAGAAAAATTGAACTAAAATAAACATTTGCTGAAACTAAAATCAGAAAATCAGAAACCAAAATTAACATAATTATAGCTAAAAGTATCAGAACAGTGGCAAAATACCAGTACCAAAATGGATGTTATTACCTGTATTAGCAAAACTGTGGTTAAAGTATCAGAATGGTAGCTAAAAGCTAAAAGTAGCATTAGAAGACTAAAGTTGAGCAGGCTTCAAAGAGAAGCATGTTTTTGAAGAACTTGAAACAATTCTATAAATTTCTAGGAGGAAAATATTTTTTTAAGTTACAGGTGCTTGTTTAGAAAAAATTAAAAGTAATAAATACCTAACGTTACAGCCGCCATCAGCTGAATGAGCCAAATGTTTTGATTTGCGAACAGGTAAAATAGCACAAAGTCTGAAGAAGTAGCGAGATTGTAAAAATCATAAACTACAAAGAGGAAAACAACAGTGTGGATGCTGAATCAGCGTAAACAAAACAAAAACTTCTGAATGGTTCTGACTCTGGTTCTGACTCTGGTTCTGTCAGACCCAGTTTCTTACTGTTAGCAGCATCTTTATCTCAGCCTTCACAGCCTCCATCTCCTTCAGCATCTCATTGGCTCTCCTCACCGCCTCCTGGCTCTGATTGGCCAAAGACTGAAAGAGAGTCCCTTCAGTCTGAACATCCTGGAGGTACCCGGGGTCCCTGAAACACAAAGACCCACAAAATTCAGATGAAAACAACAAAAACATATGGACAAGAAAAAAACGAAACAAGCAGCTGAATGTGGCTGATGACCAGAACCTTAAACCAGGTTCTGATGGTGTTGCTGATAACTGATTCACAAGTGAGAAGGGTGGAGATGAATTGATCAAAAACAGCTGCTGCATTCAGGCTGGTCAAAAAAGGTTCAATACAGTTCAGTTCACCAGCACATTCAGGCTGTTGCTGCTATTACTAGGAAACAGACGTGATGGAGGACTGCGTCATCTCCCCTTTGTTTACTCCTCTGTCCAGTCTGACGTTCTGGTTTATTGGAT
This sequence comes from Hypsolebias antenori, assembly GCA_031762315.1. Taxonomy (NCBI): domain Eukaryota; kingdom Metazoa; phylum Chordata; class Actinopteri; order Cyprinodontiformes; family Rivulidae; genus Hypsolebias; species Hypsolebias antenori. The sequence continues at coordinate 23,498,789 of JARVGS010000789.1, read as the reverse complement.
CAGCAGCTGTTGCACCAACACTTTATGAGCCCTGAATGTCTTCTAAAGCATGAACAATTCTTCTGATTCTAACCTTCTACAATGTGTTGGTTGATTGGTTGGTTGTTTGGTTTTGCTCCTTCAACATGTCTTACCTGACAACAAACCCTCTGATAAAACCAAGTCTCAGAAGAGTGAAACATACATAAGCTGTAGCATTCAAGATGTTGGAGTCCATGTGAAGAACCGACAACATGCAGACCTCTGATCATGTGACCTTAGTCTAGTTCACATTTTGTTTTCAGTCTGTTCTTCTCCTCTGACAGATGGAGGTTTTTCACTCAGGTTGAGTTCTTTCAGAGGACATGCTTGATCCATCAGCCCTCTGTTGTTGGAACAGTTGTAGAGCTACTGATTATCTGTTTCTTTTAGTGACCATTGTTTTTAATATAAACAAAAAAAAAAATTAAAGACTGGTGGTGATGAACACAAAGAATCTTAGTGAATATTGTTGTTATTGCTGCTGTTGGCTGGCTGACTGGTTGGTTGGCCTTGTTGGTTGGTTGTTTGCTTAGCTGCTGGCCATTTTGGTTGCTTGGCTGCCAGCTTGATTGGTTGGTTGGTTGCTTGGCTGCTGGCCTTGTTAGTTGGTTGGTTGGTAGGTTGGCTGCTGGCCATGTTGTTTGGATGGTTCCTTGGCTGTCTGGCTAACTAAGTTTTGCTTAGTTGGATAGTTGTCTGGTTAGTTGCTTGGCTGCTGGCCATGCTGGTTGGTTGGTTGGTCCGCTAGTTGGTTGCTTGCTTGCTTGGCTGTGGGCCTTGTTGGTTTGTTGGCTGTCTGACTGCTTAATTTGTGTTTAGCTGGATAGTTGCCAGGTTAGTTGCTTGGCTGCTAGCCATGTAGGTAGGTTGGTTGTTTACAAAGTACTTGGCTCCTAGCCTTGTTGGCTGGTTGCTTGGTTGGCTGGTATTGTTGGTTGATTAGTTGGCTTGTGGCCTTGTTGGTTGATTGATTGGCTGGTATTGTTGGCTGATTGGTTGACTGGTAATGTTTGGTTGGTTGGCTGGCTGGTATTGTCGGTTGGTTAGTTGGCTGGTGGTATTGTTGGTGCTTGGATGAATGCTTGTTTGGATGGTTGCTTGATTGTCTGGTATTGTTGGTTGGTTGGTTGGCTGGTATTGTTGGTTGGATGGTTGGCTGGTATTGTTGGTTGGTTGGTTGGCTGGTTTTGTTGGTTGCTTGATTGGCTGGTATTGTTGGTTGGATGGTATTGTTGGTTGGATGGTTGGCTGGTATTGTTGGTTGGATGGTTGGCTGGTATTGCTGGTTGGTTGGTTGGCTGGTATTGTAGGTTTGTTGGCTGGTATTGTTGGTTGGTTGGTTGGTTGGCTGGTATTGTTGGTTGGATGGTTGGCTGGTATTGTTCGTTGGTTGGCTGGCTGGTATTGTTGGTTGGATGGTTGGCTGGTATTGTAGGTTGGTTGGCTGGTATTGTAGGTTGGTTGGCTGGTATTGTTGGTTGGTTGGCTGGTATTGTTGGTTGGATGGTTGGCTGGTATTGTTGGTTGGTTGGTTGGTTGGTTGGCTGGGATTGTTGATTGGTTGGTTGACTGGTAATGTTTGATTGGCTGGGTATCTGAATTGTTGGATGAATGGAAGAAAAAGCTTATTGGATCTTACTGAATCTAACCTGGACTCATGATGTTCAGACCTTCTGGATGATGATTTAGTTTTTATTGAGGTTTCAGATTAACGTGTGAATTTTTTAACGCTTCTTATCATTTTTCAGTGTTTTTGCTTTTATTTGACTTTAAATACAGTATGTGCATTTATGATTTACCAAGAACAGTTCTAAAATGTACGCTTGGTTTGCTCTTCTGTGAGTTACCAGGGGGTCTCAGTTCCTCTCTCCACCCCTGATGAATGGACTCATCATCACAGCTCAGGAATCTCTGTTTCCACAGCATATTCCTGAATAAATTATGTTTCCAGGCAGAGTTGTAACCATGGTAACTACATCCCCCTCTATGGCAACAGAGGAGGAGGATGAGGAAGAGGAGGAAACCGCTGTCTCAATGACTGAATGAAAACAGAACAATGAGCCTGAGACTGAAGGATCCAACAGTTCTGCTCCAGGATTTATCCACGTCCCACATTCTGTCAGTTTGTAGCTGTTAGCATGAATAATGTCTGTTTTCTGTTCAGTTTAGAAATTTAACCGGTGTTTTTTAAATTTTATTTATTCATGTAACTGCATAAATATTTAGAGAGGTATACCCTGCATCTGTCAGAATAACAACGTTACACAAATCTAAAACATGGACGTGAACGCGTGATCATATCAACAATGCCCAGACATTTTGACCTCTTTCACCATCGACCAATCAGAACGCAGGATCAGGCTTTGTTGTTGTGTTGCTTCCAGCTGCACTGCAGATGTTTCTCTGTGAATATTTCCCCTGCAGTGTGTGTGTGTGTGTGTGTGTGTGTGTGTGTGTGTGTGTGTGATGGTTAAGGTGCCCTTGGCTTTGTGCAGCAGCTCAGCTCACACACACCCTCGCTTAAAAGTGTGTGTTTGCGATGTGAAGTAAAAAGCTCTAAGTGTGTCTGACTCTGCAGGAAAACTGAAATGAAGAATAAAAAGAAGAGAAATAGATTCTAAAGATTTTATTATCACTCACATCAAATGAAAAAGGGCGATCATGTTTTTGTCTGTGCCTGTGTGTGTGACTGAAGCGTAAGCAAAGTCTTTCGTTATTCAAAATGGCTGCTACAGCTACTTGATATTAACCACCAACCAATGGCCACAACTCAGTCAGTTCTACAGATATTGAGCTAAACTCTGATGTGGTAGTAGTTGACAGTCATCCTCTACACATGCTCAGAGAGCTGACACGTTACATGATGACCTCGCGAGGTCACGGCATCATTTTGAGGTTTGATCAAAAACGTAACTAAACACGCAGAGTCAGCATCACACTGTTGTCTTTTTATTTTTAAGTAGACTTTTTTATGTTCTAACTCCTGCATAGTTTGTATTATTTTAGCTGTCATATAGCTAAATTTAAGCTCATTCAGGAGATGGGTACAGTCAGTTTTAGTTTTTAAGCTTTATGCTTTCAACATTTAATCTTAATTTACAAATATTTTCTTCATGGAAAAACATTATTATCTGTTCGGTTCCTTTAAATGATAATAATAAAAAATAATAAAAAAAATAAAAAACATTTTCTTTTTTAAATCTAGTATCATATAATCAGTCTTCTTTGGCTACAAAAAACTTGTAGTGACCTTTCTATTAAATAGCCTTTGGCTACTTTTAGTTTTTAGCCAACTATTTGTTACATGTAGCTTAACTATTTTTTTGATAGTTTAGCTTTTAGCTGGTCTTTTTCAACTTTTATATTATTTTGCCACTTTCACCTAGTGTTTTACTAACCTTAGATTTTAGTTATCCTTTTGGCACTTTCAGCTTCTGTTTAGCTTGCTATGTTTGGTTACAGTTTTACTACCCTTAGCTTCTGTGTAGTCTTTAACTACTTTAGCTTCCAACTACCGTAGTCTTTTCCTATTTTTACCATTCATTTTACTGCTTTATCTAGTCTTTTGCTACCTTTAGATTTTGGTTAGCCCTTTGCTACTTTTAGCCTTTAGCCAGCCTTTTGCTACTTTTAACTTTAACAACTCAAGAGCTTTTTCAGCAGGTTTCAGCATTCACTCTGTATTTTTTGCAACAACAACAACAAAAATCTAGTTCTCTTTGAATTCCGTTTCAGCTCCTGGCTCTGTTTTTGTCTTCTTATGCTAACTTTACCTACTGTTCTGCTACTTTTGGCTAACCTTTTGCTGCTGTTAGCTTTAACAGCTGTTTCAGCTTTGTCAGCACAGAAAAAGGAAACTGAGCCGAAAAGCGGCGGGCGATGTGCATTCTGAACAAGTTTTAGGTTCTCAGATCTTGGACATTTTACAAACTAAGATTCTTTAAAACTGTAAACTGGAATATGAACAAATGTCTCAGACCAGAGGTCCGGTCCAATCAGGTCTTATTACAGGCCAGGACACGGTGAACAGGAGCGGACGATACAGGACGCAGTGATATGACATCGTTATTAACAGATTTATTGTGTGAAAGCTTATGAAGCATTCACACTATTGTGATCCATTTTTCCTTTGTGCAAATTTAAAAAAAAATTCAGCTACTTTCAGCTGTTTTGTGCTCTATTCTGATTCTTTCTGCTAACTAAAACATTGTTGTGCTTCTTTTAACTTCTTTCTGCTAATTTCAGCTTGTTATGCTCCTTTGAGCCTATTTCTGCATGTTTACATTTATTTATTTATTTATTTTTTGGCTATTTGAGCTAATATTTGTTTTATGTTAATTTAAAAAAAATTCAGATAATTCCACATTTTTGGCGCTCTTTTCAACTTTTTTCAGCCCAAGTCAGCAAAACTGTGCTCTCTCCACTTCCTTCTGGCAATCTAAGTACATTTCTGCTTTTTATTTTTTTAGCTTTCAGCGGTTTTTTGCTCATTTCAGCAATTTTTTTTCAGATAATTTCCACTTTTCTGTACCCATTTCTGGTTCTTTCAACATAATTGGGCACACATGTGCTTTCTGCACTTCCTTCTTGTAATTGTGGCTTCATTTTGCCTTTTTAGCTACTTTTCAGTTGTTTTTTCATGAATTCATCATTTCCATGGTAATTTCTGCTAAACCTAATTCACTTCTTTCTGCTAGTTTCAGTTTGTTATGCCTCTTTCAGCATATTTCTACAGTTTCAGTTCTTTCAGCTACTTTTTAGCTGTTGTATGCTAATTTCAGCTTTTTCAGCTAATTCCACATCCCCCACCCCCCCCCCCCCCCCCCACTCATTTCAACTTTTTCAGCCCAATTCAGCAAAAATGTTCTCCCTCCACTTCCTCCTAGTAATTTCAGCTTCTTCCTGCTTTTTTAAGCTACCTTTCAGCTGGTTTTTTTTGTTGTTGTTGTTATTTCAGTATTTTTCAGATAATTCCCCCTTTTTTGTTCTCATTTCTGCTTCTTTCAGCCCAACTGGACAAGCATGTCTGTTTTCTCCTGCTAATTTAGGTCAGCTACGTTTATCCTTTTTTTAAGCTAATTTCAGCTGTTTTTCAGCAAGTTCTTCTGCAATAAGCATTCACACTGAATTTTTGCAGGAATTGCATTTTTTCTAGTTGTAATTTGTTGATTAAAGCAGAGGCTGATGGTTATTTTCTGTGTAAAATAAATAAAAGCATTAAAAACGGAACATGGCGTCACATTTATTGGGTCCAAATATTTAAATTAAACTCACAAAACGCTTAAAAAATTATTTTTCTAAACAACTTTAAAATGTTTCTGATGAATAAAAAATGTTTCAATATCAGTTTTTAAATAAAACAATAATATGTTTGGGTCTACAGTTTAGTCTAGAACTGCACCAACAGAACCGGGTCGAGCCTCTTGATCTCCAACAGGACCAGCGTGAGGTCCAGGTTCTGGTTCTCCAGCAGAACCCCCGGCTCAGTTCAGGAGTCCGTCTCATTCTTCACGTCTCCGGTCAGGATGGTTCTGATCTCTTCCTGCATGAAGGCCCAGGGGACACTGGAGCCCATCAGGGGGCATTTGGACCCACTCGGGCAGTACACCTCCCCACCAGAACCCCCCTGAGCTTTGATGCTGTCTCTGGAGCAGGGGAAGCAGAACTTGTGGTCCAGAACCGACGGACACTGAACAAAGTGAGTGTCCTCCAGCCGCTGGTGGCAGATGGTGCAGCTCAGGGGTCCACTGTGGGCCGGGGGGGAGTCCGGGATGCTCTGGGGACGTCCCGGGTCGGAACCAGGAGACACTGGGCCGTCAGTGGTGGAATGGACCAGGTCTTTGCTGGGGGACTGTCCGCCCTGAGCAGCAGGGTTAGCAGGTGAGGTCCGGTCCAACGGGGACAGCTTCAGGGTCTCGACCTGGTTGTCGACCCACTGCTGTCGGTTCTGGTCCTCTGTCAGTTTCAGACCTGAATCAAGGGAGGCCTTCCTCTTCCTCCCACCAGTCCTGGTGCTGCTGGACCCCCGACCAAGCAGAACCAGGGGGGTGGGCAGCACTGAGTCAGTGTGAGGCTGAGGCAGTAGGTCATCTCTGACCCGGTCCCTGAAAACCCGCAGGGACTCTGGTAACAGGTCCCCCAGCAGGCGCCAGTCCCCAGAACCAGGCTTCATCTGGTATTCCAGGTACCGGAACCCGGAAGACAGACCCCTGCCGAAGTCCTTCATGCAGTCCTGGTACATCTGCTTGGCCACTCCTGAGGCGCTGGAGAACACAGACCCAGAACCAGTCGGGTACTCAATGAAGATCTTCAGCTCGAAGTCCAGTCCGGTTTTGGACACAGCATCGAAGGTGAAGACCCGGCCCACCAGACCATGGTCCTTCTTGAACCGGACATCAAACGGGGTGGACCGAGACAGAACCAGCAGGGTGTCCCTGACAGGTTTGGGTCTGCTGGCCCACTCCTCCTGCCGGTTCCGGAGGCTCTCGTTCAGTTCGGTCAGAACCTCAGAGTTTCGCTGCTTCTCCTTCAGGTCCCGGTCCTGGTCCGTGCTGGACACCGAGGCGGGTCTCTTCCCGCCCGGATCCACGGAGTTCTGGGTGGAGGTTCGAGTCGCTGGCTGCAGCAGGCTCGGCGGTACCGATACCGACACCGAGCCCCCGTTTATCCTGCTCCTTGAGTTCGGGCTGTGTCGGTTCTGGTCCGGGAGTCCATCTTCCGTTTTAAACCCTCTGTCGAACCGAGCCCGACCCTCCGCTCCGTGCAGGTACCGGTCCAAACCGTGTCCTTCATCCTGGAGCTGGTTCGACTGACCCGGAGGCTCCTTCCCGCTCAGAACCGCCTGGGTCTTCACGGGTCCGCCTTCAGGTGTTCGGTCCTCCTGGAAGCCGTGGGCCCGCTTCAGGTTCCGGGCGGTCTCGATGACGAACTCGACCCGGTCCGCGCCCTCGTAGTTAACGCAGCCGCGGCAGACCGGTTCGGTGAAGTCCCAGATCATGGCCCAGGACATCCGGGGCAGGTCGCACAGGTAACAGGACCGCCTGCGAGACGGAGACATGTTCCGGTTCGACACGGAGAACCGAACCCAGAGAGGAGGACTGTCTGAGGTTCTTCCTCCTGCTGCTGCAGAGGGGATGAAGAGGAGGGGGGAGATCAGAACCCCCTCCCCCGTGACACACGCGCGCGCACGCACACACACACGCCCTCTGAGCAGAACCCTGACGTGTTCTGACCACACTGAACCGGGCCTCAGCTCTGCTCCTCCTGACCCCAGAACCTGAAACCGAACCTTAAGAACTGATCGGACTCACCTGGTCTTGTCTGGCCTGGGGTCCAGGGGGCGTGTTTCCATGGTAACGGGGACAGCAGCCGCAGCAGCTCCAGAGGAGCCTCGGTGGTTTTGGTTCTCTGAAGCAGAAAATTATCAGAACTTGTAAATCGTTCTGTGTTTCTCCAGAGATTTGGACATTCTCAGAAAAAAAAATAATAATAATAATCTGGATATAAGACAAAAATACGTCAGGAGTTTATGAATAACCCGAAACTACAAAAATCCTGGTTACCATGACAACGCCGCCTCCTTCCTCTCCGCAGCACCAGCAAACACCTGTCCGTGTTGCTGCATGGTGTTGTCATGGTAACGGCTCAGGTGACCTGCGGCAGACCGTCATACAGAGACAGGGACGGTGCTGCCCTCTGCTGGCTGACACGTTCAGAACCACCCAGACCCATTTTACACCGAACAAAACGGTAAACATTCAGATCACAAAAGAACAACTCTGGTACAAAATAAAAGCTTTATTGTCCAAATAAAACTTCGTTCGAATAAATAATAAAGACAACGACCTGAGGAACAAATATAAACTCAGAATGTCCACTGTGATGAAGAACAGCCAGGCCTCAGGAGGCTGACTCACCTGCAGCTCTCAGGTGTGACGTCATAGGGGCATGGCCTGTCACTATCCTGAGGGCGGACTCCAGCAGCTGGCTCTGATTGGATGAGGGGAGCCAAACATCAGTCACATGGTGGAGAAGACGTAGCAGCAGCATCTAATCAGGTGAGTGGGTTTACCTGCAGCTGCAGCTGTTGTTTCTGCAACATCTCCAGCTGCTGCAGCATCTGCTGGCTCAGACTCCACCCCTCAGGTTCCCTGAGGTCAGAGGACACAATTAGGTCATGGTGAGGTCACAGCGCAAATAACACGTGCCTCACATGTCACTTATCAAACAACAACAACAACAACAAAAAAAAAAACTACAGGAAATTATTATTACACACTTTCAGTAACTGGCAATTATTTTTTAACATATACAGAGAAGGCATTCGACAGCGTCCCTCGGGGGGCCCTGTGGGGGGTACTCCAGGAGTATGGGGTACCAGGCCCTTTGATACGGGCTGTTAGGTCCCTGTACGACCGGTGTCAGAGCTTGGTCCGCATTG
>JARVGS010000789.1:23462554-23474322 GCA_031762315.1 Hypsolebias antenori | reverse complement strand
TTTCGCTTAGTTACCTGATGACATCAGATGATGTCACATCTTCTCTTGGCTGTCTGACCAATCCACTGCCAGCTTCAGTGATGAGCCCCAAAGTTCTACAGATCTTTGTAGCGTAACAATTAATCTACTTTGTTTTTATTGTTCATTGACATCACAGACTAACGCCAGGTGACAGCAAAACGCCCAACTATGAGTGAGGCAACACACAGCTACTGCTGCAAAAGCCCCGCCCCTTTTTGGGGATTAATGTAATGCTCCGCCCCTTTTTGGGGTAAAAACTCCTCAATTTTGACTGACAGTAAATGCAGCTTTCAACTATCTAAATATAAATATTTAATCTAATGTCTGATCAATGAATCCCAGGGGTAGGTAGGCAATCTTGGATTAAAGTTTGTAATTTGTGATGTTAACCTAATGTCCCTACTCCTGCCGCTGGCTGAAGGTCTTTCTCTTGTGGAAGCTAGACAGTACCGGTCTTTACTTTGTCACCTGGTCTGTGTGTGTTCCAGTTTTTGATGATGGAGATGAGAAGACTCTCCGTCGAACATCTCTGTGCCTGAAGGGGGGCAGACATTTTGCGGTGGGTGAGGTGAGTTGTCGGCTCTGAATAAGAGCAGTCTGGAAGTTCTGAAACCTAAAAAAATATTATTTCCTGCAGACATTGGACCAGCTGCCGCTGACCAACCCGGAGCATTTCGGTACCCCAGTGATTGGTAAAAAGTCCAACCGAGGCGGGCGGCGCTCTTCTCAGGCTGTGTAAGGTTTTTTTTTTTTTTTTTTTAATCTAACTTTGTGAACAAAGGTGGAGGTGTTTTGGGGTTGTAGCTGCATCAGCACCTTTCAGAACCTCTCCAGAATTTTTTTCTGAACTGACAGAAGAAACTGGCTGAGGAGGAGTGATGAAGCAGAGAAAAGGTTTCGCTCAGTTATCTGATGACATCAGATGATGTCACGCTTTCTCTTGGCTGTCTGACCAATGCGCTGCCAGCTTCAGTGATGAGCCAAAACATTTTGACATTGTCAGCATTTAAGAAGTCAGTCAGACGGTGTATCTACAGAACTCCTGACTTTGTGTTTGGATTGCAGAGCCGATGAGGAGAACATCACTTCATCCAGCGAGGATGAGGAGGAAGAGAGGAAGAGGCAGAGCGATGAGCTGCTGGGACAAATCTGCAGCATCGAGAATTTGGAGGAGTCCATCAATTGGTTCATAGCTCTGGTAAGCACAATTTAAACTGAGCTTATCAGGTTCTGTTCCAGTTCTTCAGGATGAGCCGTATCTCCACAGTCCTGGTTCAGCACTCTTGAGATGTTCTTCCTTTCTGAGTTGAATCAAAGTTCTCATCCTTCCACTTTGGTTGTTCTGATGGTGTTTGTTGGTTCTGCAGGTGGTGTTGCCCAGCTGCAGCGACGAGCTGGTGGTGAAGAAGGACCAGTATCTGGTCAGGTCTTTCCACGATGGGAAATTGTGAGTTCAGCTTTAGTTTTTCGTGTTTCTGACATCACGTCGGAACCATCGGCTTGTTTGGTTCTAACTAGTTCTCCTGTTTTCATCCTGCAGCTACACTGTGGCAAAGAGACACGTCCACCTCATCACCTCCGTCAGCATCTCCAAGTCTCACTTTGTCAGCAGGAGAGGTGAAGCCTCCTCCTCTCCTCTGCCTGCTCCGTGCTTCCTCCTCTTCCTTATCCTCCTCATCCTGTATCTTTTGCAGGTTTCGAAGCAGCCCAGATGTTCCTGAGGAGCAGGGAGGTTCCAGATGCGTGGAAGATGGACATGAGTCAGATCCTCGACTCGTCCTCCAGCGAAGACGACAAAGACGAGAAGGAAAGCGAGGAAGAAGAAGAAGAGGAGGAGGAGGAGGAAGAGGATGTCGACGAGGATGAAAGGAAGAAGCACATAAAGGAGGAGGTGAAGTTTTACACGTCTCACTTAAATGTGTTGACATCTGGCACCACGCAGTCAGACACAAACATGGTGATAACTCAGTCGATTTGACGGATATTGAGCTAAGATTTGGTGTGGTAGTAGCTGAGAGTCATCCCAACACATAAATTTGACTTTCTTAATTTGAAATTGTGACATAAAAGGCGGCAAGCGATATGCTTTTTTGTGTGTGTGTGTATTTTTATGAACTTGTCTTTCTGTGTGCGTCAGCCTGAGGAGGAGCAGGACCCTGAGGAGAGAGACAACTTCCTCCAGCAGCTCTATAAGTTTATGGAGGACAGAGGTGAGCACGCTCAGAACGTCACCCTGAGAACAAACAAACCCTAAGATTCAGATTACACATAGAACAGTTAAAATAATTCAGCCATAAAAATACTAAAATACACGGACTTGTATCCTGAGCTGAACCACTATCTTCCTGTCATCGCTCTCCTTCTGCATGTTAAGGTTAGATATTAGCGAGTCTGTTAAACCATCATGAATTAACTTATTTTAATGTTTTAATTTTTTTTGTTTGTTTGTTTTGTTTTTTTGGAAGTGGAAAGTCATGATGTGAATCGGTTTGTTAGAGGGGTAGAGTCCGGTTTACGGGAGCTGCCATGTTGTATTTTGGAACAAGGTTTTAGGGATGTTGAACTGTAAGCTCCGCCTACTTCCCCCTACACAATCATGCTGTTTGAAATCATCATAACCAATTACACTGGTGTAAATTCTCAGTCATCCAGGACATGATAAATTAAAAAAAAAGGTTAAAAACTAAAACAGCTGGACTTCTACTCTGCAGCTGAAGACATTTTGCTTCTCGTCTGAGGAGCTTTCTCAATTCAAAGAATGGAGAGTGTGGAGTTTGAGTTTTGCATTGAGGTGTTCTGTGAGCTGGATTCACATGCAGATTGCCCTCACGCTCCTCACACTAGAGGATCGTTAGGGTCTTTGATAACCTGACTCGCTCTGGTCCTGTGAGTGAAGGTCTTGACTGGGTAACAGGAAGTGATGTACGTCTGCAACCATAAAGGAGGCTCAGACCTGTTGTCTTTCATCACATTAAACTGGCTGAGGAGGAGTGATGAAGCAGAGAAAAGGTTTCGCTTAGTTACCTGATGACATCAGATGATGTCACATCTTCTCTTGGCTGTCTGACCAATCCACTGCCAGCTTCAATGATGAGCCCCAAAGTTCTACATACTATTGTAGCATAACAATTAATCTACTTTATCTGTTTATATATATAAGTTCACATGAGCAGATGTAAAAGATGGCAGCTAGTTTGAAGCAAACCAGGACGTTAAACATCTGCTAATTTCATGGCAAAAACCAACGCAGACATGTTCTGGTTTTAGCATTCTGCAGTGCTTTATAATGTAGCTGTTTTTGTTTCTTTTTTTTATATATAATTTCTTTCATTTACTTTTCATTTTATATGCTTTTTTATGATTGTCTGCTGTTATCTGTACCTCATCTGTGTTCTTTGTTAAAAACAGGTCTCCTGTAAACGAGTCCTCGAGGCTCAATGAGACTAACCTGTATGAATAAACATTGAATTTAAAAAACTGAGTTCAAAAGTTGATTGAACAGCTAGTTTTGGGCGTCACCAGCAAACTGGTTGATCCATTATGAGAAGGTGCTATTTATAAGACTGAGTTTAGTGCAGCTCCTCAGACTGACGAAGTCTTTTAGATAAAATGCTATGAACTTATTTTATATATATTTTGCCCAGTGGATATGACTTAACAGTTAGATTTTTTTTTACCTGGATTATTGAGCATGCATCAGGATAACTTGTCTGCGGGGTATTTTTTTATTTTCTATTCTGTAAAATGTCTCATTTGTTTACAAGAACCTAAAATTTATACAGCTGCCACCCTACAGGGGTCACTGTTGCTTCATCTTCAACTTCAGGGTTCCTATGTCCAGTTTTTACGTTTACATTTCAGGAGCAGAGACCTTTGACCCCAAATGTCTTTAGATCAAATACAGCATTGCTGATTCTACCCCACGCATGATGTTTGAAACTTTAGGGTCCAATCATCATCGTCACGTATTTTATTATAAAACCAGGAAACAGATTTGCTTCAGCACCTGTTTTGTTCAGAGATGAATGTTCAGCCTGAATTCAGAGACGAAAGCGTTTTTTCTGTTTTCAGACTTTACTGATTGTTGGTCTCTCTGTTTCTCAGGGACTCCCATCAACAAGCCCCCTGTGTTGGGCTACAAAAACCTGAACCTCTTCAAACTTTTCAGGCTGGTTTACCACCTGGGAGGCTGCCACAAGGTGAGGGGGGGGGGGTGGAGCTAATACCTGAAAGAGGATGGGGCTATATGAAGTATTTACTTCCTGGGAGGAGTGGGCGGAGCTAATGAAGTGTCATCGAGTGTGAGTGATGATGCTAAGGAAGGTTTCGCAGGCTGGACTGAGCACCTGATGATCTTCTTGGCTGTCTGACACGACCCGATGGGTTTTCCTGTCCTGTCAGCTGATAACGTGGGTGACTGAACTCTGTGGTTCTGTTTCAGATCGAGTCTGGCACGGTGTGGAAACAGGTCTACATGGACCTGGGGATCCCCATACTGAATTCTGCTGCGTCCTACAACGTTAAGACGGCCTACAAGAAGTAAGAAGAGCAGATTCCAAAGGATGATCGGTTTGTTTTGACTACTGTGTTTGTCTGACCTTTGACCTTTGTTATGTCCAGGTATCTGTATGGGTTTGAGGAGTACTGCCGCACCGCCTCAATCACCTTCAGAACCATCCACCACAACAACCCCCCACCCAACGTGGTTCTGAGTAACCACAAGAAGGCCCGGGCCGAGTTACGAGAGTCCACGAGCCCACAGCTGAAGATGGAGCCCGTCGAAGATAAGGAGGAGGAGGAAGAGGAGGAGGAAGAAGAAGAAGAAGAGGAGGAGGAGGAGGAGGTCGACTCTGAGAGTGACAAGGAGATAAAGGAGAGAAAATCTTCTCTTCGGGTGAGACGTGTCTCCTTTTGTTTCAGAAACCAGGATGTAGTCTGGTCTCCATGTGTTGGGTGTGAAGTTCTGCTGAACCTGAACCTAGCGGGTCTTTGAACCTGAACCTAGCGGGTCTTTGGACTGGTTTTAGGGGAGGAGGAGGTGCGTGGGGAGTCGGATGAAGTTGTCCTCTCGACTGAATCTTCCTGGACGAGGAGAAGCAGAGAACAGTGAGGAGGAGCAACGGGAGGCGAGGACGCGCAGCAACAGAAGGATGGATGAGTCTGAAAAAGGCTCAGAGGAGGAGGAAGAGGAGGATGATGAAGAAGAGGGGGACGAGGAGACCCGCAGGAACAGGCAAGACCGAAGACATTTTTATTTCTCTGTGATGTTTAACAATATTCAACGCATGATTTTAAACGGCTTGTTTTAGGAGCGAGGACGGGGAGGACGAAGACTCTTTGACGGGGACGAAGGTCCGGGTGAAGTACGGCCGAGGGAAGACCCAGAAGATCTACGAAGCCCACATTAAGAAGACAGATGTGGACAACGGAGAGCAGTTCTACCTGGTCCATTACTACGGCTGGAACGTCAGGTTGGTGAAGTTCTCAAAGCTGGATTCAGAGTTCATCTGTTTTCCTGACAGTCTGGGTTCTGGCTCCGTGAACTCAGGTGTTCTTATCTGCAGGTCTAACCTGGCTCTCTCTGATCCTCAGGTATGACGAGTGGGTGAAGGCCGATCGAATCATTTGGCCTTCAGAGAAAGGGACCAAGAAGAGGCAGAGGAGGAAGATGAAGGTGATAATCTACACGTTAGTTTCTGACAACGACCAACCTTCAGGAAACGTTTACTAAAATGTAAATTGTAGCACCAAATCCACTAAAATGTCTTAGAACAGTCTTTTACATTAAGTCTGTTTGATTTGATGTCATCGATCGTATCAGAACTTAAAGAAGAGTCCAGTGTGTGATACACTTTAACCAACAGGCCTGCTTAGTTCTGATACTGATCCAGGCACCAGAAGTGATGTCACTGTTATTCACATATCCTTTAGAATATGTTTAGTTAATAGGAAGTAATGTCATCGCTATAATAATAATAATAATTTTATTTAAAAGCGCCTTAGCATTTAAATAGAAATATGCTGGCGCCACAGCCCAGTTTAGTCTAAATGAAACGAGGCTGCCATCTTTGTAAGTGCTACAGGAGCACCAGTTACTGTCAGCATGGCAGCAAATCGTAGGTTTGAGGGGAAACGGCTCGTCCAATGCACCGTATTAAACCAGGGTTGTTGCTTTCTAAAGGCAGATTATGGATAACGCATTATTAGTTTGTATTTTCCTACCGTAATTACTATTAGTCCACCATTTTGTTTTACCTATTTTATGGGCGAAATATGTTAAAAAGTGACTCAGTGTATAAACTGTGCACAAACTTCTAAATTTTAAAGCTATTTTTTATTAAAAGTCTTAACTTTGAGATTTATGTAGAAAATATTTAGTCCTATTTTTGAAAAAAATATTAAGTCCACTTAAACCAAACAACTGTAAACTATTTAATCACTTAAATTACAGCTCTGTTGTTAGGATGACTGCAGCCCTCGATCGTCTTTTCACCGAGCAGAGAGCCCGGTTGACGGCCGCCAGCACGGCACCGGCTTTGTTACGAGGCTCATTTTAAAATACTTTTGTCTTCTGTTTTCACTTTATGTACAATAAATGATTGTTTAGGTAAAGTTTTTTTCTTTGTTTCTAGACTGATGTCACAGCATGACATGTAGCACCTAGCAAAATGACTGCCATGACTCTTCTAGTGCTGTTGCTTGCCCATTTTAAAAGTCCGTCAGGATACGGTGTCAAAGCATCACCACCCAACCTTACTTCCTGTTGACCGAGCCTGACTGTCTTCACGTCCCTTCAGATCAGAGACAGGGACGACCTGGAAAAGGACGAAGAAAAGCAGATTCCGGTGGGGACGGTTAAACCGCCAGGGCCCAAGCGTGGTCGTCCTCAGATCAGAACCACACACACTGGACCCGCAGGACGCAGCGTCCTCAGAACCACCAGCAGTGAAAGACAGTCCAATGGCAAGAACGAGACGGAGCCAATGGCCAACGGAGACGGTAAGAGACAGAGCTGTCCTTCGCAGTAGAGTTATGATGTCAGAACTGTTTATTTTATAGCTCCTCCTCATCTCTACAGATACGCCTCGCAGGAGAACCAGGAGGACCTCTGGAATGTATGAATCGGACCGGGTGTCTAATGGTGAGAACACGTCCACTTCCTGTTTCCTGCTAAACAGCTGTATCTCTATATCTAACCTCTCCTCCCCTGCAGAGGATTCTGGGAACTCCTCAGACAACAGCGAATCCGATGACGAACCAGAGAAGATGGACAGGCTGTCGCCATGGCAGGAAACTGCTGAAGCTCCGCCCAGTCAGCCAGAGGAGGAGAAAAAGACGATGGAAGAGTCTGACGTTATTGTTAGCATAGCAACATCATCGCTGCTGCCAGCTGCTGCGGACTGTCCCAGCATGCTTCAGGAGAATGCTGAAGAAGTGCTGAGCCAATCAGAAAAGCAGCAGGGGGAGGAGCCTGGAGTGATGTCATCACACCTGGACAGAGTGAGCCCAATGTCCTCCCCAGACAGGACCAAGATGTCACCTGGACAGGAAGTCCTCCCCCAGACGTCCCCCAGCAGGATGCTCCCCCAACAGCTGGCATCTTTGTCCCCTCGCATCACGGAAGACCATGCCCACTCACCTGTCCTGTCCTCTCCCAAGGTCAAAGGTCGCAGGGCCATCCTCAAGGAGACAAGCTCAGAGGCTCCGCCCACTATCCCTCTTTGTAGTACCAGCCCCACCCACAACTCTCCCCCCAGCCCTCCTCGGGCTGCTGTGCTGTCTTCTCGCAGCATCCTCAAGAGACAGGAGGAGCCCATGGTGGTCCTCCACTGCCTCCCCACTCAGCACCTCCCACCCAAGTCTCCCTCTGCCAACTCTGACACAGACTCTGCCACTGAGGAGGAGGAGCTGGCCCTCCAGGAGAGGAGCACCACCACCCAGGAACAGGAGGAGGAGAAGCTGACCCTCCAGGAGAGGAGCAACTCTGCCACGAAAAGGAAGGCAGCAGAGGAGGAGCTGCTCCCCCAGGAGAGAAGCAGCTCCTCCCCAAGGAAGAAGGGGACAGAGAAGAAACTCTGCCCTGAAAAAAGGCAGGAAGAGGCCCCCTCCCCCTCCAAACCTCCCCGTTCCCCGCTGCGCCCCAACAAGAGGAGCGACGAAGGTCTGAATGCAGAGGAGGAGGCCCCCTCTCTTGAAAAGGAGGTGCAAACAAAGTTTGCAGAGGAGCTTCTGGTGGATGGCACTATTAAGGAAGCAGAGGTGCATGCTGGGAATCCTCCCCCTGCAGCAGAAGACCCCACCCCTCTTGAGGAGGTGGAGCCTCAGATGGGCCCAGACTCCCTGGTTTGTCATGAGGTGGACCTGGATGATCCGGACGAGAAGGAGAAGCCCATCTCCTCAGCAGAACACCTCCTCCTGATGGTGAGAGAGGAGCAGCAGGCTCTTCCCACCCTGCCACTGGTGGTCCACTCGTCCCTCCCGCCCCACCTCCCCAAGGCTCAGGTCAGGCCCTTCCTAATAGCTGCCAACCCCGCCCCCTGCTCTGAGGATCTGCCTCTGGTCACTGGTGGGGGGCAGGGCGGAGACTCCAGTCCTGGGTTTGAGGGCAGCACCTCCTCGTCCTCCACCTGCCTGCTGTCTCTGCAGGACAACAAGGACCGAGGTAGGGTCTGAGGAGAC
Source organism: Hypsolebias antenori (assembly GCA_031762315.1). Lineage (NCBI taxonomy): Eukaryota > Metazoa > Chordata > Actinopteri > Cyprinodontiformes > Rivulidae > Hypsolebias > Hypsolebias antenori. The sequence continues at coordinate 23,465,622 of JARVGS010000789.1, read as the reverse complement.
AGCACATCACGCTGATCCAATCCTGGGTTTGTTGTTTAACACATGTGACCTTTGACCCTTTAGGTCAGAAGAGGCTGAACGACTGCGAATCCAGCCCGTCTGCCAAGAAACACAAACGGAACCAAAAACGGACCCACACGCCCGCCAAGGTGGACAAGAATGGAGCAGGTGAGAGCATGTCCTCTTGTCAGGAACCTGTTTCAAGGACCAGAACACGAGAATGACCCTTGACCCCCCCGTCTGTCTCCACAGGACACAGCAGCGACAGCGAAGACCAGTCTCGTCTCTCCTCAGTGTCCAAGTCTCAGAAGTCTCGATGTCCGAGTCTCTCGTCGCCGTCTGCTCACTGTAAAGACAAACGGAACTCCCCGTCCCCTCAGCGCTCCTACAAGTGGACCCTACAGCTCGGTACACACACACACACACACACCGAGTGTAATACTACAAGATCCAAACGTTTCAAACACAAGCAGATCTTTCCGTCTGATGAGTGAGATCCAGCTGTTCGTTCTGAGTCTGGTTGCATCTCAGACCCATACCTGCAAACTTGTTGCTTTTTGGCGAAATTTGCCGATTTCAATAAAAAAAATCACATTTACGTGAATCATTGATCTGAAAGTTCAAGCACAAGCCTCTCTGTAGCCCTAGATGGATTTCAGAACCGAGCTAATGGTGTTTTTACAAAAACCGGGCTCTTGGTGTTTCACGTCCTAAAACTGCATCCAAACTAATAAGTTCTGGCAGAACTCTCTGGTTTTAAAGGCCCAGAAGACCCTTGTTGACCTTTGACCCTCTTTTCTCAGACGAGTTGGACAGCATGTCGAGCACAGACAGGATCTCCTTCCTGCAGGAGAAGCTGCAGGAGATCAGGAAGTACTACCTGAGCCTGAAGTCCGAGGTGGCCTCCATCGACAGGCGGAGGAAGAGACTAAAGAAGAAGGAGAGGGAAGGTAGGAGCAGCAGGGCATGCTGGGAAATATGAGTTCATAACATCAACCTGAACACCAGGGAGTTAAAAACTGACATTAATTACGTTTGATCGTTTTAATGCAGAATAATGTAAATGGTGAACCGTGCATGCAAGCAGGAAGTCCTTTCCAGGTTCTTATTGGTTCTGTTTGTCCTCCTCAGTGTCCAACACAACGGTGTCCACCTCGTCGGGTTCCTCTGACACGGGTATGAGTCCGACCTCAGCCTCGCCCACTCAGAACACCATGGCTGTGGAATGCAGGTGATGATACGCCCACAGAGCCCCGCCCCATCCCCACAAAGACTCTGCCCACTACGTTGGCCCCGGGCGTACAAACGGAGACATGGACTCCCAATTGAGACTGACACAGTGGCTGATGGGAACTCGCCACTCTGTGTGGCAGCACAGAGGCTCCGCCCCCTCACTTCCTGTTTGAGGCAGATGGCAGCACGCAATTTGAGTGGATACAGAACTTTTTCCTCCTTCCAGGGCGTCCCTTTGTTTCCTCCTTTCACAATAATTTGCCGCTTGTCGAAGGCGGAGTCAGAGGGGGTCAGAGGTCGGCGAATCCTGAGCCTTCCCTCCACCTTTAATTTATTCACGTCAATATAAACAAACAGACGTTCAGCTTCTTTTTGTTTTGGTCTTTCAATAGAATTAAAGCTTTTATTTTGAAAATGGCAAAGTGAAGGTAAGAATCCAGTTTTGTGTTTTTTTTTTTTTTTTTTATATAATCTAAAGTTCCTTCAGTGTTTTTGGCTTCAAAGGAAGTTTTTTTTATTATTATTATTTGAGGCTGAAAATTAAAACATTAAATTCTTTTTACACCAGTAACTTTCAAACTTTTATTTTTGAAAATTTGAAATTTTGCAAAGACGAAAACAAAAGTTGTTGATTTTTCTGGAATGGACTAAAAATCTGATCTACTTAATTTTCAGATGTTTGACCAGTCAGATCAGACGGATTCGTTTTAAAAGTGAATCTGGAGTTATTTTGACCTTCATCAGTTAAACCAGAATCTGAATTTAAAGCCCCTCAGAGGACTGAATGTGACTTTCTGTCGATGCACTTCTGACCCGTTTTCAGGGACGGTTGCTCTGGAGGACCTCTTTTCTCGTTTTCTGCATCGGGTTCAGGCAGACGACTCCTCTACACGTTTGTTTTGTACAGAAAATAAAAATCCACACCTGTATTTGAATTTTACACGCCTGCTACAAAGGATTTCTAATATTTTCTAAGAGAAGACTGTTTGTAATGTAGTACTATGAACTCTGTATTTTTTGTTTGTTTTGCTGGCGGTGCTTCGGAGCGACGATGTAAATACAGAAACGGTGTGAGAGCACAACGAGCAGCGTCTGTTTCTAATAAAGTTTTTAACAGTTTATTGTTAAGCGGTGTCATTTAACGCACGGTAAACCTGATGGTGCAGATTTCAGAATATAACACATCGACCAGTGACCCGGAAACGTTTTATTTTCCAAAACAAAGACATGAAAGTTCACAATATATAAAAAAGAGGTGTTTACATGTTATCTTCATCAGAGTCGTCCTCTTCCTCCAGAGAATCCTGAAACAGAAAACAGAGCTTCAGCTGAACTTATATGAACTATAGGAACTGCTCTAAATTAATTCAGGTTCTCTGGATGGGTTCTTTGTTGAAACGTTTAATCTTTTATCCAAAAAGCTTTCAGTCTGAGAAGCTGCAACAAACTCAAGTCTTATGTGTGCGCTGATATCCAACTCCTCCCTCCCCCTGGCAACAATTCCCACCTGTCTGAAGACCGCCACCATCATCCCAGTTCATAAGAGCTCTGCAGTGACTGGTCGAATGACTATCGACCAGTAGCCCTCACCCCATTAGTCACTAAATGCTTTGAAAGACTGGTCATGACCCACATTAAAACTAACATCAGCGAGGACCCTCAGTATGCATACCGCAAAAATCGATCAACAGAGGACGCCATCTCCTCTGTGGTCCACACTGCTCTCACCCACCTGGAACAGAAGGACTCCTACGTCCATATGCTCTTTGTGGACTTCACATCTGCCTTCAACACCATGATCCCCCAAACCCTGATGGACAAACTATTCACACTAG
>JARVGS010000789.1:23350618-23362086 GCA_031762315.1 Hypsolebias antenori | reverse complement strand
TAGATGTTGGCACCTCCACATCATTGCATTCAGTTTTTATTCACAATTTGTTTAGCGTCCCAACTTTTTTGGAATCCGGTTTGTATGAACAGCTAGCTAAAAGACTTCATGATTTAACGACAGCTGAACCTTAAAGCTCCAGAGTGGTACCCGAGGGTCACATCAGCTGAAGGACTTTAAAACTGGGCTGTAAAGAAAAATCGTTTCTCCAAACACAAACAGACAAAACTGTCAGGTTTTCTTGGTGCAGCAGCAGAAAACCCATTAGATGGTTCTGAAAGGCTCCTGGTCGGTTTGTCCTCTAAATGGATTCTGTGAGGAGACGAGAGGCAAAGAGACAAATCCTGGCAGACGAGCTGCATCTTTATCCGTCCCACAGCAGCCGAAGGCTAACGGAGCACCTGTCCTCCTGTCGCAGGCGATCATTGCAGGTGACAGGAGCGAAAGCAGCTGCAGAGGAGAAAACACCTCTGTTGGATCAACAATCTGCTCTCCGAGCTAAAGATTAGCTGATAGTCTGAAGAACTGAAGCTGACAGAACCAACCAGCAGAACCTGAACTCCAGGTCAGCTAAATAAGCTCTTATAGGTCAGAGGTCACACATAAACTCCCCTTGACTCATGTATCTGAGCTCTCTCGTTTCTAAAACCGCAGGGACATAAAAACCTGTGTTTGAAGACCAGAACCTGATTTGACTTTTATTTTGACCCACTTCCCGTTTGAAGTTTATTTTCCGCTCGGCTTCAGTCTGCCTGTCTTATTAAGAGTGCTGTCAGCCACTCACCCAGTAAAGTCAAAGAAACACTTTCCTCTCATTTTCAAACATCTGCTTGTTCTAATCTCTTCCTGCAGCACAGGAACGATCCTCAACAGCTGAAGATCTAAAGAACCACAACTGCTTACCTTTTACCCAGAGTGCTAAGCGGCGTGCTGAGGTTCAGCGGCGCCAGAGCCGGGTTCCGGTTGCGTCCGGTTGTCTTGACGGCAGCTGGCTCCTTCCTCGGGGTTTGGGGGGCCGGGCTGCTGCCGGGCTTGGCGTCGAGGTCCTTCAGCACGTCGTAGTTGATCTTGGAGGAGATCTTCTTTTGCTCCAGCATCTTCCCGATGGCTTCATCAGCGGAGCTGGCTCTGATCGGGAGGCGTCGCTTTGAAGGTCGCTTCGGCTGATTCAGACAAAAAACAAACGTCACGCTCATTTTTTTTTTTTTTAACAAAACACAAACTCTTCCTGTGGAAAAACAACTTCATGTTTGTTCAACTGAAGAACATCTGGCCATCCTCAGATCTGACTTCAGTGTTTTTAATGAAACTCAGAAATCATCGCAGAATAGCAGAGTAACTATTAGAATTCAAGATGGCCGCCCTGCCCTGCTACCCTTCTGCCACTTTCAACAACAACAAAAAAAATTTAATGTAAAATAACTATAAATATGACCCTTGTTTATAGAGTGATTTTAGAGGATTATTGAAAAGTACAAGTCAAGAGATTATACAAAAGGATTCCAAAGCCCTAAACGTAACCAAGAGTTCTGTTGAATCCATTATGAAGGAGTGGAAGGAATTTGGAACATGTGTGAACCTACCAAGAGCAGGTCGTCCTCACAAACTGAGCCAATGAAGAAGGAGAATAGACTAAAGCACAGGTGTCCAGTCCTGGTCATGGAGGGCCACCATCTCTGCTCCACCACACCTAAGTTATATCAATGGGACTTCAGCAGAACACGGAGGTGCTTCAACCATTGAATCGTGTGTCGGTGCAGGGAAACGGATAAAACCTGCAGGACGGTGGCCCTCAAGGACCTAGACTGGACAACCCGGGACTACAGTCTCTAAACAATCTAAAACTCTGGTGAAGATTTGTTTTCTTCATTATTGTCTTTCTCTTTGCCACCCTCCCATAACGCTCAGACCAGTGAAGAACTTAGGCAACAGTTGTATGCTCAGCCTCTCCCATCTCATCTGCTGAAGTTTGGTAGCTCCTTCAGGAGTGGTCTCAGGAGTCTCTCATTATTCTCCTTCACGGTCTCTCTCTTTGTGAGGACTGCCCGCTCTTTGTAGATTCACACATGTTCCATATTCCTTCCATGTCTTGATGGTGGATTTAAGAGGACTGGGAGAAGAAACCCACCACGACTTGTACTTTCATTCATCTTTTCTCTGATTTGACTTCTGAGTCACTTCAGAGGGGCTGAAAATGTTGAGGCTCCGTAAATTTGTAGTTTCATCAAAACTTTTTCAAACAAGATTTACCCGTTTTTCTTTGTAGATCCCAAGCGCCTTCTCTTCAGCTATTTTAGCTTCTTTTTCTGAAAACGAGCAACAAAACAAGAATACTGTATAAACATTTCAACGTAAAAAAAAAAAAAAAAACTAATACCAACAGTCACAGCCGGAGCGCTGATACTTCGGTTTAAACCAGCTGATGCAGCTAAACCAGAGGTAAAAAGCAGCTGATGCTGATGAACTAGATGCAAAATCAGCTGAAAGCAGCCGATGCAGTGAACCAAAGGTACAATCAGCCAAAACACATTGTGGGCTACTCACCTTTCTGCTCTTTGAGGTAGTCGGCGTTTTCGGCCATCCAGAAAGCCGTCTTGACTTTAATTTCATTGTCGCTCAGAAGATACTGCAGAGAAGCAGAGTCCAGTTCAGGGAGAAGGTACCAGATACGACCCGACCCACAGAACCCGTCTAGATCCAGTCAGGTTAATCCTGCCTCTGTTTGAGGAATTTCAGCTTAAAAGTTCTGGTTGAATCCAAAAAGGTTCTGTTTTAAGAATGAGAACATGAAATAAAATGTTTTAAGGAAACGGCCTCAGTTTTCAAAACCTGAACCAAACTGTTGCCAGAAACACCATAATTCAATAGACCATAGCGTTGGATCAAATGTTTTCTATCTGGCAACCCTAAATTTCTGTAATTCCATATTTTCCATTTACATAAATAATTTCTTGTGTATTTTTAAAGTTATTTTACTTCTTTTGTTTATTAAACAACTTGATTTTGTAAGTTTCCTTTATCTTTACATGATCATAATTTAATTAAAAGTTTTTTAATTAATTAACTCTTATGTATTTGAAAATTGTAAAAAAAATGCTTTAGATTGTTTCAAGTACAGTATATGATAAATATCAGTGTGACATGAAATCACGAAGGACTGACTTTAATCAAAATGTTTTCATTTTCATATTTCCAGACCTATGGGCCTGCATGACCTTTGACCTGCTGACTGAGGCAGTAGAATGAGATGGAGCTCACTGCACAGTCTGACCTTCAGGGTGAACATGCTGTGGACATTGTCAGCTGTTTGAAATGTTTTCCACTTGTTAATAAACTTTCTGTAGAATGATGGACTCTAAATGACCTCTGACCCTTTCCAGATCGATGGGCAGCAACAATTGCTTCTCTGAGGTCATTGCTGATGTCTTTCCAACCCGGCATGCTTACATACGTTTGCTCCAGATCAGACCTGGTCAACACGGTTTCGTCTGATGATCAGAACCAACAGGGCAAATTTCTGCCACGCAGCAACGGCTCAAACATTTTGTTGTTCATCTGAGGTTGCATTTTGTTTTAACACGACGGTTCAGATGAAGCTTTAAGTCACAGCATGAGACAAAGTTTTACTCTTTTTTCCCAGATTTTTTAAGAACTTCTTTGTGTAAACTGTAGTTTCTCTGCGTTGGTTCAGTCCAGATCGAACCTCGCTGAACATCAGGTACGCACCTCATCGATCTCTGCGTCGTCGATCCCACTCAGGTCCAGCTCCCCGCCGTCAGTGGCACCATCTGTCACAGAGACAACCAGAACCGACCCGTTTATCAGAATCATACATCGACCCACTAACTCAACAGAACCGTCGCTAGTCTTTCACTTTTAGTTTCTAGCTAGACTTTTTATATTTTTAGCTTTTAATGAGCATTTTGTTTCTTTAGCTTTTACTTAGCCTACTGGTGTTTTTAGATTTCGGCTTGCCACTTTAACAAGCCTTTTGCACGTTTTAGCTGTTAGTTATCTTTTTGCAAATTTTTGCTTCTAGCTCCCCCTGAAAAATTTACCAAGGTTTATGTAAACTTTAGTTTTACTTAAAGTTTTGCTATATTATCTGTTAGCTAGCATTTTATTTGTTTATTTGTTTTATTGTTTGCACAAAAAAACAAACAATACACATAAAGGAAAAGATAAAATAAAATGTGCAGGAGAGGTCATAAAAAAACAAAACAGGCTTACAAGCACCCCCCCCCCCCCAAACATTTTTTTAAATCATAAGCTTTATAAATTTTTTAGCTTTCATTCTGCTACCTTTAGCTAGTCTTACTACTTGCTATACTTTTTTAGCTTGTTATTTGCTACTTTTGGCTTTTAACTACTTTACACTAGCTATTTGCTCATTTTAGCTTTTAGACTTTTTTTTGTTGCTATTTTTTTGTTTTTAGCTACTAGATACTTTATTTTGCCTTTTATTAAGACCCAACGAAGTCCAGTCAGGCCATCTAGACGGTTTAATTTTTTGTTGAGACGTTTTGTCCTTCATCCAAAGACCAAAGGACTTCATGAGTCCGAGGAGCCAACGACAAACTTGGTCCCACAAGCAGCACACTCACATAGTGGGCCAACCAGTTTGCTGGTGATAAGATGGCTTCTGGGCCCGCCCTCTCCCCTGTCGACTCCTCTGAGGCAGCCATAGCCAAGCGGTTCAGAACACCAAAGTTCATGCTCAATAATTCTGGTAAAAAAATCCAGCAATGTTCAGTCAAGTCATCTGGCCAGGTTTTTTTTTTTTTTTTCAGACATTTCGTCCTTCATCCAAAAGGACTTCATCAGTCTGACCTTTTATTGAGAATTTTGCAACTTTAGCTTTCAGTTAGGGCAGCACAGTAGCGAAACTGGTAGAGCTAATGCCTCTCAGCAAGATGGTTGCTGGTTCAAATCCCGGTCCAGGGGCCTTTCTGGGTGGAGTTTGTATGTCCGTGCATGCGTGGGTTTACTCCGGTTTCCTCCCACAAACCAGAAACATGCATGTTAGACTGATTGGCAACTCTAAATTGTCTCTAGGTGAGAGAGAGAGTGTATGGTTGTTTGTCTCTGTGTCTCTGTGATGGACTGGAGACCTGTCCAGGGTGTCCCCACCTCTTGCAGTGATTGCAGGACGTGGGCACCAGTGACCCCCATGACCCAAAAATGGAAGAAGCAGGTAAAAGATAATGGATGGATGGATTGCTTTTAGTTAGCCTTTTGATACACTAACCTTTTAGCTTGTCTTTAGCCACTTTTAGCTTCTAGCTAGCCTTTCAATATTTTAAGCAAGTGTTTTGCTGCTTTTAGCTAGCATTCAGGCTTACTTTTCAGCTCAGTTCAAGCTTCTTCAGCCTTGTCTCCATCCCACAAGAGGTTCTGGTTTTGGACAGAGGACAAGTCCAGCAGCAGATTCTCCTCATTGATCGGGCGTTTTGAACAAACACAAAGCTGCAGACCTCCAACGATGTATAAGTTTATAGACGAATCGATCGCCAGGATCACGGCTCTCAGTCTTTTCACTTCTTTAAGCTTTGTGACTTTGACAGTTTGACCCTGAAGATCAAACCTCTAGACTGAGCAGTGTCTTCAATCCCGTGACCTGAGTCATCTTCATCACGGAGAGACAGGTGACATGTGAGGGACACGCCCGAAGAGGAACGGGAGGGCATGTAACCTTCCTTCAAAAAGCCTTCCAGAGAGAAGACACAGATCAGCGACTGTCTGAACGGGCCAGCCTTAAGAAACTTCCAGCGTGTGAGGAGGAGATAAGACCGAGACGAGCCCGGGAGACATCTGAAGCTTCAGGAGACAGGGAGACAAAGCTGATAACACCTGCCTGACCCACAGAGGGGAGGAGCAGGTACGTCAGTATTCAGCTGCTACTCGGTTTAGGTTTTTACTTTGGACGAGATCATTAGAAGAATAAAGTTTAAATATTAGACAACAGAAGACATTTTAGTTCTTTTATTGAAGAGGAGGACAAGGTTTGATTACAGACTTGGTTGAGCCACGATGAAACCAAACTGCAGTTCTTCTGTCCTCTCATTATAAGGGAGGGAGAGTTGTACATGAGTCCAAGTATTTAAAGAAACTTACTTTAGTTTTTAAAGTCAGAAAAAAACAAAAAACAAACTTTTTCTGTATTCTGAGTCTGACAGACCTGAAATCACCCGTTCTGTCTGAGCTCTTAAAAAAAAAAAAGATCTAAACTTTGTCACACCCAACGTGAACAACCTCAGGATATAATCTGTTATCAAACTCAGATTTTGTCTCTAAGGACGAACAGAGACACACCTGGTCGTCACACACAGGTAACCTGACTCCACCTCCCACCCGCGCATCAAAGCCCCGGGCGGCGGCAGTCCGTCTGATGTGGTAAGCAAAAATCTGCAGCTTCACTACAGAAGCTCTGGAATCCCAAAGAAGACAAAGAACCAGACCAAGTCCTACAGGTGCTGAAGGTGGGGGTGGGGTGGGGGCGGTGAAGAGGACGGAGTTTTTAGCTGGACACCTGTGTCGTTCAGAGAAAAAAGAAAATTCTCCCTGAGGTTTTTGTAAAAGAGGCTCGAGTTAATATTTAGTCCAACCCACCAGCTGCCTTGGATTATTATTTTACTAACAGTATTTTTTATAATCTACAGACTCTGACTGTCGGCTGCACGGTGGAGCTGAAAGTAAAACGCTCACTGAGCTGAGGCGTTTGGGAGACCAGCTGGAAAACTGAACAAGTGAATCTTCAAAACGTTCAATAGCTTTGCATCGATTCAACACGAACAAAATATGCAGAAACGCCGTGATCCTTGAACTTGCTGTAGCTTCCATGCCGGGCCACTAGCAGGCGCTGTGGTTTATACTTAACACGTTCAGACACTTCAGTCAGCATGAACACAGTCACATCTAAAACGGTGACAACATGAACGTTGGTTTGGGCCGAGGACGAGGTTGGTCGCTCCAAAGTGAGCAGGACAAACAGCACTCTGAGCTCCTCCTTTGTTCCTGTTCTTCCATTGAAGCACAGAAAAAACTAAAGCTACTAAATGTTAGCAGTCATCCCAGCAACCAATCAAATCGCTCCTCCTCGTCTGAGAACCTAGAACCATTCACCCATCTGTTCTGCGCTGCCCGGGCCCAGCAGGTCCAGTATGGCACAGGCAGATGTCCCAGCAGCAGAGAGGGCCCTAAAAGCAGTCAGGAGACAAGTCTAGGAGAAGACAGTGTATAAATTAATAATAAACCACAAGTTCAGGAGCAATTAGATTGATTTTTATGTTAATAATTAATTTAGTTAGCAGCTGCTAGAATCTGGAACAAAGTGGGTCAGAATTTCAGGAACATGAGCACTTGTGAAAAACAAAATTAATCCAAGTCTTTTACAGCAGCATGGATGGTTAAGGTGTTGGTCTAAAACTGTTGTGAAGGCTGGCGGGTGATATGCATTCCTGAACTCTTTTTATCTTTTTGTTACAAACGGATACATTTAATAAAACAAAAGAACGAATCGATGCTTCGAATTCAGCCCAAACCGTCATAATTATTCCTGGAGAGAAACTTCTCACCTCGTCTGCTCATAATTTCGAGAAGGAAAATTGTGTCTGAATTTTTTTTTTTTTTCTGTTCATAACCAAATGTGGTGTGAAGGACGGATCTGAGAGGAAACGACTCCAGCTTCAGCTTCGATCTCCTCAGGAAGACGAAACCTTCGGGCGATTTCAGTTTCAGGTGTTGACGCAACTCGACGTCCTCATTAATTAAAGGCCTCCTCACTTTTAGGAGCTAAACTTCTCCCATCATGTTTTTTTAACGGCTCCATTTTATTTTTCTGGTTTCTCTAAAAGGGAGGTTTGTTCCTCCGTGATGTTTTATAGTTTGGACAGAAGCCAAGCTGCTGTTGACCGCGGCCTCTGAAGACAAGCCGAAGCTCTCCAGTCCCTGGAACGACTCCACTCCAAGCCGAAGGGACAGATTTAAAGCCAACAAAGAGGCGACCAAAAAAACTAATAACTGCCGTGGTGCCGATATGAGTGAGATGAAACGGCTCTTTGTCAACGTTTCCGATGTCCTCAAAGCTAAAAAGACCCACATTTTTATTTTTAATTGTTTTTTTCCTCCAGAAAAACTCAGAACTGCCTCGTCTCTCCCTCCTCCAGAGTCTGATGAAAGGCTCAGCATAATGACAAGGTCCCCATGTCCACTTAACACTTCAAAGACTGGGTTTGGTGGTGGGGGGGTTGATGCCCCCATATGCCCCCACCCCCCACCATCCCCTGAACCAAACCAGGACCAGTCTGATCCCACAGAACCTCCAAATCAAACACAGTTTGGTTCATGAGATGTTCTGCTAATAAACGGGAACAGATTTGAATAAAACTCTGAATCAGTTTTAGATTTACGGCAAAATATTGTTTAAATTTACGAGTCAACCGAGTTCAAGATGGTTCAGTTTTACAGATACTGAGCTAAGGATCGGGCAAAATGTGTCAAGTCTACAGTAGAAGCCAAATGCAGCAAAAAGATAGGTAAATTTACCAAAAGAGTAGCTAAAAGCTAAAAGTAGCAAAAGGCTAGATAAAAGTAGCAAACGCCAGCCAAAAAATAAAGTTAGTAAAACATCAACTAAAAGTCTCAAAAGACTAACTTCGGCCTAAATGTGTTAAAAGGCTAACCAGAAGCCAAAAGGAGCTAATGGCTACATATTAGGCAAAAAAAGGCTAGTTAGAAGCCAAATGCAACAAAATGTTAGCTAAAATATCAGAAAGCCAGAGCTAAAAGCAGCAAACCAGAGCCAAAAATGAAAGCTAGCAAAATACCAGCTAAAAGAGAAATGGCTAGCTAAAATTAACAATGGGTAACTAAAAGCAAAAAGTAGTAAAACTCCCACTTAAAGTACCAAAGATGAGCTGAAAGCTAAAAACAGTTTCAATGTTGGGAACTGTAAATAATTTCTACATATAAATTAATTGTCTGATGTTCAGAGAAATAAGAATCTCAGTATTTTATCTAATAGAGGTCAAAGATTTGACCCAGTTCTGTGTTCAGTGGACCATCAGAACCTCCCAGAAAAACACAGGTTTCTCCTCTCATCAACAGATGTAGCTGAGCAGCACCGTCCATCAACGCCTCCTCAGCGTGGCCCGATGGGGGGTGGGGTGTCACGGAGCCTCCCACTCAGGTAACGAGGTAATTCCAGGCAGAGCGAGTCCGAGTTCTGTGATGGTGGCCCAGCAGGAAAGTTCAGTTTGTTGCCTTTGTGCTTCTATTTCAGAACCTGGACCGCACATTACTGAAGCCGCAAGAAACTTTTACATTTTGTCTTTGTGTCAAACAAATGGAGGGTGAAACAGGAAGAAGATGGGCAGATGAAACGTATAAAGAGTGACCACTTCCTGTCTGGTGAGCGTTCACGACAAATTTATCAACCGCTAAAGTTCTATACAAAGAAAAAGAATGAGTTTTTCCTCCTGAGACCTGCAGCATCACAAAGATATTTAGACAACAGAACAAGAATCCTCCCATCAGATGGTCTGATGGAATCCCACAGACCAGAACCTGGACTGTTGGAAACCCTCCTGCAGGACTCGGAGTCCACGGTGAGGATTCTCCTGCCATGTTCTCCGTCCTGTGTGCTCTCCTCGTGTTTTATACACCTGATGAAACACGAGGCGGTGTCCCCCTGTGTCTGGGTGCAGCTGCACGCTGCAACAGTGGTTCCTAAAGTATGGGTCAGGACCCCACTATGGGTCGTGAAATGCCGAGGGAGGGGTCCTCATATCAACTTTAAAGATGTTTGCCACAGATCTGCATTAAACGTTATGATACAAACAGCAGTCATGATCGGTTGAAGAACGTTGATCCAGTTCTTTGTGAAACGGTTCTTTCATAGTTTGTTTATTTGGAGCTTAAAACAGTTTGGATCGCAAGCTTTTATTTTGTGGGTCTAAAGGTGAAAAGTTTCCAAGAAAAACTCAACCTGTGGTTTGTGGAATAAATGTACTCACCATTCGCCTCATCCTTACGGCTGCTGAAGGTCTTGGAGAGGCCCAGAGTGGCCGATGAGGGCATCGTTCCCAGGATGAACTCCAGAGACGGGCCTTTCTGCTGTGGATCCTCCTCCTCCTCCTCCTCCGGTCTCGTTTTCTCCAGTTTTATCAGGGCCTCCACTGAGAGCTCCGACAGCTCTTTGCCAAAGTGTTTGGCTATGGCCCGGAGCTCATCATCTTCATCAGAGTCTTCATCGGCCACCTCAGATGGCGTAGAGTTAAGGTCCTCGCTTTTAAGGTCTGTGGAGATCAGATTTAAACCATGTTAGCCATCTTCAGTCCTCATAAGTGTTTTAATAATCATCCAGAACTAAAGCTGGTCAGAAAACCTCAGTGTGAGCAGAACCTGAGGTGGAGATAAAGAGTCTGACAGACCGAGGAGGAAACGACCTGCAGCTCCTCTCACCTGCCCAACGTTTCAAATGTGTGAAAACTGAAACCTTCCTGCTGCACGTCCTGTGCTGAACTTACAGCAAACTGCAGGTTGGTGTTTAGACTTTAACCAGAGCTCGGTCCACAAAACGTTCAGCAATTCTCCGTGCACGAGAACAAAATATGACGAGGAAAACTTTTTATCCCAGTTTTGTCTGGAGGCCATTTTAAAAGATTCAGACTCAGCATCGAACAATATGAAACGTTGAGATGAGATGAAATGTCGCCCAGTCCACCCTCGTGAAAGCTTAGTAAACAAGGTAAACAACAGGTGCCAACGTGCGTATGGTGTGGAAGTATTAAAAAATAAAAAACATAAAAAAGAGCAGTTTAGTAACGGGCCTGACAGACCATCAGCTAAAACTAATGCTAATCTTGTGTAAAGTTAATGTTAAATAATGCCAGAGTCAGACAGACTCAATATCGATCCTTCTTTAAAATGATTAAACTCTAAAGAAAACATCTCTTGGACCAGAACATCCTCAGAGAGGAGCCTCGTACAATTTGGTGTCAGTTCTGCCAAGGCCCCCACTTCAAGCCGGATGATGCCCCCCACCCCCACCCCACCCCCAACAATGAAAAATTAAAACCGGCCCAGCAGTCTGGTCTTTGTAGGATCTAAAAGAAGTTCAAATATCTGCAGTGAAGCCAGGACTTTCTGGACCTCAACAGTCTGGACAGTCTTATACATCTCCTAGACAGTCTTTTTAAGTTTCCTGGACAGTCTTTTTAAGTTTCCTGGACAGTCTTTTTAAGTTTCCTGGACAGTCTTTTTAAGTTTCCTGGACAGTTTTTTTTAAGTTTCCTGGACAGTTTTTTTTTTTTAAGTTTCCTGGACAGTCTTAAGTTTCCTGGACAGTCTTTTAAGTTTCCTGGACAGTCTTTTTAAGTTTCCTGGACAGTCTTTTAAGTTTCCTGGACAGTCTTTTTAAGTTTCCTGGACAGTTTTTTTTAAGTTTCCTGGACAGTTTTTTTTTTTTA
>JARVGS010000789.1:23324605-23339328 GCA_031762315.1 Hypsolebias antenori | reverse complement strand
GCAATAAATCATCCATCCATCCATCCATCCATCCATCCATCCATCCTCTTTACCCACTTCTTCCTTTTCAAGTCTCGGGGGGGTGGGGGGGGGTCACTGGGGCCCATGTCCAGCAGTCAGTGTGAGAGGCAGCAGCTCTGCTGCCCCTCAATAAATAATTTAATTTATCACAACTTGAAAAAAGTTTTGTTTTGTGACTGAGCAGCCGGAGTTTCTGGTTTTCAGCTCAACACTGAACGATGTTCCCTCTGGTTCTACAACAAGTTCTGCAGCTGCTACAGACACACTATAGGTTCTGGTCCAGAAGCAGCTGTGGGCCTCAGAAAATCCATGCTTGGCAGAACCTCCTGAACGCACCCTCAACATTCTCTGAACGCATCTTGAACATGCCCTGAACGCACCCTGAACATTCCCTGAACATCCTTTAAATTTCCTGAACGCACCTTCAATATACCCTGAACGCACCCTGAACATCCCCTGAACGCAGCAGAGAGGAGGAGGAGTTTGTACCTATAGCCGGGGCGTTGATGCAGAGTTCTCTGGACAACAGGAGGAAGGTTCTTCCCAACACGTACACGTTCACCTGCAGACAGAACACGGACACAGAACATGTTGGAGAGGCGGGCCGTCCGTCTGAGCAGAACCGCACACATCGGACCCGTCTGGTTACAACAGACAACCGGTGTGGGGGGTGAGACAGGTCAGTCAGAAGATGGGCACAGGCTCAGCAGTCTGTCTAAAACTAGAGGAACTACTTCAGAATAAAGTTCCTCCCTCTGAACCTGAGAGGAGTTAAACCTCTGAATGGGGGGTGTTAAGTATGAAATCAGTCTGGACTGCTGTTCCACGTTTCATTTTAGATCTAGATCCTGCAGGAACCGGATCATAACAAGAGCCCGGGTGATTTGAGGAAAACTGGAACAACAACAATCACAGCTGAACCATCAAAATAAAAGCATGCAGCTTTCAGGACAAAAGCAGGACAAGTCTAAAGATGATCTGATCAAACGTCAACATCCGCCCGTCCGTCAGGACTGGTGGAGAACATGGAGGTCTCTGAAGTCCCAGGATGCTTTAGTCTTTTAAAGAACGCAGGAAGCTGCGCGTGGCCTCGGGTGGACCCGAGTAAAGAGCCTCCAAAATATGCTGCATTAATAAAACCACAACCCCACCCACCAAAAACCCACCCCTGGTCTCCAAATACCAGGGCGTGCACTGCGGGGAGGGACCAGCAGCTGGTCCAGGACAGCTGGGGGCATGAAAATACCCCACCCAGCTGTGACTCAGAGAAACGACCGCCGCACCCCCTGACTCACCGGGAGCTGGAGCCAGTAAATCTGCAGACAAATGGAGGGGTCGAAATTTAACCCCCGCAGGTTTGGGAGGGGGTCTGAGCCGGGTCCAAGCCCGTTTCTACAACTTTATCACTGAAGTTTATGAACTTCTATTAAAATACTTTTTTTTTTTTTTTTTAAGGAAACACAATTTTCACTTTAAACATTTTATACAAGAGTTTAATTAAAATAAAAAGCGAACCTGTAAAACGTCACTGAGGTCCAGCAGCATGTCTGAGGACACGGGTCAAGGAAACCGAATCATGGTTGAAACTCTTGGTTCCGTCCAGCTCGACCGTCAGACGGAGTCCGGTAAACTTCCTGAAAGGATACGTGGCGTTCCCTCCGTGCGGCAGACCAGGTAGATGCAGGCGGCGATGATGTGCGCCGACTTGTGCCCGCGGGTCAGGCTCTTGTTGAGCGCCATCTTGTAGAAGTTGAAGGCCGTGTCCAGGCAGTGCTGGCTCATCTGCAGCTGGTGGCCCAGAGTGTTGATGTGCTGTTTGGCTGAGGACGCAGAACAACAACTTACTTTTGGTTAACGAGCGTGAGGCGTTGCTGCTCAGCGCCGTTTGTCCCAACAGAGCCACCGTAGCTTCCTGTTGTCTGTTAGTTGTGACGCGTGTTCAGTAAAGAACTTTAAAGCAGGTTTTGGCATAAATTCAGGGATAAAACACAATGCTAGCTGTTACGTTAGCATCTATGCTAATTTTTGTTAGTGTAACCTGTAGACTTTTATGCACTTTTTTTTTTTTTATCTGCACAGAGTAATACGTAATAATCTGTGTTTTTACGTGTAAAACAAAAACAAGTTTTATTTTACCAGATGAACAAAACGCAGCAGAGGCTCCCAGTGTTTTTAGCTTTTTGCTAAGCTAACGGTCGTGTTTGTGTTGTGAGAGAACGAAGCAGCGGGGGACCAAGGATCTGTTGTTCCTGTCATCCTGGACCTGAAGGCAGACTGGACCAGGGTTTGAACCTAAGAACTTCTTGCCTTGAGGCACCAGTGCTAACCACTAAACCACTGTGTGGTTAAACAACAATAAAGAGAAATAACAGATATAATTTCCAGGACTGCGTTGAGGTGAGATTAACACAGATTAACAAATTGAACCGGGACCTTGTACACAGAGTACTGAGCTTGAGAACCCCATGACACCGCTGCAATGTAAAAAATAATCATCTGGAACCAATCTGATAATCTGATAAATAATAAATGTGATGGTTTCTGTCTGGAGACTTCTCTGATTCTCCAACTTAAAGAGTTTCTGCAGCTACAAACTAAAACCTTCAGCTGCACGCGCCCCCTGCTGGTCGCTCACCGTTCTGCAGGGTCTTCGCTCGAGACTCGGACCCCAGACCAGTGACGTGTCCGGCCCCGAAGGACGGGTTCTTCTGACCTGAAGAGAGAGAGAAGAGCTTAAAACAAATACTTCAAAACTAAACTAAAGGTTTTGTTGTCAGAAGAAATAATTTAAATGAATCAACTAAAATAAAAACAGTCAGGCTACAAACATTGTTTTTACCAATTAGGGAATTATTTATATTTTGTATTTATTAAACATCTAACAGTGCCCCCTGGTGGACAGTCATCTAAACTACATTCAACCCTTTTTATTTTATTTATTGATTTACTTATTTATTTAACTTTTTTAAACTACTGAACATACAGAACAAAGGAAGAACAAAAAAAAAAAAAAAAGACAATCTCAAAATATAATGATACATCTAAACATGTAAAATATCTTCTGTCATACCTCCTAAGGTCAACATATGCTTAAACAAATTAACCATCATAAATTTAAATTTAGGTATTATTATCAGAGAACTTGCAAATAATATGGTACAAGTAAAATTAAAAAACACAAACTATGTCTCTAACATTCTACATAATTACTAAAATAATTTGTCAGAGGGCTATAGATTATCAGAGCGAGCATCCAACACCTTTTCATAATGTACAGACACCTGAACCACATTTAACATCTCCCCCTAGTGGTCAATTACTTGAACTACATCCAACTGCTTTCCCTAGTGGAGTTTCCTGAACTACGTCCAACTGCACCCCCTGATGGACAATTACTTGAATTACATTCTACATTGAGTAATGCATTAGGATACGTCCTACAGCTCCCCCTGGTGGACAGTCTCCTGAACTACAAACATTACCGGAAAATTACCAGAAGACCTGAAATTTTCTGGAGGATAAAGTAAAATAAAATTAAAACAAAAACAAGAACTAAAACCACTAAATTAAACTCGCAGTCCAAACACTTTTGGGGGAGTTTATATCTATGAAAAACCATAAACTGCCCCACTAACGAGGTCTTACGTAAAGCTGCTCTTCTGATTCTTCGTGATCACCTGTGGCATTTGTTGGTCTGATCATCTGGAGGAAATTATCTGAAAATAATCTGCTGTTTGGGAGAAGGTTTGTCTTTCGTCTATCTCACCCTCTGAGGACACAAACTGTCCAACAGCCAGCGACCCGCCTCCTCCCGACTCCACGAATTCCACCTCGGACACGATGATGTTGTCCTCCAGAACCGAGCCACAGCCCATGCAGACGGCGTCGCCGCGGGCCGGGTCCACGTCGATGTCCGACCCGCCGCACGCCTTACACACCCTGGAGCTCATGGCGCCGCTCGGAGAGCCTCAGAACCCGACCAGAACCTGAAAGAAACTGAATATAAAAGACTCGGTTAAAGATTTAAAAACAAGCCGGGACGGTTGAAAACTAAAATTATTCACTCTATGGGCAGCTGCTCGATTTTAAACCAACTGAAACTCACGCGTTTTAAGTTTTTATTTATTTGTTTATTTTTTAAATTGCTCAACTGCAATTAATTTTTTGTATAAAATATTTTTTGATAAGAAAACAAAAATGTAAACGTGCAGAAACTGCTTCTTTACTTGAAGTATCTTTCACTAGGACAAGGGCAGAATAAACAGTTATTTAAATTTAACAAAATATTTAAATTAAATTTATTGTCCTTTGAAAGATTGCATTAATAGATCTTTGAGCCATCAGAGTATTACTTATGTATTTATTAAATTTTATTTAACCAGGCAAATCCCACTGAGATCACAGATCTCTTTTGCAAGGGAGGCCTGACGCAGCCTAACACGCATGTTTTTGGTCGTGGGGAACCGGAGTACCTGGAGAAAACCCACGCAAACACGAGAAGAACATGCAGACTCCACACAGAAAGACCCCAGTTCCAACCGGGGCTCGAACCTTCTTGCTGTGAGGCAACAGTGCTAACCGCTGAGCCGTCGTGCTGCCTAATGTGTTGGGGATGACTCAGTATCTATAAAACTGACTTTGAGTTGTGACGATTTTTTGCTAAGTTCGATTAGCTGCGTCGGCCATCTTTAATCAAGTCGACTCCAAAAGCTAATCAGTTGTAGACGAACATCTAATGACGTATTTTTAAGAGTTTTATTAAAATATTTCAAACTGTTCATGACATATTTTGCCAACAGACAAGTGACACTAGACCAAGAGTTAATGCTTATGTTTTAAGAAAGTGTCATGCAACCTGTTAGCCCTCTGAGTATATGTTGGGTTAGAGTCTCAGCTACTACCAACCCAAATTTTACATCAATATCTGAATAATTAGTGTAGTTACAGACGTGTTTGGTGAGTGTGCTTGGCTGTGGTGGCCATCTTGTATCAGGTTGATTCTGAATGGTCAATAGTTGTGAAGCAGGCCCAGTGTGGCTAAATGGGAGGACTGGGACAGTTCCTGGTGGGCCACTACAGCTGCATCAGGACCGCCCCCGCCTCTACTGGAAGCTCTCGTTGTTTTTTGCAGACCCTGACGCAGCACGTCAGCGCATCGGTCGGTGATGTTTGAAACAGGTTGTGCCATGAAGTGCTCAACCGTCGCGGGAGCGCGCACGGCCTGTTTGTGTGTTTTGACAGGAGTCGCCGCTGCGTCCGTTCTTCAGTTTGAACAAGATTAACACCTAAAGACCATTATTTTGTTTGCTCAGATTATAGCAAAGGTGCGTCTCCGTTTACCTTTTATTTTTTCAAAAAAAAAAAAAAACTTGTGATATTCGCTCCGTGAGTGTCAGTCTTACTGAAATATGATGAATGGAACTCAAGAAATGCTCAAATGTGAAATATATATATTTTTTAATTGAATCTTGTCGATAATGTTTGTCTAGTTCTCCTGAATCATCACGTCCTGCGGTTTTTATTGTCCAAGTTTAGTGACCAAAAAGTTCATAAATAGAACGTGTCAAACCCAACAAACCTTAGATTCAACAAAATATTGAAAACATTTGAAATAAATATGGATTAAATGATGACACTCTTAAAATCTATGATTTTTTTTTTTTTTTTTTTTTTTTTTTGCATGACGCCTCAAGACCACCTGTCAATCAATCCTGCAGTCTTGTCAACAACTGACCAATCAGCGACCTCAACTTCTCCCGAAGCTAAAGGCCCTCACCTGCAGGAGCTCCACCCACTTTTCCTCCAACATTGTTGGGGTTTTGCATTATGAACACTTTGTGGTCAGAGGGATCTCATGAAAAATCATCAGAAGAACATGTAATTCAGACAGAGTTACCCTGAGCGTTTAAAGTTTATTACATTTAAAAAACCTAAACTGAGTCTCAAAAAATGTAAAAGCTGATAAAGCCCTGCAGCTGACCTCATGATCAGCTGAATACAACCGTGATAAACAGGAAGTACCACATGTTCATCTGTACGAAGATCTGTTCATCTGTAATTACATTTTATGCTCAACGGTTAAAGGTTAATGCTTGAAGCCATACTTTGCTTTGTGTGTTTTATATGTGGATGTATGTTTTTATGCTCAGTTAACACTAAACTGATTTTGTACAAAGTATATACCAGGTTGTGTAATGTAAAGCAGAGCGCTAAGATAATATTAGAAAGCGCAACACCTTATTTTATGTTTTTAGTATTTAATATTTGTATTTATTCCTTTATTTCATTTTAAGGTTTGAATATATGAACACTTGTTTGAACAGAATAGATTCGTCTCTTGTTGAAAAGGGTGCGTTGGAGAGAATAATGCTGGAGATGTGCGCTCACGTTGAAATAAATCTACGTTGTAAAACCCTTACTTGCACTGAATTGGAAATATTTTAGAAAAATACACAGAATTACGAGGATGTACAGAACAGCTAGGTTATAATTAAATGATTTTAATAATCGTCATATAAAGTGGGCCAGTCTGAGGCACGAAGCTACAGGGCGGAAAAGGAGTCCCCCTGGGTCTTATCATGGCACAAAACTAAACTACTAGTTTATTTTATAATCACCGCTGAAAAAAAAAATCCATCTGCATCAACTTCAAGACAAAATTATAATTAAGTGAAGCTGCGGCCTTAATTAAATCACCAAGGGCCGCGTGTGGCCCACGGGCCGTACTTTGGACACCCCTCGGGGTAAAGCGTGCTCACTGATCCTGGACCAGCACCAGAACCTCCAGACATGAGGTCATCGGGGTCTAGCAGCACCTGTGCGGCCCTGGAGGTGATCCCACAACGGAACGGTTCCGAGTTCGGTTGTTTGGGTCCGGTTCGGATGCTGCCCCCCTCCTGTCACCCCGCCAGTGACGTGGCACCTCCCCGCAGGAGAAAGGAGTTCATGAGCGTGTTAGCTAAAGTTCTGGGTCTATGGTTCTGGTACCGGGACGGTCAACTTAAACCGTTTTAACACGTGCGCTGGCGTGACCCCACTGGCAGCGCGCGCCCGTCACGGAGCTGCTTACCTTCAGTCCGCAGCGACAGAAACTCTCAGTTCGAACATCCAACCCGGAGCCTCGTGTCACCGCACCGGGAGCTGGGAGGAGCTACAGCCGCCACGACAGCACCGCAGACCGGCTGACCGTCTGCTGCAACACCGCTGAAATCCTTTAACCATATGCCTTCGCTCAAAACACCGAGCACGTGCGAAAAACGCCGAGCAGGCTCGGACGATACCAACTGTTAGCCGGGAAGGGGGGGGGGTGGTTAGATACGTGAACGAGGTTTAAAGCTAATAATTTTTAAACAAACTCCGTTTTTAACATTTAACTACGTTATCAATACGTTGTGTTATTAAAATGATTAACTTGTTCTTTAAAAAAAAACACACACAAGAAGAGTAATGAATCCGCCACAAATATGGACACTTCTGAACTTCCGGTTCCGCTCTTAAAGGGACAGGCTCATAAAAATAAATGTACAATACACGTTTACAATTTATTTTATTTATTTACGTATATGGTTTATTTTATTTAAACCCACTTTGCCCTGTTCGGGATTAGAACCCGAACCTGTCCAAATTATGCAACACAGCTCCTAACTTTCAACCAAAAATGACGCAAACCATTATAAAACTATAAACTACCATAAAATAATTTTTAATTGTTTTAGCGGTTTTATTTTACGCAAAATTTTTGCATCAGACACCGATGACCTTAAATCGGTTTTTCAAAAGTTCTGATTATAAATATGAATCTAAACACAAAGAAGGTCATCCTGAATTACTAGTTTTTCATATATGGATACAGTTTTGAAATGCAGGTACGCACTCTACGTAAACAAAGCACTAATGTGAGCGTAAACATGCACCAACATATAAAAACTGTCAGACTTCTCCATCTCAGTCAGTTTGTCTGTGGTCGACGCCGTTGTTGGCCTGTTTTTTGGTCACTTCAGCTGTTTTTGGAGATAAACAAAAAGGTTTTTTTAGTTGCCAATCGTTAAATCTCCTTACAGATAATTAAAGGAAACATTAGTTATGATTCTGAGGAAAATATTGTAGTTTTGGATGTTCGTACCTACTTTGAGCCCACGTTTTTACTAATTTTCTATAAATCATTTCATTTCAACATACAGAATATTAAAGTTGTGTCGAGTCATCCAGGAAATGTTGATCTTAAAAGCTGCAATGAGCTGAACTCACATGCAAACCGCTCTCCTTCCCTCCCCTCCCCTCCTGAGGGTCAAGCTGCAGGGTGGTGCAGACACCAGTTTAAATCTAATTTCTTTCATTTTTATGAAGTTGTTCAAAAACCAGAAGACCTTTACAAACAAACAACGTAAACAACAAACAGAACCAGCGCCTGATGTTTACAAACACTTGGTTTTATTAACAGAAAGTATTTCCAGCAGCATAAAAGATGACCAGCGAGATAAAAACACCGGATGAGTCGAAACTTAAAGAGCAAATATTCATGTTTTAATGAAGCTGCACGTTTACGACCACCTGCCAGATTACCTTCTGTCAGAAATGTTTACTTATTCTGGGATTAAAGAACCTCGTTAAGCTCCAGTTCTGTGCTTGTGGAAAAAAATACCAAAGCTTTTTTTTAATACATATATACAAAAGTAAATGTTTAGGTCTCTGTCGTTTTGATCAAACCCGTTTGTGTGTAAACTTTCACTCTTTAGTGACTTTATAATTAAAAAAAAAGGACCCCAGAAGTTTAAATTGTATAGAAATAATCTCATTAAAAGGTGACATGATGTGAACTAATTAATGTTTCAGAGAATAAGATGGTAATCCTTAGTCTGGGGTCTGCAGGTGTCTGGTCTGCGCTCAGAACCCGTTTCATCAGTTTTGAGCCGCAGACCCGCGGCTGACGATCAGAATCGGAATGAGACGACGCCACAGCGAGCGAGGCGGCCCATGTGTGTCCCTGAACGACGATCACGGATTAAATTTTAAAAAAAAATCACACCTGGTTCAGACCACGGAGCGAAGAGGAACTACAAGAAATACAAAAATGTTCCTCAGGATTAAAAACAAACACTTTGAGTTAAAGTGTGAATATTAAACAAAACGTCTCTTACAAAACTTTAATACATGAAAGTATAAAAACAGCTGAAGCTTCTTCGACTAAACTGTGGCGTGTAAATATTTAAAGCTAAGGAAGTTTAAATCAGAGTAACTATAACATAAAGACGGTGAAACTCCAACATCAATTTGATAAAAACAGCGGCTATCTTTGCCTCCAAGGAGCCGTTTTCTCCTTTATTCAGAATCCTACGTTTCCCAGAATGCTTTTCTGCCCTGCAGCCGATTTCTGCTCCGGTGGGTTTTTCTTTTTGGGTTCTCCTCAGAGCAACGCAGCGTTTTTCCTCTTCCTGAAGTGATCCTCAAACTTTCCTGCTGCAGCCGTTTGCTTCAGGTTGGAAACGTTTACAGAATCAGTCCGACTCCAGGCCCTTAAAGGACATTTCTGCCATTTTGAAGATGGCTTCTGTGTAAATATATAAAGTGTGAATCTGACGAGCTAAAGGTTCATATTTTAGAAAACTTGCTGTGGGTTAAAGATGGCTGACTGAGTGTTCAGAGTCTTGTTGAGATGTGATTTATTTATGTGCTTATTTTTACAGTTGCTGTGCTTTTATTTTGATAACTTTGGTGTATCCTCCAGGGAAAAACCCAAACGAGATGAAACGTCAGTGCACCCCAGCGCATTTGTCCTCATACTTTATTTTGAAAGGATAATAACGTGGAAACGAGGGTCACGGGTGAGCTCAGCTCCACGTTGAGCCATCGGGCCGGCTGTCAGGAGCTGCAGAACACAAACCTCTGCTTTGTTAGAGGGTTTTAGCCGCTGGACTCGGTCCTCAAACCTCTAGCGGCCGAAGATATTTTAATGTTTTTCGGCTTTTAAACAGATTGTTTTTGAGACTTCCTGTTAATTAGGCCACAGGAGTAAAGGATGAAATAGACATTTTGTACGACGCGGGAATCACTGCAATTTGATCCTTTTATATGGGACAGGAAGTAGGACAGGGGAACGAAACAAGGTGGGGGTCAACATATGAATAAAAATTAATTATTAACAAACTTTAAGTGTTTTAATTAAAATCCCTAGTCATTTTTTTAATCCAGTTATCCACATGACTTCATTGTGATTTGTGAGCAGAAACAGCAGCTAGCTGTAGCCTAGCTTAGGACTTTCACAACATTTCTGCCAAAATAACAGCTGAATGAAAATATGATGTCAAAGTAAAGTTATAAAGTTTAAATGAACCAATTTAAATTATTTACAGGCAACAGTTGTGTTCAGACCAGCCGTTAGCTCATCAGTCCTGTCAGATTTCAACAGGGTTTTTTTTTTTTCAATCTGAGAGCTTCTACCACAGGTAAGATATTGACTCTTCATATTTTAAGATCCTGTTTTGGTTATTAGAAGAAAAGCAGATAAACGGCTCCTGGAAGCAAAGAAAACCACAAACGTCTCTTTTTGAGCCGCATTAAAAGTGGACTTCCTTCTTTTAACTCTTATTCCGAAAGATTTGCTGAGTTTATTTTAGTTTAATTGTCTTCCTGCAAACTAATCAGCAGCAGCAGCATATAGCGATAAAGTGCCATAAAATAAGTGTTAAAAGTATATTTTACTGAAGTTTGCTCCACAGCTGGATGTTTTATAAGAAAACTAAATTAAGTTTTTAGAGTTTTCTAATAAAACAGTTTAATTAAAGCTATCTCATGCCAGCAGGTTCTGACTGATCCAACGAACTGAAGCAGATTTTTCTTTAAAAAAGCTGTACGGTAAAAAAATAAAAAGACACGTTGGACCTCGTTAAGAACCGCTGATGAGACGTCAGGGGCTGACGAGAAGCAGTCTGTACTGAAAACAAACAGGCGGGTCCAAACACTCGGGTGTGTGCTGCCTGGAGGCTCGGTTCTGCTCCTCACTGGTCCCGAGCTTCGTACAGAAGTTTGGCCGCCTGTGGGGAAGAAAACGAAGGTCATCAGAACAGGGTCGAGGCTGATTCAGAGCCTCCAGTCCATTTCTGAACCGGACCAGAACTGTTGTCAGCGAGTTAGAAATCCAAAGATGGTGAGAAACTAAACACGTTTGCACTTCCAGTCAAGTTTGAAGATGAATCAAATGTGACAACGTTCCTGTTTAAGACCTCACAGCGTCTCGGTTATGGTGGAGAACACGTCGGAGTTCGTGCCACAAATCAAAAAGTTCCAGCGTCGTCTCGAACACGTTTTAAAAACGACGAAACCATCCAAGGCGCCGGCCCTGAACGTTCAGGTCCAAATCTGCCCCAATCATTTCTAACCCGAACTCCAGGAGATCAGATGACGTTTGGACCTTTTACCAGCTGAGCAAACAAAAAAGGTCATAACTTTTTAAAACTTGCGGCCATTGATCAAACACTCAGAAACAACAGGAAATGGACTTAGAGTCTAACTCGACTCCAAAGGCTCTTTGACCAGGACTAAGAAGCCTGAACCTCGGTGTGGTTTCTGAACGGACTGAGGCGGAGAGGAGGAGATGTCGAAGCCAACCCACCCAGGATGCACCTCTGTGCCACAGAACGAGGTAGTAACAGAGGCGAAACAGCCGACAAGGCAAAGGTGAGACAGCTTTGTGAGTCTGTGATGAGATGAAGTGATGACAGCCGGTCCAGAGGGAAGAGTCGGGACGATGCACAGAAACTTTGTTTTTAGTAAAAACCTCTTAACCCCGAAGAGATGAGTTGAACTGAGATTTAAAAACAAAACGAGGCGTCCGTCCCACGTTTAGTTGTTTCTGAAAGCTCACATCTCAAGCTGTAGCTGGTGAGATCAGAGGGACGTAAAGACGGAGTCCAGAAGGTTCTGGGCAGACCCTTCCTCTACTCACCTTGTGCATGGCAGCCAGCCATAAGGCGGCCACCTTCTTGTCTTCTGCTGCCTCCAGGCGGAGCTGTTGGACGTCCTGAGAGCCCATGGGCTTGAACTGGAGCAGCATGCCGCTGGCCCGGGCCGGGCCTCCTGCAACACACACACACAGCTGATGACACCCAGGACTCGACAAGCAGCTGCAGATCACTGAACAAAACCAAGAAAGGATGAAAAACGTCAAACTGTGAAATATATGATGCGATATTAAACGTGATTTGGTCTTCACTTCAGAACAAACAGAAGAAACACGGAGAAACGGCTAAATGAGACAAAACGTTGAGCTAAAAATAAAACATGGACATGAAGACATGCAGGAGGAAGTTCTGAGAGTCAGAACAGGACTGAGTCCTGATTAAAACCATAAACCGAAAGTTAAAAGCATTCAACAGGTTTCCACATCAGAAGAGTTTTGGGCTGATTTGATCAAACTGAGAATAAATAGTTTTAAAGTTCTTTGATCAAAGTTCTGTGGGAAACCTGAAGGTTCATCCTGGACTCAGAGGGATTTGGGGGGTTCTGGGGTTCATGCAGACATGAGGGGACGAACAGCTCTGGACCTGATGGAGGCCAACCTTCAGAGAGACACTGACTGTCCAGCAGACTGGTGTACGTGTGAATATCGTCCTCTGAGTCCAGAGGAGGCAGAACCGCCCGCCAGAGTCCGAGCAGCAGAGGAGACAGGGTGCGTTAGTCAGAGAGACAGGTTCAGCACCAAACCGGACAAAACACCAGAGAACTGTCCTCAGCTGTGGGACACTAGAACCAGACAGTGTCTCACCTCCTGGACTCGTCCCGTCCGTCAGGATCTGCATGCTAGAGATCCGAGACAGCTCCACCTCAAAGTGACTCTCACCATCCAGGAACAGGTACCTGATGACCGGGTTGGAAAACAAAGAGTCTGAATGTATGAAGAAAGCCGCGAGTGAGTGAGGTCACTTCCTGTTTGGTCTGAACCGGACCCGGGTCGGGACGGACCTACCGATGGTTGTTGGAGAGGCGGCAGCTCATGGTTTCAGAGCGGTCTGAGGTCCCCAAAGTGACCATGTAGGTGCCACCTGGAAACAAAAACCCAAGACCTGCAGCAGCCGAAGTCTTTGTAACAAGTTGTTTCAAAGCCGAAGATGCTTAAAGTCATAAAGATCGAAATTATTTAAAAATAAATATTTGATTCAAACCATAAACTAATGTCTCCTTACGTTTAGAAAATGGTTAATTTACATAGAGAAATAGCTAAAGTGGGTTTGTTTACTTAGCGAAACGGCTAAAGTGGGTTTGTTTACTTAGAGAAACAGCTAAAGTGTGTCTTTGTTTACCTAGATAAACAGCTGAAGTGGGTTTGTTTACTTAGAGAAACTGCTAAAGTGGGTTTGTTTACTTAGAGGAACAGCTAAAGTGAATTTATTTACTTTGAGAAACAGCTAAAGTGTGATTGTTTACCTAGAGAAACAGCTAGTGTGTTTGTTTACCTAGAGAAACAGCCAGTGTTTGTTTACTTTGAGAAACTGCTAAAGTGCGTTTGTTTACTTAGAGAAAGAGCTAAAGTAGGTTTGGTGTCTTTGAGAAACAGCTAAAGTGCATTTGTTTACTTTGAGAAACAGCCTGTGTCTTTGTTTACATTGAGAATCAGCTAAAGCGGGTTTGTTTACTTTGAGAAACAGCTAAAGTGAATTTTTTTACTTTGAGAAACAGCTAGTGTCTTTGTTTATAGTGAGAACCAGCTAAAGTGCATTGTTTACATTAGCCCAAATACATTTCACACCTGTTAAGAAGGTATTTTTGTAATCACATGTATTAAGGTAGATGTCTATTTTATACATATGAGTAAAAACGTGTAGTTTTTATTAGAACACAACCAGATAAACAAACAAAGCGAGTCCAAAAGGGCTGTTAAGGTCCGACCAATCGTCTCCCACCTGCGAGCAGCACTTTGAGCTGCCGGTCGTAGAACTCCACCTCCTTCTGGGACACCAGGCTGCACTCGGCGCACTGCCTGACCGGGTCCACGAAGCACATGCGGGGCAGGGCCACCTTCTTGCTGCAGCACTTGTCGCAGAAGCAGCGGCCGCAGCGGCGGCAGTGGTGCTGCGGGAGGAAAGAGAGCCGTTACCCAACGTCAGGGCGGCATCGCATCAGCTACACAGCCACATGATCACCGTGATGAAACAGCTGTTCTGTCTGGGTCGTGTTGCAGGAGACGGAGCAGACCTTTCTTCTGATGAAGTCGAACTTGGTGTCACACTGCATGCACCTCGGGCACTGGGTGGAAAACACAAAGAGAAACAGGAAGTTACACAACGTGCTGAGCTGACAGATGCTGCACAGCTGTTCAACAGTTTCCCTGCTGTTTGCTCTGGTTAGTCATCACTAAATAAATGATTAACTTTGTTCTGAGTTCGAACTCTAGTTGACTTCCGGTCAACAGTTTTGTGGTTCCGGTGGGCAGACACATTCCTAAACACGACGAGCAGCTGTGTGGACGGGACTGTGGGCCACTAACACACAGAACCACCGGAGGATTTCCACTTTAACTGGTTTAACTCGGAAACTGGTCCTGACTGCTGGTTTGCTGCTCCTTGTACTGGTTCGGACGGGCTGCGGCCAATAAGGCCCTGTCCAGGAGACAGCTGCCATGTCAAAACAGACAAACTGACCGCAGGCAGCGGGCGGAAACCACATACCGAGCAGTGCCCCTTTCAAAACAAAGGCTCGGACACCACACT
>JARVGS010000789.1:23290321-23304014 GCA_031762315.1 Hypsolebias antenori | reverse complement strand
TCAAAGTTTTTATAAGTGTTTAATATCAGTCTATATATATATATATATATATATATATATATATATATATATAAATTTATAATGTAAACAAGTTGGAGTAGTTTTGAATATTGCGCACTTGTGTTTGCTGTGAATACAAACAGATGTTATGTTGATAATGTTCAATGCTTTGAATAGATTTTATTTAAATGTGAGTCCCAGTTCATCCATACACCTTTCAGATTTGGATGAATGTGACTCCTGGGGCTGCCCGCTCCCACCGGTTCTATCCAGAACTTTATGGACAGCATTTCTCTGTACTGTCTGGGAGGGTGGAGGAGGGGTCGGGGTCGATGGCCCCAGGATTCTGTTTACATTTATGGATGATGTTGTCCCATGTTTCCCAATCCTCTTTTTTCATACTTATCCAGATGTGACTAAAATCAAACTCCATACCTTTCTAGACTGTTGGAGCTCAGAAATGTTATTTTTCAGGCCCCTGACCTAAAGAACCATCTACTCTTTACCCAGCGCTCACAGCAGTGCTCCAGAGGACTGTCCATGTACTCACAGCTGGATGGTCCCGGCCCAGAGTCTTCTCCCTGATGGCCAGGGCGTCATTCAGCAGGTTAGCTGCCTCCTTGTATTTGTTCTGATCCCTGACAGAGAAAACAGGAAAACACAGATTAAGATAGACTGCAGCTTGTTTTCAGGTGACATGTTCCAAACGGATCTCCTGCAGTTCCCACAGTTAATGTAGCCGTTTGTTGTGGACTAGACATTTTGTCCTTCAGTGTACCAAATCAACTGGTAGCACAAACTCTGATTCATGTGCATAAAGAACAACAGCTCTGTGAAGCCCTTGCCCAGTTCTTGACCATTTTATTTTCTGTTCCTGTCTCTTTGGACAAAGACACAAACACTCAGCTGAACTTTAAATCTTGGCTTGTGTCTGGTTGTGTTTGGTTTTGTCTGACAACGAGGCGCCAAGACGCTCGGAGGCAAGCCAAAGGTTTCAGGGAAACACGTCACGGTGTGGTGAAGGTAACAAAGACAACGCGATTAAATATGTCTTACCTGTAAACAAGCGCCAGGATGTTCAACATGGTGGCAACGTCTGGGTGGTCGTGTCCAGAGGTCTTCTCCAAGTCCTCCAGAGCCTGTTTGCAGAGGGGCACAGCCACCTCGTAGCGGCCCTGGGAGGCGTACTGGATCACCAGGTTGTGAAGGGTCCTCAGGCGAGCCGGGATCTCGTAGCCCCCCTGCTGGGCTGCTGCTGCTGCGGCGCTGCCGTGAGCCGGCTGCACTGGAAACGGAAAGAACAGAAATGTCAACATGTCAGGAGATAACCTTAAACTGCCCCAACACCTAGTGTCAGCCAGATGGACACCCATCCTGGTTCTGGTGGAATCCAGTAGTTCAATGTGAGCGTTTGGGTTTTAGTACAGGAGTCAGGAACTACAGTGTCGAGTCAGAAATACGTTGAGTATCTGCTTTACAAAACATATGATGTAATAAAAAAAAAGACAATAAATTCTGCTTTTTTTTATCTTTAATCCGTTTATTACAATTCTCCTTCAAACTGGCATTCAAGAAGCTCATTCGGTGAGTAAAATGGGAATATTTATAGATTAAATTGGCCTGTGAGCCTGTGTGCATGAAGGCAGAGCCATCATCCCCGTGAACCTCATTCACTTGACAACACTTCAAACGTTAAATCGTCTCTGCGAGCCTCTATTAGCAGAGGAGAAGGAGACATCTAATCTTCTCCACCCCAGCAGTCATCTTAGCTGGATGAGTCTGAGGCAACTCACAGGATTAATGCTGGTGGAGACGTTTCACTTTCTGCCTCAACCCAATCCATCCCTCTTTTGTTGCTTTTATGTTTTATTCATTTAAAAGACTCTGAGTATCAGTGGAGAGTGACTCAGCTGACCTGTTTTTAACCCTCAGAGGAAGTAAATTGGAGACAGATGTTATGATTTTATTTAGTTACAACATGAAGAAACTGCTGCTGCTCAGTCAAACACAGAGGACGAAGGAGAGTGATAATGTTTTGGCTTGTGTACTGTGTTAGCAAAATATCTCATGGACCACTGGTCAAATTTTAATAAACCCTTCAGAAATTAACCTCTGGATGTTCAACTGATTTCTAGAGTCAACCAGTTTCAAGATGGCTGCCACAGCTACCTCCCCCAACACATAAGTGGCTGTAATTCAATCAGTTTTACAGATAATAAGCTGAAGTTTGTTATGGTAGTAGCTGAGTGTCATCCTCAACACAATCCGAGTGTTAACAGATTATAATTTGTCAGCCATCAGTTTGAGTTCCAGCTACAGCGAAATAAAACGTAAATATAAATTTCTGAGATTGAGATCTCCATAAAAACGTGTCCTTAAAGATCCCATCTAGGGATCGTCTTAATTTACCTTTAAATTAAAGTTTTGTAATAGGTTTGTCTTCAGAAATAATAATTTTAATTTCCTTTGAAACTGACTATTTTTCTCTTCCATCTGCTATAGTGCTGGGAAATCCCTTCATATAATGTTTGCATCATCAGCATTGGGACTCCCCTTTTTAAATACAGAGCTGGGATTCCCGAGGATGTCACTCCAGACCAATAAAAATAGATGCTCCCCATAAACAAAACTACCGGTAGCTTGTTGCCAGGTGATAAATCACAAAATTTCAACACACTACGGATCATTTTGAACAACTTTAGATGGAGAATTTAAAAATAAAAACTCAACATTAAAAAAACTCCTCATTTTGCCATCACAGGTCATATATACACTCCTTTGAAGTAACTTTATTTTTGTTTTAATCCTTTATCTTGGTTTTAACCATCCTCAAATGTAGTTACCCGACTGTAAAACATGAGGTTTGAGGTCCTGTTTACACCTGAACGATGTCTGGAAACGTTAGCGTTTCCCCATTGTTTGTGGAAAAGTCACACGTTTATACGAGAACGCTGTGCTCGTTGAGCTGCTGTAGTTTCCATGCCGGGCTGCTAGCTGGGGCTATGATTTTTGGATTTCATCCACCTGCATGCATCTAAACTGGTGACTACAGCCACTTTCGTGTGGACCGAGGATGAGGTTGGGTCGCTTCTAAACAGAGAAATGTATGAGCAGGACAAACAGCACTCTCCTGTCCTCTGTTGTTACTGTTGTTCATCTACTGAAGTTTGGAAAAACTACTGACCGCAGACGTCTGTGGTACGCATACACGATTTCCCCTGGATTCAAAAAACTTCAGTGTCACAAATCTACAGCTGTTGTCGTATACACAAACAGCCAAAACGCTGCAGAAATGCTACGGTTACACAACGTCTTATAAACAGAGCCTCAGTAAGAATTTACACACATCAATATGTAAACAGGCATACAGTGTTTCCCCTACCATTATACAAGCGGGGTGCCCCACCCCGTCAACAGAACTGAGCACCCCGCCTACCAAACCAAACTTGACCCCCCACCCAGCACTGGCATAGCACTAAGCTAGCAGCACAAAATGCAGGCTCTCCAGCTAAAAAGCTAAAGGGAACACTCACGTTGCCTCTTCCCTTGTGCTGAATGCCCCCCACCCCTACAAGCTGCACTCAGACGTGTCCGTCCCCCCGTCAACAAAAATCATTGATGAGATGAGCACCCCACCATGGCAAGTGAACTAGGGGAAACACTGGGCATAGATAGATAATATTATTGTAGTGGTTACACCACAACTCTAACATTTACTGATCTTTTATTTTCTTTGCTCTGTAAGCATTTAAATGTGACAGTCTTAATATCTGAACACAACGCTAACAGCTAACCACTGGGAGTGAAACACGTCAGAAAAGTCATGGCTTGGCATTGGTACAGAAATAACAAACATATTGCATATTTTTTTACTTGGTTGTTGTCCTAAACAGCTCTTTGCTTCTTTGATCTAATCTGAGCCCCGTTCAGTAAAATCCATCTTAGGCTGTTCCATATTTGAATGCAAAAAGCGAGATGATGAGAAAACTGAACACTTACTGCCTGGAGGCTGGTCGTCCTGGTCGTCTGGGAAGAGATCATCCAGGGTTTCTTTGCTAGAGTCACAATCTTTCTCTTCCTATGGGGGGGTGGGATTAAACACAATAAGCCATAAAACGTAAAAAAAAATAAAAATAATAATAATAATAATAATAATAACAATTTGATGATAGGGTCAGTTTACAGAGTACAAAAACACTTCACGTGTACTGACAGCAGCTTGTTTTGATGTTTTTTTTTTAACAAAATAACAGAAAACAGCAGAAGAAATATTGATGAAAACTTTAAAGTTTGTATCATATCTAAAGTTTCCAGTGCTGAGTTCAGACGTCAGAGCTGAAAAAATGAAACATTTGAAAAGCAGAGGAGACTCGTTTAAACTTGGATAAATAATGATTTATTCATTTATCTGTGAGTGTTCAGATAAAACACAATGATTTTTAATAAACACAACAACATAATGAAATGAGGACAGTGTTAGAATAGAATAAAATAGAATAGACATTTTTGTCATTGCACCCAAATACAACAAAATTTGGAGATAGAAAGTTCCTGAATGAAAGTTGAGGTACAACGTAAGTTTAGACCTGCTCCCTTTCAAACCGAACTTTGACTTGTTCTGTTGTTTATACAGTCTCATTTTATTATTTATTTTTTGTATTTTTGCTCCTGCCACATTCAAAATAATTAATCAAACAAAAACTTATCTTCTGTTATTAAAATCACAAATATGCAGTGTTTTACTTGAACATAAATGTGAGGTAAAATCAGTAAAAAAAAAAAAAAAAAAAAAAAGGAAAAACTAAAAATGATATTTTTTTATTACAGCGCGAAAGGTCGATCCGGGTGGTTTATCTAACATTTGGATTTCAGTCTGAAAAAAGGCTGATGGCTGTTTTTAAAGATCAAGCCACTTAATAAAATGTATTTTAAAAACAACAAACATCTGAATTCTTTAAAGTAATTAATAAAAATCTGAAAACTTTGTACAAATGTAATTATCTAAGAAAATGTGCCAACATTTTGAAGTTTGAGCTGTAGAAGAAGCGTGAAGAGAACAACACTCACAGAGGGGGAGAGGTCCTCATCGTACTTCTTCAGCTGGTTCATGAACTCCAGGTGTTTCTTCTCCTCCTCCAGCTGGGCCACGCTCTGCTCACTCTTCTGCAGTTTCTGCTGCGTCCCGGCCAGCTCGTCCCTCAGCCACTGGTTCTCCTGACAGAGCCGGCGTACCTGAGCACGGAGCTTCTGCTTCTCCGACTCCACGGAGCTCAGGTGGCTCGACAGCGCCATCATCACCTGGGCAGGGCGGGGTTCAGA
The DNA here is from genome assembly GCA_031762315.1 of Hypsolebias antenori. Lineage (NCBI taxonomy): Eukaryota > Metazoa > Chordata > Actinopteri > Cyprinodontiformes > Rivulidae > Hypsolebias > Hypsolebias antenori. The sequence continues at coordinate 23,298,695 of JARVGS010000789.1, read as the reverse complement.
CAGGAAGTTTTGTGAATGAAGATTAACTTGTCATCTGAGCTAAAGTATGAATTTAAAAAGCTGGGATTTGACCAAAACTTTTAGCCTAATTTCATAACCATGCATTCTGCTTTAGCAACTCTACAGTTACAGCATTGCATTATGGGTAAAACCAACAGAACAACAAACGGTGGTGAGGCAGGACGGCCGGAGAGACGCCAATAGATAAACAGTGCAGAGAAGAGGCATGAGGGACATTTTACAGCTGATGGTGTAAATTAGTCGGAACAGTTTTAGATCCTGCAGGGAAACAGAGGCTGAAGCACCAGCTCTGACTCAGAGCAACATCAGCCGAAGGAAGGAAAAATACCACCAATATGGTGCTTTTATTCAGAGTTTTATTTTCACCTCCAGGTGGTTAAAAAATAAGAAATAAAATAAAATAAATAATTAATAAAAAATAACTTGTTTCTTCTGTGAATTCCTTTGTTGTTGTCTTTTCTCTGTACACCCAATCTAATTTCAATCTACCGGTAATCTATATTCTAACAATCTAATTACAGTACTTCTGCAGACTTTGTGTTATTTTATTTTTGGCAACATGACGGTGTAGTGGTTAGCACGGTTGCCTCACAGCAAGAAGGTCCTGGGTTCAATCCCGGGTTGGACCTGGGGTCTTTCTGTGTGTAGTTTGCATGTTCTTCTCGTGCTTGCGTGGGTTTTCTCCGGGTACCGGTACTCTGTTTACTCCCACAGACCAAAAACGTGCATGATAGTCTGCCTTCAGGCCCAGGCCTCCCTTGCAGAAGAGCTATATGATCTCGATGGGATTTGCCTGGTTAAATAAAGGTTAATTAAATAAAACAAGTATTTTAGCCGTTCATATATCAAAATATTCAGCTCAACTGCATGGGGTCCACAGGCATCTTCTGCTTTTTTTAGCTACTTACTCTTCAACTTTAAAAATAAAAATAACTGGACTTCAATTCTTAAGCTGAGATGTTTGGATTCACATCTAGGAGGCTTCATCAATGACTTTTGCTTTTTTAATTTTTTTTAATCGATTATGACCAGGATGACTCAGAAGCTTCACCAGCATACTCTTCAACTTCTTTTAGCTCTTTGCTAGTGTTTTGTTTTTAGCCTTTCGCTAATGTTCTGCTTCTTTGAGCTTTTAGCCAGTGTTCTGCTTCTATCAGCTACACTGACTCAGTTTCGGTTGCGCAGCTCTAATCATTATTTCTGAGTTTTAGCAGAAACTGGAGTTTCTCCAGATTTGAGTTGTTTTTCTCAAGATCTCGAGTTCTACCCACCTGAGCCTCACTCAGCCCCAGGTCCAGCATCTCCAGGGACTTGCGGATCATGTGGGACTTCTCCTCCACCAGGACCCCCTCCTCGTCCTGCTTCAGGCAGCGCAGGGTGCCCAGGAGGCCATCCAGGATGGAGTGGTGCTCCTGCTTCAGGGCCTCCAGACCCTGGATCACCTGCTTGGTACGGGAGATGATCTCATCCTGGGACAGCTTATCCCCCGGGTCTTCCTCCTCCTTCACACACACCATGGTGGACATGTCCTCACGCATCCTGCAGATTAAAAAAAAATGGGGGAAGTCATGATATATTTAATATAAAAATCCTGTATATTCCTAAACATTTAGTCAAATGTAATCTGTGGTTGAAGTTAATCTGTAATCTTCAGGCTCAATCTGAAAGATAAAAGACCGGACCAACAGGAAATGGAAACTTGTTAAAGAACATTCAAATATTTTAGCCCCAGATTAAATCTTTTGACTTATTCTCATCTCATGGCAGACACCTTTTATAGTTTTAATTTATCTCATTTTGATCAACACCTGGCTGCCTGAACGACAGGATATTTCTTCGGGTGAAGGCTCGGTTGGTTCAGGTGCCTCTGAGCAAAGCAGTGATGGGGCACCTGTTCTGTGAAGCTCAAGAACCTCGCACAGACAGCCCTGATTAAATGCAGGTGGAACTGGTTCTGTAAAAGTCTAGATTTGTTACAGAGAACCATGAAAACAAAAATAAATTAGATCAGCTGTGATAAAACATTTTGAAACCAGAACTCAGACCTCCATCTCCCCAGAAACACCCTCCAGGTTCTCTGGAAGATCCCAAAGTGCTCCCAGACCAGAGATGATACAGTTCTGGATCTGACCACTGCTCAGAAAACCTCCAGAGGTCCAGAAGGCACCCTAATCCGATCCCTGAACCACCTCAGTTGAGTCCTTACGATGAAGAGGAGCAGTTCTAAGAGCTCCATGGGATCTCTACGTTCTGACACACTTAAGCCACTTGGATCCAGGATCTGGTTCTTTCAGTTCTGATCCAGATCTCATGACTATTGGTGAGATCAAGATGTATCAGTAAATCCATAGTTTTGCCTTTCAGCTCAGCCTCAACACGACAGATCAGAGCAACCCCCTCATCACTGCAAACGAGGCTTTGATCCATTTACTGCTCCATCTTAACATCAGGTACAAGCAGATAAACTCCTCACCCCAACCCCAAGTGAACATTCACCATCACCTGGTCCAGAACCATTAGAAGGCCCCAGGGGTTGACATGAGTGGTTTCCGTTTGTCCAAGACAATCCATTTTTGTCTCGGATAACCACATCTCGCCTCGTGGTTGTCCGGTGGACAACCAAGTGAAATAGATACAGATTAAAATTCTCCGCCAATGCGACAAATTTCCATTATCAGTAAAAAATGAAAGGGGAATAAGATTTTTTTGTTTGTGTTGATATCTTTAAAGCTAATAATTTAATAATCCTATAAGGATAAAACTGATGCTGCTTTATACAAATAAACTTAACCAGAGCCACAGTTTGACCCAATCAGAGCAGAGCGGGGCGGGGCCTCTTGTCTGATGCACGGCAGGTGATCGCAGTGTTCCTGACGCAGAGACAGACTGCAGGTGAGAGCACCAATCAGGGTTTCCTGGATTATTTTCCTAGGACACTCCGATAACCCTAACTGAAGTTGACGACGTAACAGATTATTAAATGTCTACGTGCTAAACATGTTCACGTGACCAATTCACTGCACAAAGCTGTGAGCCACAGCATCTGTGTATGCCGCCATCTTTTGGAAAAGATGGAGAAACTGGAGACTCAAACTCCCATGACCCTCATCAATTATGGGAAAGATGATCCACTGCTCCAGGACCAGGAGGAAATTCGAACTGTTCCTCCTGAGTTTAACGTGCTGGAGGAGTTTGTGCACCCCCATGATCTAGAAGGCTACAATCTTTGCTGGGTCTGCTCCTGTTCGGGTCTCCTAAAACAACTTGAGTTCACTGAGGGGTCAAACCAGGAGCCGTTTGAAGACCTTAACGGAAGAGGACCACAGAAAGGGCAATAACTCACCATGAGCAGGGAAAGTGGGGAAGGAAACATCTAACCTTCACCCTGATGAGGAATAAAAACTATTGGGCAACAGGTCCAAACTTGTCTGTCCTCTTCTTTAAAGTGTAAATGTGGGGGCGGCTGCCGAGGCGGGGTATGATGAAGGCAACAGAATGTGCACGAACAATAGTGTTTCAGAAGTCATGCACACTAGCACTTTGAAAACCGTTCTGGCTGGTCCCAGACTCTCAGAGTTCAGAGACTGCAGCTGAAAATCAGACTTTCCCCACAAATCTGTTTCTAGTTGTAGCTGAGTGAGAGATCCTAATTGAGGTCAGGTGTGAGCTGTACAGCAGGTGAGGGCGCGGTTATGGGCGAGTCCATTCCTGGTTTCATGAAGTCGCTTTAGGTATGTGGAAGGTCCAGATCCTGAATCTGCCTCCATAAGAACCGAGCTGTTGTAGATATAATAGTGCTGGATGCAGCTACCTGACACACTTCCAGAGTTTGTCTCACAGCCTGTCCCATCCGTCCATCTCATTCCCTGTCCCATCTGTCTGTCTCGCTACCTGTCCCATCCAGCTCACACACTGTCCTGTCAGTCCACCCGTCTCACTACATGTCCTGTTCAGCTCAAACACAGTCCCGTCTGTCTATTCGTCTCACACACTGTCCATTCTGTCCAACACTTTGTCCTGTCCATCACACTGTCTCATAAGTCTCACACCCTGTCCAGTCTGTCTCACACTGTGTCCTGTCTTCAGGGCCCACAGAAACAGACACTGTTCAGCAGAACAGAACCCTCTACAGACGACAAGCTGCTCTGTGTTCGGCTGAATGATCACACAAAGGTTCAATCACAGCTGGACTCGGTGAAAACACTGAACTGAAACTCCTGGACCAGTAAGGAGCAGCATGTCCACCCAGGTGTGAAAGCAGCTGCAGCAAGAGCAGAAAAAGAGCCGGACTCAAAAACTTGTCCTGAATAGACCAGGCTGAGAAGAGATCGATCGTTCCACGTGACCATGCAGCAGCCGGCAGGCAGCCAATCAGCACAGCAGGAAACAGGAAGCAGGAAACAGGAAGTTGACGCAGCACGCCAACAAAACCAGCAGCTCCAGAGGAGACGTTGCGATGGATCAATCGTTAAAAAAAAAAAAAAAAACTGAAAAATATTCAAATAAAGCTGCTGAATTTAAAATATACAATTTACCTCAAAATAAGGTTTGATGTTATTCAAGCTACTCTGACTATTATTATTATATATCATTATTATTGTTGTTGTTGTCGTCATTATTATAATTTTCTTTATTATTCTGATTGTTTGTTTTACCTGAAGCTCTCTGTGAAATATTTAATGTACAAGAATGTCCCGACTAAAACACACAGTTTCATAAAAACACACTTTAACAACAAAAACAGTTAGCATTTAAATAAATAAACCCTAAAGTCTTAAATTAGTTGCATCTTTACATTATTAAAATGGAAAATGCAACAGAACCTTTGGAGATGATTGTCCAAAGAAGGATTCTTCATAAAATGAAGAACATTACAGACAACCCTCAGCATCCACTTCATCAGACTGTCATACAACAACAGAGTGTCTTCAGTCAGAGGCTTCGTCAGAGCCGCTGTAACAAGAGATCCTTCCTGCCCACAGCCATCAGCATCTAGAACAACTCTTTAATGAAACCAGTTGCAACAACATTTAATTTCCCTCTGAGATTGTTAAAGTATTTTTGAATTGAATTGAACTGAACTGAATTGACTAAAATTTTTATTTAGATCAGATAAAACACAACCAATGTCTGATTCACGAAACTTTTTAAAATAACCTTGAATACATTTAATAAAACCAGCTCCTTCATTTTTAGATTGAAGTTAAAGGCAAATTGAAGTGAAATTACTTTCACAATAAAATGTTTCTGATTAAAAATAAGTTTTTAAACAAAAGATGTGATTGTGATTTAATGTGAGCATTAAATTAGCTTTTAGCATTTTTGCCAAAAATCTGCAAAATGTCTCACAGATAAATAAATAAATAAAAATGTATTTTATAATCAGACTGAGCCTTCACAAAGAACCAGAACACCAGAAGTCCAGACTCTCAGCGTCGTTATGAAACTGATGGAACCAGCCGGTCCTCCGTCTCAGCATCACAGACTAAACCTTTCATCCTGTCAACGTCTGACATGAATGAGGACAGAGACGTCCACTTGTGGACAGAGATGCCCGTGTGAGGGCGGGGCCTGGAGTCCAGGTGTGACTGACAGCTCCCGACAGAGGTGGCATCAGAAACTGCTGCACAGATCAGATGCTCCATCTTGCCACAAACAGCCTAAAGTTTATATTGACGCTGAAGCAGACGTTTAATCCCAGATATAAAAAAAAAAAAAAAAACTGCATGTTTGAAAGCAAAAACAAAAGAGGACACAGATGATCACTTTAGTTCTCCACATGAATGTCGTGATGAAACATGAACCTGACTGATAAACGCCTCCAGCCTTCAAAACTTCAGAATGATTTAAGCAGTTTAACATAACACGCTCTACGTTCCACTGCTGCCTCCGTTTTAATTCAAGCTAATTAAAGAATAATGAAATGTGAATTAAAGACGAATTATGAGAGATTACAATTTGCATAAATCGCTGTTACACTTTTAAGATTGGAGCCATTTTAGGGCGATGCCTTGATTGAATTGAAACAAGAGCTGTCCAGTTCCTGACTCGTCCTGGTTAATGATCCGAATCCTCTGAATCAGGACTCAGAACTCCATGGTCCTGCCATCCTCTGGCAGATCCAAGTGCTTGAGTTTTCAACCCCCCCACCAAAAAAAACATTAAAAAAAAAAAACAGCAGAATGATCAGAATCACTGCAGACTTGGGGGATTCCTTTTTAAAAACTCCAGATTCAGACGAGTCCTAACATTCACGTTTACATTTAACACATTTTACGCTTTAGTTCCATCATCTGAAAGTTTTTTCGTTAGAACAAAAATGAGGGTTGTGTGCAGCGTGACTGACTCAAGAGAACTATACTGTATTTAGATTAACCCGAGTCCATAAATCGAACCAAATTTACCTGCTCTAATTCGGACCAACCGTTAACTCATCAGCTTGTCAGAATTAAACAGTTTCTCCAAATAAGTCACCTACAACAGGTAAGATACTATTACTTATAACTTTGACAACAGTCACCACTTTAAAACCACCTAAATATTCCTTTATGTTTGCTTTACCTTAGAAGTCAAGGTTTTCTTCTAATGATGTTAGAAATCAAAGCAGCAAATGGATGATAAACACAAATTTTTGTTTATTTAATTTTGCCAATGTTTATTTTTATCAAGAATAGTTTCAATAAATGTATATTTTACAACTTTTAGACTTAAACCTAAAAAAGTGGCCAGTATCAGAGCAGATTAACCAGATTAACTTCACCGTATTCAACAAACGTATAATTTTGAAAGGGTAAACATTAAGTCAGACACTTTAAAGTGGTTTAATTAAACTGTTTACCACCTGTAAACAAAAACTGTTAAGCACAACATCAGCTGCAGGGGTATGGTTAGTTTTAGAGACTGTGAAAATTGACATTATTTTTAAATTAGGGAAATAATTTTATAAACTTTGTGTAAAATCCTGAATGGTCCTGGAAACCCCTCAGTGTCTCCCAGCTGTGAGCCCCACAGAGGTCCACTGTCTGTCCGTCCAACACGTCCCAGCCTGCTGGGAATGTCAATGAGAGGACACAATGAAGACAAGACACACCGTGTGAGTCTGCAGAGGCTCCCTGAGCTCGGTTCGGTCCCGCTTTGTTTAAACGGTGCACCTTAAAGTGGATCAACCAGACGAACTAGCAAACCTTCACCTTTCTGTCAAACACAGCGGCTAACAGAGTTAGCCCACGGGGGCGGCGTCTAATTCCTGGCATCACGGACAACACAAACATTAATTGCCCGTGTCAAAAATGCCCGATTCATTTGCCCTCAGAAAATAAAACAATTCAAGAATGAAATTAAATATTTATATATAATAAATTTAAAACGTGGGAAATTAGAATATGAGCGCAGTTCAGGAAATACACGGAGCCATTCTTACCGTTCACTTGTACATTCGTTGCCAGTTATACCGGACTGTGACGCTCCTTTTCGGTCTTTAGAAGACTAAAGTTCCGATTCCTCGTAACGACAAAAAAAACAGGTTTATGGTTCCTGCTGCCAGCCAGGTGTTAGAACCATAACTTACGCTAGGAACAATTTCCACCCGGCTGCTGCGGGTATCGGTGACTAACGGTGAAATAACGTGGTTTCAATGGCCAGCCAGGATTTAGTCGGAGCCGTTCAGGTGCCGCCTGTCCCCCGCAGCCTCCATGATGAAACCAGCCGACCAGCGGCGACAGAAGGCCCGGGCGAAAATAAGACTACAGCCCCCTGTTCGGTCCTGGAAGTGACAGCTCCGTCCTCCGGTGACTGAGCCTGAAAATGGAGTCCCTCCTCCCGGCCAGAGCTGACGTCATCACGCCGGGTTAAAGGGTAAGCTGCGGTTCAAAGTGAGAAACCAGTTACTTTACTGCAATGTTGTTGTTTTTTTAAGTTGATGCCATTGGATCATTGTGGTCACCATGGTAACCAGACAACGGTTTCTGCCATTCCCTGGACAACTTTCAGAGGGGCAAACAGAAAAGTAAGTCTCAAACGAACAGTCACTGTGTAAAACTATCTTAAAAAGGTCTTGAACTGTGAGCAAACTTAGAGTGACAGTCTCAAATGAGAGTTTTTATGTTTCTATTTTTTTATGTTGTTGTTGTTTTTAAATTTTGGCAATATGGTGAGTTTAAAAGGAGTGCTCACTTCCAGTTTAAAGGAGAAAATTCTGAGATGTAATGGGAGTCAATGAATTTAGGTATGCTCGACTCTGGACTCAAGGGAGGTTTGAGAGAAACACAGAGAAAGAACAAAGAAAGTTCATACTCCGTAATCCAGGTGTCAAATCTGATAACTCTCAATCAGGTCATCTGGACAGTTTCTTTTT
>JARVGS010000789.1:23277288-23290221 GCA_031762315.1 Hypsolebias antenori | reverse complement strand
ATAGTTGAATGATAAAAGATATTTATGTTGTGCCACTTTCTGCAAAGTTCATAAATCATGTCACAGACGCTTTAAAGATCTCCAGTTCCGTCGAGTGAAGTCAAACTTTCTGTGGTCCATTTCAGCTGTGAATGGTTCTGCCATGAAGTCGTCAGTTTTTCTCAACTGTTTTACTAAAATCCCATCGATTTCTCTTTTTCCTAGATTTAGAAATGATCTCCATGCTGTGTGATGTACACAGCATGGAGATCCCAATTGAAACACTTTTATTTTATTAATGTTACAGTACTTTAGGTATTCATTCATACTAATCTCCTCACACAGACTCATGTTCGTGCTGCTGTTCGGTGTACTGTATTGTTTTTATGCTATTGGTGCTTAGTGTATTTTTATTTTTCCTTAGTTCATATCCTAGATCTTATTTTCTTTTAAATTGTAACACTTCTGTTGGATGTAACTTGGACCATGTGTACATAAGATTGTACATGTACCACATCTGGTGGAATGACAAAGAACCATGAATCCTTGAATTACCTAATGTTACTTAGCCTTCAGCTAACTTTTTACTACTTTTAGTTATATTTTTGCTACTTTAGCTTTTGGATTACCTTTGTCAACCTTTTACCTAAATGTGGCTTATTTTGGCATCTATTTTGCTGCTTTTGACTAGCATTTTCTTAATTTTTGTTGCTACTTTACCAAGTATTCTGCCACTTTTAACAATCACCTAGATCCGGGGTCTTCAACCTTTACAATCAAAAGAGACAAAGGAAGAACAAATATACAAATATAAGAACAAATAAAATTCTGTTTAAAGATAGTTTTGATCAAATCTTGAAAGAGCCACTGTTGAGGGACCAAAGAGCCACATGTGGCTCCAGAGCCGCAGGTTGCAGACCTCTGACCTAGACATTTGCCATTTTGCTTATTTTTTTGTGCTTTTGGATAGCATTCTCATATTTATAGCAAGCATTTACTACATTTAGCTACTTTAGCTTTAAGCTCAAATTTAAGTTACAAAGCAGTTTTTTACATTTTTATTTCATTTTGTACATTTACCTTTTCATTTTTGATAGTCTATTGTTGTACCTCATCTGTGTTCTTTGTTTAAAACGGGTCCAACTTGTAAATGAGTTCTTGTGACTCAATGAGACTAACCTGTATAAATAAAGGTTGAATGAAAAAGCTTATTTTTTGCTAACATTTTGGTACTTTTGGCTATCGGCTAGCCTGTCTGTTGTTGTCTTACATTTATTAGTATTCAAGTTTATTTGATCAAGGACAGAACGATATGTTACATGATAAAAACAATGCAACCGTTGTTTTGAATGAAGGTTGGGAAAGTTAAAATGAATTTGGATAATTTATTTCACCCCCATTTTGGAAATGCAAAATGTTTTATTTTGGAAAAAACAGATTCAAAATGTCAGCAGCTCCAGCACTGAGTTTCAAATCAGAGGTTCTCAGTTGGACTGAGGTCCGGGCTTTGAATGGAACGTTCCAGAACCTTTACCTGGTTCTCTTTAAACCAGTGGACTGCGTCTTCAGTGGTGTGTTCAGGCTCATCGTTCTGCTGGAAGGTGGACCTCCGTCTGTCTCACAGCTATTTGGTTTCCATCAAGAATTTCTTTGTATTCTACTCTTTGTTTAAAACCTCTGACCAGTTTCTCAGTACCTTCTGATGGAAATCAGCCCCACAGCATGATGCTGCCACCACCGTGCTTCAGTGTAGTGTTCAGCATCAGAACCAGACAGTGTCCTCGTCTCATCCGACCTTCTACCACATGTTTGGCATCTCCTTCATGTCCACGCTTATGAAGTCCAGCTCCGTCCAGCTTCTAGTGGTTCTGTGGACAGATCCTCCATCTCTCAGCTCCATCAAGGTTATCTTTGTCCTCCTGCTCTGATTTATGTCCTCCTGTCCCGTTCTGAGTTTTGGTGGAAGACCTTCTCTTAGAAGGTCTGTGGTGGTATTGTGATTCTGTTTCCCCAATAATGGATCTAATTAAACTCTGTTGGATCGTCAGGGTTCCAGGTTTCTTTTACAACCCAGCCAGAGGTGTTGATTCTGCTCATTTTGTTAAACATAAACTTTCTGCTAAACCAACTTGTACAATAAATTGAAAGAAGTACTGGAGTTCTTCGTTTGTTAAATCAAACTGTTTGCTGAAGGATGGAGGAGCAGATAAACTGAAACACCGGACAGGGCGGCGTGTAAATATCTGATTTATTGTCACATGGTCGGAGAGCTCCTCTTCTTCTCCTGCCGTCTGTCGGTGACGGTCCTCCACACGCCACTGAGAGCAACTTGGGCCATCAGCAGCGTGATGCTGAAGTTCCGTCGGTACCATTCTCTGGACACGAGGAGAAAAGAACCGGTCAGTTCAGGGAGAAGAGCAGACGTCATGAACACAGTAATTAAAAGGATCAACTGTCAGTTGAGCCGACTCTGATGAAACAAATCAAACATCACATCAGACAGCTCTGTGATGCTGGTTTACACAAAACCCCACAGAGCCGGACATATTAGTTGTTGTTGTTTATTCTCAGGATGATTCCGAACGTTTAAAGCCACAGCTTCTGCAGAGGGAGCCGAACGGTCCCATCAGAACCAGCACCAAGGAGAGACGTCAAGACGGAAACAACAAACACTCACTTGTTGTAGTCGGCATGTCGACTTCTGTTTCTGTCCAGGAAGCTTTTATAAAACAGAGCCATCTCCTCACTGCTCAGAGCCCGACGCCTTCCTGAGGAGGAGGAGGAGGAGACGACATCATCATCATTTCATAATCTGAACGCCGACTCAGCATTCACATCAAAGTTTATTTTTCTGTAAGTTTTTTTTTTTTACAGTCTAACTCCTTCTGCAAACTTTGTTTTAGTCGTTCATAGACGACTGCTGGGACTAGAGTTTTTGTAACTTTTGTACTTTTCAAAATATTTAACTTTATTTACAAAATATTACCGATAATCTTTGTTTACAAAAAAAAAATCCCCATAGACAAACACTGAAATCTGCTTCAGCTGCTGGTTCTGTTCAAGTCTTGTTTTACGTTTAGCTTCAAGCTAATCTTTTGATACATTCAGCTACTATTTTTGTAATATTCTTGCTGACCTTTTGCTATTTCTATCTTTAAGCTAACATATTTCTACTTTTAGCTTCTAGCTAGCCTTTTGTCACATTTGGCTACGTCTGTTACTTTTTAGCCTTTTGATACTTTTAGCTTTTCACTGATTTTATCTAGACATTTACAGCTTTTATAAGCCTATCACTACTTTTCACTATTTACTTAACCTATTGCTACTTTAGTTTTTAGCTAACCTTTTGCCACATTTAGCTGTTTTGCATTTACCTTTTTGCTATTTTAGCTTTCAGATAACCGTTTGCTACTTTTAGCTATTTAGTACTTTTACTTTATAGTTGACTTTTAGCTACTCTTAGCTTTATTGAGTTTTTTCAGTACCGAAGATCTCAGTGTTCACTCTGCATTTTCACAGAAAATGTATTATTTTTTCATTTGTTTTATTAATTTTAAATATTAAATTTTGTTTTATAAACCTCACCGTCTTCATCTCGTAGAGTCAAGCCTTTAGTTTGTAGCTGTGAGACAATGAAAGCTTCTTTTTCCTGCAGGAAGAAAAAAAAAATCATTGTTTTATTGGATAATTATCAAGTACAGTAATAAAGAATGTAGATAAAATGCTTTTAAACAGGTTGTAAACACAAAACATTAAATTCATTTTTAAAGACAAACTTTAGACTTCATGCAGATTTAAACCACAACATCTAAAATGTTTAATTAGCAGAAGATTCAGTGAAACTTTTATTTCTCCTTCGTTCTGCTACATCCACAGCTGCTGGTGAAAACTGAGCTCAGTTCTGGATCAGGGAACAGAACCGGACCAAACAGGAACAGAAGGTGTTTCTGCTAAAAATTATTTATTCCTATTTTCTTTTTTTGTGATACAAACAAAAAAAAAATAAAAAAATAAACGTGCTGTGCAAACAAAAGGCTGAGTCTGGACGTCCACCTGGCTGAAGCTGATGTTCTGTTTGGTCCAGAAGTCCTGGTTCCAGTCCTCTGTCTCCTGCCTCAGCTTCCTCAGCTGCTTCTCCAGGTCCGACTCGTCCTCCGGGACCCGGTACACGATGGGACGCAGATTAGACAGGGGGTTTGGAGGTCCAATCCAGTCGTGCGTGGAGCTGGGCGCTGGCCTGAAGCAGGAACTCTGCGTTAAAGGAAAGAAAGAGCCGATATTCAGCTGAAATCTGGCAAGGTAGTAGCTCAGAGTCGTCCCCAACGTACACCGAATGCTAACAAGGGAGCAGGTGATATGCATTCCTGCTACGTTCACTAATGACCGTCACAAAAACTTCAGCTGCTTTCAGCTGAAATGATCAAACTCTTGACTGAGTCTGACTCAGCAGAACCGGCAGCTCGTCAACGGGTCCGAGTGCCACGAACTGACGTCACCCGGGTCCAAACTGAGCAGCTGATCAACAAGCCAGAGCTTATCAGAGCAGAGCAGGCGACACGATGAGAGGAGCAGCCCGAAGAAAAACCCGATCCAGGACTCGGAGACCAGGACAAAGGTACACAGAACCTCCAAAAACCAGACTCGTTTCAAACTAAGAGACTGAAATTATTTAGTTATTATCTTTTATTATTATACACTAGAGAAGTCTGCATTTCCTGCTAAAATGCTGCATGAAGGTGAATAATTCTGCTGAAAGTCACTGAAGCAGCTGAAATATTTAATTAACTCAAACATCAATGCCGAAAACAGGGAAAAAAAGAGGAATGCAAAAAAATGACAGCCGAAATGTATGGAAAAAAGCTGAAATGAACAAAAGAGGCTGAAATGAGTATAAAACAAACAAAAGGAAGGTGAAGAACGCAGAAAAACAGCTAAAATATGAATGAGTTTAAATAAGCTACATTTTTATTAGCATTCAGCATGTTGGGGATAAGTTTTACTCCACACCAAATATTAGCTGAATATCTCTAAAAATGGCTGAGATTTAGCCTTTTTTATTAGTTTTAGCTGCATGCGCATTTATACATTTATATACGTCGCTCAAACCTGAAATTATTTATAAAATCCTGGAAGCTAAATCTTCAAACCCAGTTTGTGGCTTGAAAAATACTTTATTCTATTTGTAAAAACACAAATATGAGAATTTTCATCCCCTTTTTTTTGGCATCTGGACTACATTAAGCCAGGTCTAGTTTAAAAATTACAACACTCAGACGGTTTAAACCTGAAATAAACGACTCTCCATTAAAGGCATGACCTCTTAAACACAGCTGGTTCTGGTTATCTGCATCATTGTGCCACTGGACCCATTTCAATGTGGACCAGTTGCACCAAAAAAAAAAAAAAATCATAAAACAAAAAGATTTTTCATTCTTGGACCCTTGCAAGTTTCATGTTTATAAATTTAATGGAACAGACCTTTACAGAGCTGAAAAACAACTGCTGGAATCAGAAGTCAACTTCAGCGTCTTTCGAAACGTTTTTTAAAAAATGAAACAAATTCTGAAGAAAAATTACAAGCATTTTAATGCATGACCCATTAAAGAGATGTACATGTTGAACAATAAAAGCTGCTGCCAGTGACTCACTGTGGTCACCATGGTAACCACACACCCGTCTGTCACTCCCTAACTGCACTCTCTAAAGAGATAGGCAGAAACAGACTGAAAAGTAAGCCTCAAACAAGCAGTTGCTGTGTGAAAACCATGTCAGATCTGTAAAATTCTTGAACTGTGAGAGACCGAAGGCTCTGATAGACACACTTGAATCTGTTTAAACTCCTAACAGGGAATTTCTTGTATGTTTTAACAAACTTCCATTGATGTCTATGGGGGAATTTTTTGCAGATTTGGGGGGGGGATATGAAACAGGACAAAAATCATGTGGAACCCCAACAGAAGGGTGTTTCACTGCATTTGCTATCCCCAACAAGCTGTAGTATGTAATGCAGTAATGGCAGTATAAATCAAAAGCTTTGATGCTTGTTTGGAACTGTTAAGTACAACTACATGGGAACGCTGCTTCGGAGCCTGCTTTGGTGCGGAAGAAGTCACGTGACGTCCGAAACACAAACTGTTTCGTTGTCGGAATGAATCACTTGACTGGTTTGCGGTCCAATCAGCTGATTATCTGGCCTCGTTTAGATTCTGACAGGTGACTGGTTGAAACAGTCTTGAATTTGGTTGCGCTCACCTCTATAAAATCATTACAAGTAGTGTGCAATGTGCTGTTTTTGCTGTTGTGTTGTTGAGATTGTATCATTATGGAGCCAGCCAGGAAGAAAAGTCATTCTAACATTCGAGAACACTTCATTCTGCTCACTCATGATAAGGTGGTTTTAGCATTTTAATATGTTAAAAAAAAAAAGTAATAGTAAAGTCCAGCAGTAAAGATATCAACCCTAAATTCAATAGCATTAAAGTAAAATGCTGTATATGATTTTTGTAGTCATAAGGCTGTACGGACTCACATGACATATCCACCGCTGGACAGATCAGAACAACTGGTGTGCTGAATTTTTTATGCATGCCAACATTATGTCTCTTGAAATCGAGTATTTTCCAAGTGTGGAGATGTTGTGAGCAAATAATGAAACCGGCTAAGTCCTAAAACAGTTGAAAAACTGATGTTCCTCAATAAACGTCTTTGACAGTTCCCAGTCTTTGCACTGTTTTCCACAGGGACTCTGGATTTCTAGTCATTTCGTTATTTCTAGCAAAGATAAAGACCCCGACTCCGTCATCATAGCAACACAAGCACACCAATACCATGCCAAACTGGATCAGACATCCTCTATAACCATGTCCATTCAATCTTTATTTGACAATAGAATGTGTAAACATCAACAACTTTTAAAACCAAATAGTCCAAGTGAGATCATACAAAGAAGTTGCTACATCACTGAAACTGTTTTCTACCTGAGTAAAGTTTCTTAAACACTTTCCATTAAAGTTCTTTGGGTGTGTACAATAAAACCAGATTGCCTGATTTAGCTGCAACACTGCAGGTGGCCAGTAGAGGTCACTGTAACTGAAGCTTCACACATTTATCCCTAGTGGTTCGGTGCGTCATAAAAGCTTCATTTGCCCAACACTGCCGTCGTGTGTACCGTAATTCACCGGTGATAACATGATGAATGAAACTGACCTGTCTTGGTTCATCCTGTCGAGTTGCTCGCTCAGAACTGCAGAACCCACAGCTGACCGGAAATAGGCGGTGACCGTGTGAACGCAGAGCAGCGAGGGTCAATTTACTGAAGCTCCGACACGTTGAATGTCTCACAGACATTTTAAATGCATCCACACAAAATAAATATTTAAAACCTCAATGCAACCGAACTAACAGCTGGTTCCGACGATCAAAACAAACGAGGGTGACCGAGCTGACCACCTGCCACTCTAACCGGATGTTTGGTCATAGAAAGAAGGGTTAACTTGAAAATTTCGCCGGCGTAACAGCAAAACGGTGACATTGTTTTCACCTATTTCAACACACTCAGTGTTTCTGCAACACAAAATAAATAATTTTATAAAATATTAAACATTAAACGAATAAATAAATAACTAAAGTTAAACCAGCTAAATTTATATGAAGCTGCTCGCTTTATCTGCCGTTTCCTTTCCCGCCTTTCCCTCTCCGCACGTACCGATGAGCAAATCGAGCGCACATGATGTTGGACAACAGAAAACTATTCGCGGCTCTAAAAAAAAAAAAGTAACGTCGTTGATCAAAATTACAGCTCGTTACATACATTCCTTAACATTTATATGAATTTGATCGTTAAAAAATAAAATAGTAAATACGTGTTTTTTAAATATCTACGTGAACGTGGATTAATTAAGCTAATTGAAGCGTAAGGAGGAAAGCTCAACTCCGTGTTAGTTGATGTGCGCGAGCAGAAAGTAGTATCTCTAGGTGCGTTAATGTTGAGCTTTAATCGGAGGAGCTGCGACCTTTCCAGCAGTTCACATGGCTGTACGCTGGCTGTGCAGGTAAGAGCACAAGTGGAGAAATAATTTTGTTTCTGCTTTTATTTTAGACAATAAAAAGTGTTTTAGGACAAAAGGTGGGGCGGAGAGAGTCAGGTGATCATCCAGAGAGAGGGACAATCAGAGGGAGGGGAGTTGCTTCTGTTTATTCCTGTTCCTGGATCCTAAGCTCCGGTTTTAACCCCCCAGTAAAGCCTGCGTTTCATATTTGTTTTTAAATCCAAGTGTTTTAAAAGAAGCGGAACCGCGGTGGGAGGGGCAGCCTCTCCCCGGCGGGTCCGTCACGGTCGGTGCTGAAGCTCAGCGGAGAGTCCGGCGGAAACCACCGGGATTTCGGCCTCCTGTCCCCGCACCGGTTGATGGCAACGAGCCTGAAGATGTGCGCCAACGTGTTCGGAGTGCTGAAGAGGTGAGGTCAGGTTCTGATGGAGCCTCCAGCCGGTCCAGTGTCATTCCGTGTTAGCAAGGCTGATGGAGGAGGTGTCTTTACCACCTTGGACTGGATCTCTGCAGAGATCATCCCAATAAATGCCTGACATGAGCCCATTTCTAGAACCGTCCAGAACCTTCTCTTGCCTTAACGAGTATTCATGTAGGAGAAGCCAGAATATTAGGATGAAGAGGTTTTATGCAGAACTAGATGGGCAATACACGGCCCGAGGGCCAAATGTGGCCCCTTGGACTATCTCAATCCGGCCCACATTGTCCTTAATTCAGAAGAACAACTTTTAAATAAGTTGATATCAGTTAAACTTAAGATAATGTACCAGTTTACAGAAACTATGTCTAATGTTCAGCAAGCATGCTAACTATGCTACAAGAAAAAGCCTGAACAAAGTCTTCCTTATTGTTTGACGTAAAGAAAATTAATTTTCATATTCTCTACGTGACCCACTGAATGCTTTAAATGTCTTGATTTGGCCCTCTGGAAGACACATGTTGGAACGCCATGACATCATGACCGAGCTGGTCAGAGAGGAGGAGGAGGAGCCAAGCTGCTCTGGCTAGAGATGTGTCGTTCATGACCGATCCAAATTATTTGAACGACTCTTTAAAAGGAACAACAATGAGAAACGAGTCGCAGAAAACTGAGCCTTTTTTTTTTTTTTCTTCTTCCTCGGATGGAATTACGTGCACTCCTCTTTCGCTTTTCTACTGAGATAAAGAAGAAGTTGGGTGGGGGTGGGGGGGGTTGCATGCTTGACAAGTCGTCATACAGTTGTACGTCATAAGGTGCGGCTGTATGTACTGCGTCAGGATCCATAAGCTCTGGCTCCCTTCACAGGCCTGTACATCCCATCTTTAGTTGTGGCTGTGTATGGTTCTTCCACATGCTGCTGAGGGCCTCTTTTGTGGAAAATAGTGTTTTTAAATTACCAAAGTGTGTTGTTTCTTCAGACCATGCAGTCAGTTAAACGAGACCAAACAAGAGTCAACAACAGATTCAGCTGCTCAGCAGAAAAGATGACAAGTTTTCATCGATACAACTTTGTTGCTCGACCCACGAAAACATTTTCCCTAGAGCCAAAAATAATCTACCAGACTCAAATGTCCTTACTTCTATGGAAAGTTTATGTTTGGTTGGGAGGAACTTCAGATCCATCATTTATCAAAAACGATTTCGGAACCCGAGTCCCGGTTCTGTCCTGGTAGATTTCTTCAGCTGTGTTTGTTGGGATAAGCTGAAGTCTCGGAATTCTTTCTGACTCTTTGTCCATCTGTAAACTGCTCAGATGTGATGGAAGAAGAAGATGAATGTTCATATTTATACGACAGTTTTTAACCTTGTCTCTGATCAAAGGCACATTTTTTAAAATCTTTTCAATCAGTTTCTATATTCTCACGTAACGGACGTTGGCAGGTGAGATAAAACGGGAAGTTTTAGGTTTTCTTGATGGTTTCTTTGTTTTCTTCCTTTCTGCAGCCTGTTTGGGAAGCCCTTTGATGGGGGGAAGAGGATGGAGCACGGCGTCCCCCCAGAGCAGCAGCAGCATCCCATGGATCAGCAGCAGCACCACCCGGCCATGCTGCGACTCTACGAGGTCCAGAAGGAGGTGTCGGCTCTGGGGCCGCAGGTCTGCACCTTCAGCGGCCTGCAGAACGAGCGGGAGTACAAGCGCATGGAGCGGGAGCTGACCCGGCTGCTGCTGGAGGTGGACCAGGTGGATGCGGAGGGCCGAGCGGAGCTGCAGGGCGTGCGAAAGAGAACTGCGCAGGAGGTGGAGGGCCTGCTGCGCTACCTGGAAGAAAACGCCACCCACCCGTCACGCCAGGCCATCGAGGAGCTGAGCACCGCGGCGCGGCAGCTGGTGGAGGAGCGCGTGGTGGCGCCGCAGCGAGCCGGCGGCGTGGCGGAGATCAACGACGAGCTGGTGGACGCCCTCCAGGAGCTGGTGCTGAGGCTCACCCAGATCAAGACCGAGGGCAGGGTGCCGCTTCGCAAGGCCCGGTACCGGGCGCTGACGCGCCTCTGCGCCGTGCAAGACGTCCTGGAGGGACGCACCCAGCAGCAGACCCTGTCCCTGCCGCTGTCGGGGGACACCCACGAAGCGGTGAACCGCATCAACCAGGTGATGGTGAAGGTGAGCATGGCCCGCAGCCAGCTGGTGGCTCTGCTGATGGGACTGAGCGGCAGGGACAGCTGCGCTCACCTGTCCCGCGTCCTGATGGAGCTGCAGGTGGAGCTGGACGCCCTGGACGTCTCCGGGAACGCGGCCATCAGAAACTACCGGAAACAGGTGGTGGAGGAGATCAACGGGCTGCTGAAACACCTGGACCTGGAGGGGGAGGGAGACGACACCCGCAGGTTGGTCTCACCTGGAAAAACAAAGTCCACTGAGTCCTTCGAGTTGTCATCAGAACCTCCGTGACCCGGTCTTTGTTCCTGCAGGTACGATCTGGCGCAGAACAACTCCATCCGTGAGATTGAGGCGGTGCGAGCGCACGTGTCGCACCTGCGGGAGGGCGTCCTGCAGCACTGCGCGGTGGGAGACCTCAGCTTCAGGCCCAAAGCTGAGCTGCAGACCCTCCTCACGCACCTGGATCAGGTGGACACGGCCAAGAACCCGTGCATCCGGGAGGCCCGGCGCCGCGCCGTGGTGGAGGTCCAGGCCGTCATCACCTTCCTCGACCTCCGCGAGGCCTTGGTCTGCCGCCAGCCGGGCCCCGATGAGCACCCGTCGCACCGAGCCGTCTGGCTGGTCCTGGGGAGCCTGTCCAACCTCCAGGCCCAGGTTCTGGGCTTCGACGGCAAACGGGCCGACAAGAGCTACATGATGCTGGAGGAGCTGCTGACCAAGCAACTGCTGGCGCTGGACGCCGTGGACGCCCATGGAGACGAGTCCACCAAGATGGCCCGAAAGCAGGCGGTGAAGTTCGCCCAGAACATTTTGAACTACCTGGACATGAAGACCGACGAGTGGGAGTACTGACCCGACCCGAGGAGCGCAGGACGTCTGGAAACCCTCATCATCATTCCATTGCTGAAAATATGAACTCACTCTCCCAGAATCCACTGCTGCAGCGTCTTTCTTTGTGTCTGTGGCTGAAAAAAACTCACAGCTCCTTTTTGTAAAAACACCGTCACCTCTGCGCATCAGTTCTGGACGGTTCTGTCTGGACCTGGATGTGCAAGCTGTGGAGGTTTGTTTTTTCATGTTTGGTCGTACAAACCTTCCGCCGACGCTCTGAACTTCCTTCTGATCTGCGTTTTACCAGATAATCAATACACATTTCTGTCTGTATTTATAGTTATAGATGCCAATAGAAGCTTTTCGCCTGATCTCAAACACATTCTTCGTCGCCAGAATTGAAATACAAATGTCAACATTCGGGATAATTACAGACATCTTAAGTTTAAAATATCTATAAATCCTTCGAAAGAACGTGGTCAGAGTCAAGATGTACTGCAATTATTTTTAATTTTAATTCTGACTAGTAAGAATGTTGTGCTATACGGAGTGAGGACAGAGGATGCAGAGGACGACTCGCTGTGGCGACCCCTGAAGAGGGAAAAGCCGAAAGAAGCAGAAGAATATTGAGCTATTATTCAGATCCATAAAAGTTAACAGAAGCAGAGGTGTGTTTTGATTATGTGGTAAAATGTCCTGCCATACAAGGTGCCAACTTGGGCTGCTCAAAACATGGGACTTTTTTCCATACAATTGCATCATCGAGATGAAGAATCATCAGCTGTTTTTATCGCCCTCTGAGCGTTTGACGCCATAAAGAAACTGACGAAAAGAATATCAGCTTCAAAAACTGGAGTTTGACGGAGGAGCAGGCACTTTGTCTTTGCCCAGATGTGAACCCACTGAATATTTTATTTTAACTGCTGCTGCTTCTGTAGGTGGTTTATTTATTATTTTTTTTTTTTTTTTTTTTTATTCGGAGCACGACATATTTGTTCAGGAAAAAGAGTGAAGAGAAGCCGAGGGTCGGCACATCGAAGACGGATCAGAGCTGATAGAAACCTGCTGTCGGACACTGTTTTTAGAAAAAAAAACTGAATATCTGTGCCTTTTGCTTTTTACCGTTTCACCTTTTTTTCCTTTTTTTAAGCAACGAGAAAACTGAAGCACTGAATGTGTTTATGGACAGAGAGCACCTTCGCCGTTATCACTACAACATATCTGCACTTATTAGACGAGGGACAGTCGAGCTAACAGAGCAGTTTAACTAACATACAGCATTTTGGCGAACGGCAAGCAGGTTGACTAACGGGGAACGAGCCAGCTAACAGAGAGCGGGTTGACTAACGGGGAACGAGCCAGCTAACAGAGAGCAGGTTGACTAACAGGGAACGAGCCAGCTAACAGAGAGCAGTTTGGCTAACGGGGAACGAGCCGGCTAACAGAGAGCAGGTTGACTAACGGGGAACGAGCCGGCTAACAGAGAGCAGGTTGAC
>JARVGS010000789.1:23216786-23227797 GCA_031762315.1 Hypsolebias antenori | reverse complement strand
CACACACACACACACACACACACACACACACACACACACACACACACACACACACACACACACACACACACGAAAAACACAACCAGCTGGTTAAACAAGTAAAATTAAAAATTCACTGAAGGCAGCTCAAATAAGAGCTTTTGTCTCAAGACAGAAACAAAGACAATTTGTGTTCAGGTTGCTCCTTTGAATCAAATTAAAATAAATAAATACATAAAATAAGACCATGCAGTTTGCTAGAACAGACTGCTCCATCAGCCTCAGATTAATCAAAAATATGAAGAAATACAACAAACGTAAAATCATTTATATATCCATAAAAAGAAGCACAAAAACTCAACAAATATAAATTTATAAGAGCTCTAATTTATCAACGAATAAAAAGGTAAAAAGTCTATTGTCACTAAATTATAAATGCAAGGATTAACATTTTGTTAGTTCGTTATAATATATAAATAAATAAATTAGAAGTAACATCCAACAAACAGAGACCCGCTGATTTAAACAAACAGAGCCAGAAGCAACAATCAAATATTTGTTTAAACCCTAAAGAAGCAGCAGCAATAAATATA
Organism: Hypsolebias antenori; assembly: GCA_031762315.1. Classification (NCBI taxonomy): domain Eukaryota; kingdom Metazoa; phylum Chordata; class Actinopteri; order Cyprinodontiformes; family Rivulidae; genus Hypsolebias; species Hypsolebias antenori. The sequence goes on along the minus strand of JARVGS010000789.1, from coordinate 23,227,225 downwards.
TATAAAATAAAATTAAAGAATTTTAATCCAAACTTCACGTCAGAGAAATGTCTCGAACTCCTGCAGATGTATAGAATATTTGAACTCTTGAGACGAGCTATGTAATTATTTACAGAACGACTGACGGTAATAACGTTTGGTGTCAACGTTTTACGAGTTAAATTAAAAGTCAACTTCAACGGAAAGAAAAATAAAAGACGACCCAAAGAGATGAGCGGCACGAGTAAAACTGGATCTTGGCTTCAAATGAAAACGACTTGAAGTGAAGACGAGATTCTTCTGAGAACCGCTGTGAACACTGAGGCTGACTTCTTGAACAGAATGACCCATGACAAAGACTTTCAAATAAATAAATAAAAAGTAACTTTTGTGTTAAAATCCACAATTCTTTTTGAAACTCTGCTGTAAAAGTACACCCTCTTCTTGTGGAATTTAAAACTTTAAGGCCAATCTTTTAATTGTAAAACTTATTCTAACAGATCCGTCTCATATTTAACTACAAAGATCCTCTAATCTGGTAGAGTCTTTTCAGGTAAACAGGAAGGAGTCAAGTCTTAACTAGAGAAATTGTATTTCCTGCAGTGTGAATGCTTAGTGCAGACGAACTTGCTGAAAAACAGCTGAAATTAGCAAAAAAAAAAATGCTGAAATATAACTGAAGTGGAAGAACAAGCCTATGTTAGCAGAAGAAAGCAGAAAGAACAAATATTTGCTGAATTAGGTTTAAATAAGCAGAAATGAGCTCAAAAATTAGGAAATTACAGGTAACTTGACAAAAAGGCTGAAATTAGCAAAAAAAAAATAGCTGAAAGTAGCTGAAAATGCAGGAAGAAGCTTAAACTATCAGAAAGAAGTGAAAAGAGCTGAAAGGAGCTCCAAAAATGTGGCATTAAATGAAAATGCTAAAATTAGCATAAAAACTGCTGAACTGTAGCTGAAACTAGCGTGCTGAAAGGAGCATAACAAGCTGAAATTAGCATAAAGAATTAAATTTAAAAAATAGCAAAAATTACAATGAAAAACTTGAATTTATCAGAAAACAGCTGACATTAGCTAAAAAATACTAACAATATAGCTGAAAAGGTAGAACAAGCTTAAGTTAGCAGAAGAAAGCAGAAAGAACACGTTCTCCCAATTAAGCTGAAAGAAGCAGAAATGAGCACATAACGTGGAAATTATGTGGGGGGGAAAACCCCAACTGAAATTAGCCCAAAAACAGCTGAACAGTAGCTAAAAAACAGAAAGAAGCTTAAATTATATGAAAAAAGTAAAGAGAGCACATTTTTGCTGAATTAGGATGAAAAAGTTGAAATTAGCGCAAAAAATGTGGAATTTGGTTAGCATAAAAACAGCTAAATAGTGGCTGAAATGGTAAAAAAAAATCTGAAACTGGCAGAAATAGGCTAAAAGGAGCAGAACAAGCTGAAATTAGCAGAAAGTTAGAAGAATCACAAAAAGGTGTAGATAGCAGAAAGAATCTGAAAGGAGCACAAAACAGCTGAAAAAAAATGCTGAAAGTAGCTGAAAAAAGTATAAATTTGCACAAGGAAGCTGAGAGAAGCTGAAGCAGAACAAAATGTGAAAGGAGCAATAAAAGGCTGTAAATAGAACTGAAGATTCGACGGATGTACAAAGTAAAATGAGCTCAATTCATTTTCTAAGAGAAAAAAATGGCAGAAAAAACTAAATATTTCAAAAAGCTAAAGTTGCACCAATACCAAGAGTTACAGCAGGCTTGTCCTGAAAGAGCTGAATGCTTTATGATTTGTTGAAAACTGCGGGACGAGAATCACACTGAAAAACGTACGGAAGAAAAACACAATAGAGTGACTGCTTCATAATCATTCAGAATATTAAATCTAAGTGAAGCAGATTGTTGGAGGAAAAGAGCGACCCAGAAGGGACGTTTCATGAAGCTGAACACCACACTGAAGTGTGACATGGAGTGTCTGGTGTAGGCAGAGAGAAGAGGTGAGAGGAAGAGGTGGCTCTGTATGCAGACAGAATCGAATCCGTTATCTGCGTCTTTATCACTTTCATCTTTCTGCCTCAACACTTCCTCTGCCTCGCAGCTCAAACACAAACTCACGTCTACATGGACTCGTTTACAAAGAAGAAACCCTGCAGAGAGTCATGATTCTGTTTTACTTAAACCCAGGGCAGAGAGGGTTCATGCAAACTTCCTGAAATCTCCGGCTGCACGAGAGGTTAAGACTGAAACACCTCCTTCCTAAAGTAAACCCACTAAAAGATGACATCTACACCTATTTAACGCTCAACAATAAAATGTTTCATTGTCTTTCACCTCGGATCACTGTGTGTCGCTGGTTCTGGATCACTTTGCCGCAGTTTGGACCTGATACATCCTTGGACAACCTGCGACTGCATCACTTGTCTGTAAACGATTCACCTCCAGCTGAAACAACTCACTTTGTTCGGCTCATCGTGTTCTGCAGCAGGTCCAGAAGGGAACCCAGAACCCCTCCCAGTGGGACTTATCCCAGAAAACTCTGTTCTCTCCTGCTCCCGCTCAGCTCCATCCTCAGCGCTGCATCAACGACCTTTCTCCAAGAATAAATTCTGGCTCCAGTTTGTCCAGAGCTGTTTTTATTTATTTCTCACGTGGGTTCAGAAAACAAGGTTGGCCTCCAGAGACGGATCGGACCGGTGCACCCGGGTAAACCAGAATCTGTTCGTCCCTGACCCCCACTATTTCTACAAATTTTCCACAAAGAGTCAGGGACTCGGAGTTAGATCTACAATCTGAAAAGGACGCCTCCTTTTGGAGGTTTAACAGACACGTCCCACTGGGATGAGATCCTGGGGCAGACCCAGAACTCTCTATTATTCATCTTCTCTGGCCTAGGAACACCTCGGGGTCCTAGGAAGAGCTGGACAGAGAGGTCGGGGTTTCTCTGGACCTGTTGCCTCCATGATCCAACCACAGATAAGTGTTAGAAGATGGAGAGATCTTCAAAGGTTTAACTGGTAAAACCAACACTCACCGCATGAAAGAGCCTCAGCAGATTTAATGACGCGGGACAGAATGTGTGAAACTGCTGATCCAAAGAACTTGTAATAATAATAATAATAATAATAATAATAATAATAATAAAATGTATTATTATTTTTATTATTACATTTTTGGTTCCTAAAGCCGTGCACACAAACATCAGACAACGGTTTTCAAAACTTTGCTGCTCAAAACGCAGCCACACAACTCCCACTCAGTGAGAACACCCAACATCTGTCAACACCATCGCTGTGACCAGGAAGTTGACCCACACTCATACTGCACATCTCACCAGTCTCCTACACTACCCTCACTTACTTCCTCTCATCAAACAGAACATCCACAAAAGTACAAAGCTGCTCCTGATCAGCTCTGTGCTGCTTAAACTTTGTAGAAAACATAAAAAAAAAACTCCTTTTGAAAAGATAAAATTAGCACCACAGTTAAAAATGATCTAAATTTAAATACCAACGACTCGAAGATCTCGAGGTAAAAAAAAAAATAAAATACTGATTTATTTTTTCTGACTGATCTGGGTCATCTCTGCTAAAACTCCTCAAGTTTCCATCCGTGAAAAGAATTCAGAGATTTCTCAGCAACATAAAGAGCCAGTTCGCTCAACGTCTGGGCGATAATGAGTTGGCGCCGACAGGCTCACGTCCAGCCAATCAGAGCAACAGTTATATAAGAGCCACGCCCCTTTTCACATGGGGACTTTCCTGTGGTTTTCTGGCCTCATCAGCTCTGCTCCCATTCATTGTTCATCAGCAGTCTTTTCCATCAAAGCTCTCCAGCCCTCTTTAAGAGCGTGGAGGTTGACCCACGATCATCACGCTCCACGTCGGCTTCCGCCATGTTGGACAGAAACCGCCGCCAGAGTGTGATGGTTGGAACGAGGAGGCGGGAATTAATGTAAACATACAATATAATCTTCAAACATCAGAAGAAAAATTAAAGAACAGCCCCCCCCTCTCCCGTGTTTACCTATCCTCTTCTGGTCCGTGATGTCCAGTTCTGGTTCTGTGTAGGGTTTGAGCTCGTCGTCCTCGAAGCCTGCGTTGATCCATCGATCCTTCATGATTTGCTGCAGGCCGAAGGCAGGCAGTTAGAGAACCACGGCTTCATGAAGCGTTTGTTTAACAACAACAATTTCACCATTTATGTTCAGTTTAACAAAAACAACGCTGAGTCAGCATCCATCTGCCGATTCAACGTTCCTTCTGTACGTTTTGGGGACAAAATACTTCTGCGTTTTCTCAGCTGCTTTGGCCATTCATGTATCCAAACGTTCGGCTCGTTCAGAAAAATTCAGCTATGACTTTAGTTGTTGAAGCGCGCCGATCCGTTTGAATCCTTGAGAAACTACGTGCTGTAAAATGTCTTCAGCTTTCAGCTACTGATTTTAGAATTTTAGCTTCTAGCCATTGTTTAAGTAATATTGGCTTCTAGCTACTGATTTGCTCATTTTATCTACTTATCGGCTATAAATAGGTAAGCTTTAAATTAATGTTTTAATTTTGTCTAAAAAAACTTTAGGTTTTTAAATAATTATAGTTAAAATTAGCTTTTAGCTACCGTAAAGCTAATATCGGTTTCTAGCTATCATTTACCAAATTTAGTCTTCAAGCTACTGTTTTACTAAATTTAGCTTTTATCTAAGGTTACATTTAGTTTTGCCCATCAAATCTTTTAGCTACTGTTTTGCTGGGATAAGCTTTAAGCTACTGTTCTGCGACATTTATATTTTAGCTCCTGTTCCGTTAGCTGTAGCGTTTAGCGTTTGTTTTGTAAATTGTCGCTTTTGTTAAATTTAGCTTTCGTTTAGCTAGTTTTAGTTTAGCTGATTTTAACTTTCAGCTTCTGTTAGGATTGTTTTAGCTTCACCAGCTCAGTTTTAGCTCCTTTAACAAATTTCAGCTCACGCTCATGTTCTCGCCACACTTCAGCAGAAAAAGCCAATTTCTCAGTTTGTACATATTTTGCTCATGTTTCTATAAGCATAACAGCTAAAACAGCCGAAATCATCCTAGTTGGAATGTACATCACCCACCATGTTGCATGCCGAAGTTTTAAACAAAAATGGTTTTCAAGACTGCAGAAACTCTTTTAAAATCTGCCCAGTGGTTTGTGAGATGTTTTGCTAACTGACAGAAAATCAGATGGGGTACAGGGAATTACATGATCGCCCGCCATGACGATACAAATCACATCAGGAAAATGAATGTGCTGAACGGATCAATCGCTTTCTGGGGTTTTAATCGGAGCTAAACCAATCATCTGCGGTTCTGATGCAAGCAGGTGCGTCCGGGTCGGTCGAGCTGCATCAGAAACTGATCGATGAGACGCGTTGAGTCAAAGCAACAACGTTTGCTTTGAGCCGGTGAGCTCGACAGACTTCACAAGGAAATAAAAGACGGTAACCCTGTCTGTTAGCAAAATATCTTCTAAAACAGTGATATATTCTAGCTGATAAACTTTCAGCTGTTATCAGGGTTCACATGTTCAATTATTGGTTTATTAAAAGTAAAAAAAAAAAAAAGACATAAATAGGTAGTGATCTGTCTCACCAACAAGATCTATTCCGGTGGAAAAAAACTTTTATTCTGAAAAATGAAAGCATTTTTCTTAGCGATACAACAGTTGCTTATTTTTGTTGCCAATCATTAAATTTTACACCGTAAATGTAAAAAAAAATATGTCCGACTTGGATCACAAAGATCTTTCACTTCTTATACAAATAATAACCTGCAGATTCTCTAAAATTAAGACATTTTTGTCCAAGCATCACTGTAAATAATCAGTTCTTAAACTGACTGCTAATATCTAATGTTCCTTTAAGGATGTGAGAGCTGTTTAAAAAATAATATATCTATATCTATCTCTATATACAGTATATCTATATCTATCTCTCTATATATCTATATCTATATATCTATATTCTATCTTTATCTCTATCTCTCTTTAGTATATCTATATCTATCTCTATATATCTATATATCTATATTTATATCTCTATCTTTATCTTTATCTCTATCTCTATATCTATCTCTATATACAGTATATCTATATCTATCTCTATATATATCTATATCTATATATCTATATCTATATCTCTTTATCTCTATCTCTATATCATCTCTATATCTATCTATCTCTATATCTATCCATGTCTGTCTCTGTCAACAGACAGACAGACAGACAGACAGACAGACAGACAGATATAGATATATATATACAGATATATAGATATAGTCAAATGTGAGTTTCTCCAGGTGCTGCAGAGATTTAGTCTGAAACTGAACATCGGATAATGTGTCCTCCACTCAGATTAGGGCAGAGATGCATAAAACCATCCTGGTAAAAAAAAACAACTACAATCTATTATTTATGGTTACAGCATAAAGTAGTAGGAGGAGGAGGAGGAGGAGGAGGAGGAGGAAGAGGAGGAGCACACAGAAAACAGGACACTGTGGGTGTCAGAGGAGATGATGCAGTGAGGAGATGCATGAACAAAGAGGAAGAGGAGAGACGCCACATCGTCTCCAACGCTTCAGGGAGAGAGCATAAAGAAGAGAGGAATATTTACATGTTCTGCGTCCTCCCTCACCTCCAGAGTACCGCGCTTGGCCGGGTTCAGCACCAGGAACCGTTTGAGCAGGTTCTCGCAGTCTGTGGACATGTAGAACGGGATGCGGTACTTCCCCCTGAGGACTCGCTCACGCAGCTCCTGCAGAGAGGAGACGGACGAACAGAATAAGACACGGAGCGTCTCTGACGGGCCGTTTAAAGCAGGAAGAGACCTGAGCAGGAGGACGAGCGAACGCGAAGCGAATCCTGAGACCGAGTCAAACAAAAAGCACCTCTGACCAACAAACGTGCAACTTTAAACGGATTATCTAGAGTCCTGCACAATATACGCTCATGGACAAACTATTATACAGCAAACTATAGCAATGGCCCAAACAAGCAAAGACCTTATATAATCCTTGACCTTGATATGTGACCTTGACCTTAGCGCTGGACAGATTAAAAGACAAGTATCCTGATGCATGCTCAATAATCTAAGTAGAAAAATCTAAAAAAAAGTTAAGTCTGTTTCTTTGGACATTCAAAAAAAAAAAAAAAAGTTGAAATGTTTCGTCTTTCATCTGAAAGACTTCTTCAGTCCAGCTCATTAAAAGACAAGTGGACACACCGTCCAGTGGTGGTACAAATTCAAGTTTTGTTAAATTAGCTTGAGCGGCTCAGAAGTTCTGGCCTGGAGAAGAGAAAGTTTACGGACAGATGGAGACTATATCATAATACGTCCATCTTTCAACGGACGTAACATAAAATATTGATCAATTAAAAACTATAAAAACAAACAAAAAAAAACCCTATAACATCAACTTATACAATTCAGTTGTTGCTTTTGAAACTAGGTTTGACAGAATGATCAAAAACAAATAAAAACCATGTGTGTTACACACCATGATACCAAACAGCCCTGTGACTACAGGTCACCCTTCAAACAGGCAGACCGATTAGACTGAAGACACCTGCGATGCAGTCGGACACGCCCGACTGCTGAGGCTGACACAGGAAGTCAAACTGATGTCCAGCTTGGACTCTTTCAGGTCCACACCGTCCCACCTTAAGGTTCTGTCCATCGAAGGGCAGCGAGCCGCTGACCAGCGTGTACAGGATGACACCCAGGCTCCAGACGTCCACCTCCGGCCCGTCATACTTCTTTCCCTGGAAGAGCTCTGGCGCGGCGTACGGCGGCGAGCCGCAGAACGTGTCCAGCTTGTTGCCCAGAGTGAACTCGTTGCTGAAGCCGAAATCGGCAATCTTTATGTTCATGTCTGCGTCGAGCAGCAGGTTTTCTGCCTGCGAAAGAAGAACACGTTTACCACCAATACACAACTTTGGGTTATGTAAAGCTCATTTTACTGTCAAATTAAAGTTAAAATATATATATATTTTATATTTAATGACAATATCTTATAGTCTGAGTTAAATAATTTAGACTCTAAAAGGTCAAGAAGTGCACTAAAATTAAGAAAGCAAAAATCAGTCAAAACTCCATTAAATTTAAACGTGAGGATTGAAGCTGCAAACCATCAACCCTCCGCCGCCGTGCTGCGAGCAGGTTTGAGGAGTCCGCTGCAGTGCATTCTGGGTAAACATTTTAAAAACAGCGCTGATTTTATGTTCATAATGTGTTTAAAGTTCTGTTAAAAATAATAATAAAGCAACAGATTGACGGGCCTCAATGGGTGAAGAATAAAAACTAAAACTACATTAAAGTAGTTGTAAAAAGTAAAAAGAAAAATATTTAATAAAATTAAATCAATATTCATAAAATGTTGGGTATTTTTCCATTAAGCTTTTTTTTTTTTATTCCAACATATAAAAAAAACATTTTAGGTGGAAAGAAATATGGTTAAAACTAAAGCATGAATTAAAATAAAAACATTTCTTACAAAATCAGTGGAGGAGAAAAAAGATGTTTTTTGTTTGGTCTTTGTTCACTTGCCTACATTCAGATTCATGATTTTAAGGGAAAGTTTGATGTGCATGAAGAACATTTTCATATCATAACAACAAATCTGATTAAAATAATCAGCATCGTTATCTTTTCCACCATCAAGCAGCTTAATCCTCAAACGCACTCTGATCTCCCTTCTCATTAGAGTGCACATAGTCTGCGCACGTGTAAAGCAGATAAACTGCTCGGAGCTCTTCTCTCGTCACGGATCAGCTGAGCCGAGTTCCAACACGTCGATGTTTATAGGAAGACATCTTTTACCGTCTCAGATTCAACAGCCGCTCACCGTGACATTTATTAACCATCGCCACAAACACAAACGTGTCCGTGTGACAGACACCGAGGGCACCTGGTGTGGTGGTAGCTGAGAGTCATCCTCAACACTGAGCACAAAGGGGGTGAACAGTTTTGCAGCAGATGGTGTTAAAGGTCACAATGACTGGATTAAGATTTATGCACGCTACAGTTTCCTGAAACACTGAATCAGAACATTCGTCTGAAGTTGTTGTTTTTCTGAAGATTTGGGGTTTGCTTGTTTGAACCGACCCGGTTTGCCAGAACTCACCTTGAGGTCCCTGTGAACGATGTGCTTCTGGTGGCAGTACTGCACCGCCGACACGATCTGCGGAGGGAAAGACAAGATGACGGATGTTATTTAATGTTCATTAACTATAGCACTTTGAGATCCGTTGTGTATGTAAAGTGCATTATAAATAAGTTATTATTATTATGTGGAGGAGTCCAGGCGAGCTGTGAATTTTGGTTTCAGTAACTTTTATACTTTGAAAATATTTAAGTTTGTTTTTATTTATTTTACCCACATAAATAAATCCAGTTGCTCCAAAAACATTGTTCTTCTTGGAATCTGCTTCAGCTGCTGACTTGTTTTTGTTATACACTAATTTTAGCTTTTAGCAACTGTACTGCCACCTTTAGCACTGCTCTTCCTCTTTTAGCCACCTTTCTGTTACTTTTAGACACTTTCTGCTACCTTTAGCCACATTCCTGCTACTTTTAGCCACATTCCTGCTACCTTCAGGAACTGTTCTGCTACCTTTAGCACTACTCTTTCTCTTTTAGCCACATTCCTGCTACCTTTAGCCACTTTATGCTACCTTTAGGAATTGTTCTGCTAACTTTAGCACTGCTCTTCCTCTTTTAGCCACATTTCTGATACCTTTAGCCACATTCCGGCTACGTTTAGTCACTTTATGCTACTTTTAGCAACTGTTCTGCTACCTTTAGCACTGCTCTTCCTCTTTTAGCCACCTTTCTGCTACTTTTAGCCACCTTTCTGCTACATTTAGCCACATTCCTCTACCTTTAGCCACATTCCTGCTACATTTAAACCACCCTATGCTACATTTAGCCACCTTTCTGCTACCTTTTTACCACCTTTCTGCTACTTTTTTTTAACCACATTCCTGCTACCTTTAGCCATTTTATGCTACTTTTAGCAATTTTCTGATACTTAAAGCCACTTTTCTGTTACCTTAAGCCACTTTTTTGCTACTTTTAGCTACTTTTTTGCTACTATTAAGCTACTTTTAGCCACTGCATCTCAGAATCCGAACGAAACACATGTTGGATCTGATTTCAATTTTCTGTAAGAGTGGACGTTTGTGCAGCTTCCTCTCCTTGTAAACCGGTCTGCCGGCCCCTGGGGGTCAGAAGTCTGCCGGTCCCAGGAGGGTCAGAGGTCTGCTGGTCCCTGGGGGTTGGACCAGTGAGCCTCAGACTCTCTGGTCGACAGAGGACGGGTGGAGGGCAGCGGGCGTCCTGTCTAAGGCAGAATGGGGAGCAGGTGAGTGAAACCAGAACACTGCGAGGGGAGAGAGTACCTGTCTAAACTTAGCTCGGGCCTCCTTTTCCTTCATCCTCCCGTGCGCCACCAGG
>JARVGS010000789.1:23169303-23199317 GCA_031762315.1 Hypsolebias antenori | reverse complement strand
ACGTCATCGGGTGCCGTTCGTAAGTCCGGAGCGCCGTAGGTAGAGACCGCCGTAAGTCGAGGACCACCTGTACTGTAATTAATTATCTGGAAATGTAGGTCTTGTCTAATATATTTAGTTCTAAACATAAGCCTTCAAAAGGTGAACTTGTATTTTAGAAAAAAGCAAAGTAGAAAAAAAATACTGAGTGGATGCAGGTCAGGAAAAAAGTTCATAAAATATTTTTAATATTAAAAATGATCCAACTGTCCCAATTGAACAGTTCTAGTCCTTCTAAAAAAAATTTAAATTCTCAAAATAATTATAATAAACCACTAAGTTATAACTAGACACGTATCAAAACAAAACTTCCAGAACTTTTTAAGAGACTAATTAAGTTTAATCAATTTAATATATTGGTTTTAATTTTGGTCATAATTTAACATTTCTTTCCATAAGACAAAATAATTTTGATAAATTAATAAAAATCCATAAATATAACCATATATTTTATATCTTCATCATTGTGTAATAATTTTATCAGCCATGCAGCAAACATCTTGTAAAACTGAAAATATACATTTTAAAAAGTTTTTTATTTTTTAAACGTTATTTGTTTGAACAATCTTTAAACCTTGGGTTTAATTTTGAAAATCCAGACCGGAAGCACACGTGATTGCATTACAGATTTCGGACTGTCAATAGGGGGTGGGACTAAAAGAAAAATAGGAAACTCGTATCTAGAAGCTGATTGGATGAAACGTTCAAGTGACAGCTGGAAAAGCCAATCACTATCCAGAAATGAACTCTGTTGCCTGCCAGAAGCAGCAGGTAAAGTCCTGTAGTTTTGTTCGTAGCTGAGCCTAAAAATGTTGAATGGGGTCATAGTAAAGACAAATATAAAATATTATCTCTTGAGAATTCAACTACCCCAAAAAAAAAAAAAAAAATACGGGTGTGTTACCACGTTGTTTACAATTTAAACAAGTGAAAGCTCCATCATGCGTGAAAATTAGCTGTCATACAAAAAGCAACGAAACGCTTTAAGCTAGTATCGTTATTAAATGTTATTCCACAGCAAAGACCAAACAAAAACTAAATAGCTGTTTCTACTCACACTCTCCGTCTGCTTCTCGTTGACTGTCGGTAAAGGAGTTTTTGTTGACATCTTTATTCGGCCTCCGTTCAGCAGTCCTTGTTTTTACTGGGCCAGCCGGAAAAAAGTTATTTCTTGGCTTTGCAGCTGTGTGGGAAAAAACAGCCTGAACATGGGTCGTGACACTCTCCGAACCAGACCGGACGTGTTGAGATAAACAGCTGAGATGATCCGAAACATGTAAAAACTCAGCAGAGTGTAAAAACACCGCTTTCAGTTTTTACGTGGCGCGTCCATGTCCTGTTTTTGACCCGAAAGGACGAAATTAAATCAGTAACCGTTTGTCTGCGAGTCCGTGAAGGGGCCGCCGCTCGTCAAAAAATCGCGACAGTTATTTTTAGTTTTTTAATCTTTACTCCCAAAATGAATCCGTTTATCCTCAGTTGTTGATTTTTTTAGTGGGGTTCAAAAAGTCCAGGAGACACAGAGACCCGGGCTCGGTTCCTTCCATCTCCAGCGGCCCAAAGTGAAGCGGTTCTGTTCTGTTTTAGGTGGGACCAAAATGGCTCCTGAGCGGCGGGGCGGGATTAGGGTGCGTTCATGGACCACCCACGTGCTCGGACATACGCAAGTCGTCATTTCTTAACTATTTCAACTTTTGTTATGCCGAAATCCCGAAAAGCACAACTGTTGTTTTTTAAAAGCTTCTAAGAAAATCCTACAGAATATTAAATTTTAATGTAAAATAATTGAATACTTTTTAAAGCAAATTACGTAACGTTATTGGATAAAATCTCCTGCAGCACAAAAACGCACGGTTAATAAAATGTTTATAACTGGTGCTTTAACAAAAATACAATTTTTCAGTAATTCTGTGTTATTCAACGGAGTACAGTACTGTATTCCGCCTCCCTCTTGTCAGAACGTTATAACGGTTTTCAACACAATCGGGTCTGACAGTACTTGAAAGCGGCTTCCCAGACGGAAGTGAGGAAATGTGCTTTTCCACAAGAGGCCGGTCCAGCTGGACCAGCTAGAACTACATACACATAAACAGTACATGCATTTATTTGTCTATGGCCAGAACCCAATTTAACAGAAAAAAATAGGGACCTGATTTAGTTTATTCTTATTTATACCTTCAACTGTTCAAAACAATTACTGTAGACAACCTGATAATGGAGAGCTACAATAGTTGTATATTTAAAAAAAAAAAAACTTGTTTTTATATTTTATTTTTTTTATTATTTTAGAAAGATTTTAATGTATTGTTGGATAATTAAGAAAAAATTATTCCCATCACATTTTCAAAAATTGAAAATTTCACGTGTTTCAATTTCAGTTAACTTTAAAACGTCAACTACAATTTCTCAATTTTCAGGCAGATAAAAATCACACTGAAGATTCACGTGAGGTGGATAGCAAAACATTTTTATTCACTGGAAAATACAAGGACCTCAAAAAAAAAAAATAGAAGAAAAAGGGAAGAAAGTGCAGTCAAAAAGATCCAAAACAGCCATAATTAAAACCCCCAGAGCAAAGTCCCCTGAACACATCTCAGCTAGAACAGAACTACTGCGCGAGAAAAGCGGTATAATACGTCAGCCATAAAGCAGGGGAGGAAGGGGAGTCAGGCGGGGGAAGGGGGCGTATTTGAGCATCATGAGTCAAAACCACAACACATGAGGAAAACAGCAATGTCCACATCTGTCAGATGGCATCGATGTCAATGTCTTCCTCTTCCTTCTCTGGCTTCACCGTCTCCACCTTGAGCTCGCGGGCGGATGTTGAGTACACCACCTGAAGACAACAACCAGGCGTTACAGGACGTTTGGCCTGTAGATCGAACATCCAGGATGATCTCTTTCTAACAATCGAGGCTCTCGAAAGAGTTGCACATAAAAACAAAACGATGGTCACATGACTCCAGACAGCTGCCCAACATCAGTGGTTACATTTTTTATTAAAAAAAAAAAAAAAAAAAAAAAAAACTGTCCGCAAGAAACTTGAAGCAAAAACAGAAAAGCCGAACCTCAACATTCTCGTCGTCTTCCTCCTCCTCTTCCTCCTCGCTGCCCTCGCTCTCCTCCTCCGCCTCCTTCAGCCATTTGACAAAAGGAGCTGCTTTGGCGTGAATCTCCTTGGCGAGCTCCTTGGAGACGTACTTCTTAGAAACCTGACAGATTACAACCAAAAAATAAATGAGCAAGTTGTGACTTTTCTGTTTTACCTACTTTAGCTTTTAGCTAACGTTTGGCTAGCTTTAGCCTTCAGCTGAGCTTTTAACACTCAGCATTCACCCTGTACTCCTTCAGGTGTCAATTTCTAACCATTAGGATTTCTTACAAACGGATGAAAGCCGATTAAACACTTCCTTCAGATTCTCCAGCAGCTCTCAGACACCTGAAGTGGCTGAAATAAACACGTAGCTACAGCCGAACACCCACCCTCTCTGCCCAGGCGAAGATGACATCCTCCTCCAGCAGATCGGCGTCGTACAGATCTTTCAGGATGATGGCGACGCGCGGCAGAAGCTGGACCTGATGGAGCTTCACCACGCACTCGAAGCCTCCCAGCAGATACTTCTGGGCCTTTTTGTTGTTGTGGCAGAACTGTGGGAGCAGATCAGTCGTTGGGGGAGGGGTTTAATTAAAGCAGATTGTGCTCATGTTCTAGTTTTTAGCCTGTTAGGCTTTGTTACGGCTGTTCCGAGTTGCCATAGCAACGTACCCGCAGGAAGTGGCGTTTGTACTTCTTGAGCTGGTCGCGGATGTTCTCGTTGAAGAGGAGCTCGCTGAGGATGAGGGGTCCCATGGCCTTCACGTCCAGACGCTCGGCCTCCGCCAAGATCTCCTTGTCAGCCGCGTCGATGGTTCCGTTCTCCTTCTTGTGCTGATTTTTAAAAACAAACTGGTTTTTAACGTTTATCCGTTCATCGGGCTGAAGTCTGACCGTGAGCGCCTCACCTTCACGAAGCTGTAGAACAGGTTGACCCTCTCCTCCAGGGGTTTCTCCAGGTCGTCGCTCAGCGTCAGATTCTTGGCGTGGTCGCTGATCTCCTCCATCCGACGCCTCTGCGCCTCCTCCGTCGTCTCCTCTGCCCAGTCCTCGTCATCATCATCTCGGTCCTTCATTCCAGGAGGACGAATAGAATCAGAGTCAAGACAAAACGAGCTTCAAACAAATTGTCCTGATGATCCGACTGAGAATTATTGAATTTGATACCTGGATGATTGAGCATGAACTTTGCTGAGCTTCAAACAAGTTTCAAGATTTTACTTTGGAGTCTGGGCTGCACCAAACCACAGGCCATGCATTTAATAACATTTGATATATTCTAGTACATTTAGTGGGTACAGTTACGCAGATAGTTTTAGTAACTCTTTACGATGCAGATTTGAATTATTTCTTGTCTAAAGTTTTAAACTCAACAGGAATGAGTCGGTCTAATCCAGATCAAAAACTATAATTTTCCACCTTAATGTTTGTTTTAGCGACAGATTCTCTTCAGAGGGGGTTTAGTGTTCTCAGGTTCTCTGTGAGTCCCCCTACCCCACCTTCAGAGGGGGGGTGACAGAAATCACCACAAAACTATAAAATATGTGCTGCTAAAATTTGTTTTATAAATTCAAGCAATAAAAATAATAATCTGTAGAAGTTTAAGAACTGGTCTGGGTCCAGATAAGACTCCCATCTGGGTCTGGATCACGGTGAACAGAAGCGTACCACAGCTTCAGGAGCATCGACGCTGTCCTGGTTTCCAGCTTCGCCGCTTCCAGAACCATTCTCCTTGTCCTTCTTGCGGTTCTTCTTCTCCTTCTCTTTCTTTGCAGATGCAGATCCACTCTCGGTGCTCTCTGTGGTCGGAGAGGCAGACCTGTCATTTTTAAACTGAACCCAGGTACGACAGACATGTCAGAAAAGAGACGAGCCTCACCGGGCGGGTTTTTGAGGATGAACGTGCAGAGTTTGTGTCTGGTGTCGAGCATGCCGCGGTTTCCACAGGCCTTACAGGAAGTGCCGATAGTTTGCTTCTTGGGATTGACATGCTGCAAGGACAAATTAAAAGAAATCAAATCTGTTCATTTTTGGCCAAGCAGAGTCTGGACACTTTGCTACAGTAAGTGGTTAAAGATCTTGATTTAGTTCAATAAAAAACAGCTTTTTGATGGTTTTCGGACCGTCTAATTCGTTCAATATTTACCAGGTCAGTTTCAGGGTTGTCACACTCGGTACACAGCACAAATTTTCTGATGAACCCATCAAGCATGTCCTGCAGCTTGTTCGCCTCGTGGGATCCGTTGACGATGTAACGATCGTTTTTGGCATCAAACTGGGTCTGAGCGCCGAGTTCACAACCGAAAAACTTGGTCGGGTCTGCGGAGAGGAGCAGAGTGAAGACACATGATGCAGACCGGGTCGGTTCAGAAACATGAAGACTGAAGGCCTGCAGGTCACTTTAAACATCTTTATCTAAATTATGATTCTAAATGTCTGAACCACAGGAGATGGGTCAAAAGGCGGAGCAGAAAAAGTTTCTGATCATGTGTGTCAGCAAAATATTTCCTGAACCTGTTGACTGATATTGGTGAAAAGTTCAGGAAGTGATCAGTGAAGAGTTTCTGAAAGCTCCAGTAAATTTAAAGACTGATAAGATTCAAAACTTTAAATCAGCAGGAAATATGAAAAATATTGAGTTATATAATTTATTTTAAAGCAGCAAAGTTTATTGCCTCCAATTCAACTTCCATTCATATTATTCAAAATGGATTGTTTTTGTGAAGAATGCTGATTTCTAGAGCAGTGAAGTCCAATCCTGGCCTGAGAGGACTGCTTGCATAATGTTTGTGCTTTGACACACCTGATTTTTAATAACTTAACAGGCTTCTGCTGAAGATCAGGGTTGTAGAAGTTTGACCAAAATAGACAAAGCTGTCGTTTCTCGACTGAAGATGGTCTCGATCTAAAACCACTAAAGTGTGGTAGGTTTCATAAAGTTTTAATCTGAAACGTGACGCTGATGACAGGATCGCCCACTCGCGTCGTACTCACATGTTGGAGGCCTGTTCAGAGCCTTTGCAACATCAACCATGTTGACAATGACCGTCTTGATTCCATTCCCTTTGCCTTCAACCTAAATGAAGAACAAACATTTAATTCAGCGAGCCAGTTTCTCTCAGCTCGGATGTTTTAAACATTGCAGGAAGTCACCTTGGCGATCAGACGGGGCATCTTGTAGCGATAGAACTGGTCTGACACGCTGCGGTTGACGTTGACAGACATTTTGGCTGGATACTGGAACTATCAGCAAGATAAGAGGATCTTGGTTGGGGATTTTTCGGGATCTTCTGTCTGGAAAAGAGGGGATGACATAAACGACTGCAAGCGTGCTCGGTCTCTGACATGAAAAACGTCGTGCCGCGGTGGCCGCAAGCTCCTTGCTTGAAGGCTAGATTTCTACCACACAGGTTCCAACGGCTGCGCAACAGCTCTGAAAGAAAACAGGAGAGGAACAAACATCAGTATTTCATAAATAAAGCTAATGGACAACAGTCTGTCAGTATTAAGACACTGACTTTCCACATGTGACTCATTCTTGAAGGCAAAATGTTACGTTGTTCAGCTTTATAACTATTCTTATAAATTCAGGGCTAGAACCTCATGATCAGGACAAAAATAACAATGAAGCTAACATTTAAGAGTAGAGATTTTTTTTTACATTTGCCGTATTGGTAAAAAGGGTTAAACTACAAAAACTGAAAGGAAAAAGAAAACCTAATGTGACAGGTACAACTTAAACCAGGACGTTTGAGGCCAAAATGCAACACGACAGCTTCGACTGCAATATTTACACAGCAGTTGGGGAACATTTCAGCAGATTATTGTTTAACTTTATTACCCAAAGTTCATTCAGGCTTGATAGGAAAATTTAAATTTGTGGCCAACGTTGTAAAAGAGCACAGCAGAACTGTTCACGACTGAAGAGAAACGTTTCAGAAGGTTTTTTTGGTAAATGTTTTTTACCTAAAAGCAAATAATTTAGAGATATGAAACTTCAGTATCAGAATAAAGGAAGAAACAGGTTGGACTGATCAGTCCAGTGTAGAGCACTGAACTCAGAGCAGTCAATGGAACCGATTAGAAAAGCCCTTCATCGTCTTTATATTTCTTAGACATATCAACTCAAGTAGTTGTTTGACTCCACTTGTCTGAGCTGCCTCTGTCAGACTAGTTTTGGTCAGATAAAGAAGAGTCTGCGAGATGGAACAAGTTAGAAAATATTTTTTCTAAGGCTGAAGAGGTATAAAAAAAAAATAAAAATTAAAGAAAAAAGGAAAAACTTCAAGCCTCCTTCTAAAACAGATACACAGGGCCACAGGGGAAAAAAAACTCGGAGGAAAAAATTAATCTAAGCTGCTTAATGCTCTCTTAAGTCAGGCAGGTCATCCATCTACATTTTCAAGAGAAAATGTGTAAACAAATTAGAATAATTACATTTTAACTTCTGTTTTTTGGCTATCTTTAAGTAAAACATTACGTCTCTTATTCCCTTTATGTTTATTATAGCAGTAAAAAATAAAAAACAAAACTGGAAATGTAGATTTGTAATACCCATTACGAATTGGAAGAAAATTATTAACTGAATAATCTGTAAAATTGTTGATAGTGGTGGCCGTAAATGGGTTTAGAATTGAAGCATTTATACCAGATTTAAAAGCTTAACGAACCAAAAACTGAAAAATAAAACCTGGTCACTTGTAGCCTCTGACCCGTCTTTTGAGTCCACATTCACACAAACTGGCTCTGTGTGCGAGTCTTTTGTCTTCATGTGAGGCCTCTGGCTTATTCTTTTTAAACAGGAGGCCCCACATCAGGCAAACGACTCCAGTTCTGATAACTCCAGTGCAAAATACTCGTTCTGAGGTGGTTAGTGTGGCCAGTGAGTTTTAAAAGTAATACAATTCATCGGTTTGTTTCAGAGGTGCGTGGAGCTGTTTGGTGCAGAGTGCGTCATTCAGTCACTGAACTCGAGAGAGGAAAACAGCCTTCCTGGCTGCTCAATATCACACATACAGTTTTCCCCTGAAGCTGAGCCTCTGAAAGCCTGCCATACAGCAGCCTTTCCATCCGTAACTCACCGTTTTCACAAAACAAAGACATAAACACAACGCTGATCGTCCAGTTGCCGCAGTGAACGGTGATCGATATCTGGAGGTATATCGATTACAGCGAGGTCTGTAAAACAAAAAGAAAAAAAAGGGGGGTTCTCAGACACGGACAGGTCCAAAGCACAGCAGGCGTGTCAGCTCAGAGACCGGAGAGCTTTCTGGAAAAGTCCTCTCGAGGTTTGTGGACCTTTGGGACAAAAACAACCAGCAATTAAAACAAGACGAACTGCGGACCTGAAGACACGAAATAGATAACGGTCCCACAAGCCCAAAAATGGTGCCGAATAAATTCTGAAGCGTAAAGTTTTAGAAATAAACGACGGCTAACTGACTATACATACGATTCTTAAAACCTAAAAAAAAAATGACGTGGTCGTAATCTGCGTAAAGCTGCCCACAAACTAAAATGGATTCCTATTAAAACATTTAACAGCTACCTTTTAAGAATCTTAAAACTTAAAAAGAAAGAACAACAACCCAAAGGCCAGATCCAAATGAAAACTTACGGGCAGATTCAAATTAAAAAGTCTCTAGATCTAATCTGAGGCCAAACGTGACGCCATGCTTCTGAAGCTAACACCGTTAGCCACACGCATTCGACGCATTCAGCAAAAGTACTTCCATTAATAAATATTTAGCTAGCATCGGTTTTTCTACGGAAATATATTTTTCCAGTGAAACCCAATCCAGAATGTACCGTAGCCAAAAAAAAGTGAAATTATTTATCACCTATCCCTCGAATGTTCTGCGTAACGCAGCTACTCGACGTTTGACAAGCGTAAAACAAGCAGTTATAGCAAACCGAGCGACATCCGGTAACAGCTACGGTTCAAAGTAAAAGCATGTCTCGATCACAGATTCGCTTCTACGTGTAGAGAACAAACTAAACTTAAATTAATAAATCTGTGTAGCACTTTATATTAATTAAATTAATTTTTGTAATATTATTTACCTTCAAAACAACCAATTTATGAATTATTTTCCCATCTAAGAAACGAAAAATATAGCCAGTTTTTTATTTTGAAAATAACTAAAAGGAAGTAGTGTTTCATTAAGGCTGAAGCTCTGACGTCGTACGTGCGCAGGCGCTTCCTCATCCTGGGCGTCCGCAAACAGCAGCAGAGAAGATGGTGAGTATGAAATGGCGAAAGACCCACCATTTCCCCTCACGAACGGCGTTTTATTTATTTTTTTTTCGTCGTTGGATGTTTTATTTAAATTCTCTCTCTCTCTATATATATATATATATGAAATGACGGGTTTTTGTCTACCAGGCAAAAACGGCTTTAATCATATCGGAACCGAGTTCGATTCTGACATGGATCAACCGTCACATGACAGTCCAGAAAGCATTTAGTCCTAAAATAACCCATTTTTACTTTTATTTAATATTCTTTGTTTGTTATGTTTGTTTCTGAGCAGTTATTGTTGTTGTTTTGATTCTTAAACGCGAGTTGCTTATGTTTTTAGCAGATCAGTTAGCTAAAAAGGCCTAAAATACAGGAAACTGTCGTTAGAGGCTTTTAACTTCCGGTTACTTTATTATTATGGTTTCTTAAGACAAATCAACTAATTTGGCAAATAAATTTGGTATTAAAGTACTTTTTTTACTGCTCATTTATTTATTCATTTATATTTATTTTATTTTTGCACAACTTTTAGAGAGTTTGTTGCGTTCTGCAGAAAAGACAAAAAGAGTGCAGTTTTTATCTGCATAGTTTAATAATTTTAACTAAACTGAGTGTTTGATCATTCATCTTATCATCACTAACCTGCCAATAACAAGTGTTTCAACCACATACAGTATTCATTAAAGTTTTGTTTGTTTTTAAGTGTTTAATCAATCTGTCCACCTAATCCTTTCACCTTTAATTTGTCCCAACTCTTTCTTCTTTGTTGTTGTTTTTTGTTTGTTTTTTTGTTTGTTTGTTTGTTTGTTTGTTTTCGTTCCAATCTTTGATTGTGTCCCATCTCCCGTGTTCTTCACGCACACATACCCCACTCTTTCCTCCCGTCTCACCCACCTGGTTTCACCTCCCTTCTGTATCTGTCTTCAACCAACCAGGCCGGTCATCGGGTAAGTGTTCCCGTTCTGTGTCGGATGATCCTTTCGCCTGCCGCTCTAACCCAGGATTGGGTATGACATCATATCTAGCTGCTGCTTCAGCTACTGCTCTGCCGTTTTCTAGCGCAACCAGACAACTCCTCTTTGCACTCATTAAAAAAAAACCTTTACTAGTAGATTCCAAATCAAACATATTAGAAAGTCTAAAAGTTTTGCCGTCATGGTAAAATCAAGTACAGTATTGAGGTTTTCTGTATCAGGACATAAAAACATTATCATTTGTGTGCCAGGAGCTGCTGATCCTCATCAGTGGGACCAGCTCTGATCTGGGAAAGACGTGTGTTAACACTATGCCAAGGTGGAAAGACATCAGCAATGGCCTCGTAGAAGCAGCTGTTGCTGCCCGTCAATCTGGGAAAGGTCAAACGTCATTTGAAGTTCATTGTTATACAGAGAGAACGATTATTCACGAGTGTAAAGCATTTAAGATGGCTGACAGTCTTCACAGCAGATTCACCCTGAAGGTTAGACCATGCAATGCTGAGATAAATGAGCTCTCAGAATCTACAGGCCTCAGTTAGAAGGTAAAAGAACATGAACTCCTCTAAAAACAACATGGCAGCTCAACTTCGATTTGGAAAGTTTCGTCTGAAGAAAGCACGAGTCCTCTGGGATCGAACCAGACCAGAAGACAGATGTTATCCAGAATGCACTGCAGCAAACTGCTCCTCCCAGCTGTCAGCACGGTGGTGGAGGCCTGATGGTTTGGGCTCCTGTCAGTCACAGGATAATTTTCACCATGTAACCCATCCTCCATTTTATGTTAAATTAAGCTGAATCTGAATATATAGTTTTAACTGAATTTTAATTGTCAAAAAAATAAAAAAAATAAATTGGATTTATTATTTCGTTAGTTTCTGAAACTTTTTGGACTAAAATAACTTCAGCTTTAGAATAATTTAAAACTAATTAAAGTTTCTACCAGGACAAAACATACATCTGTCTTCTTTATTTGCTTTTCCGAACACAGAATGTCTGCTCAACAAGTTGATAAATCAACAAATTCTCCCCTTTCTCCTTCACTAAGTTCAAGTTTTATGTTAATAATAATTAGTTTACATAAACATCTTGTTTAGATGTGTAGAATAGGCACCGTGTTCACTGAAGTCTTATGTTCTGATACTTAAAATCTTATAATTTGTTTATTTACTGCAGTTTTTACCATGAATTAATATTTTCTTAACTCTGCCGTGTAATAACGAGTCAGGTTAACATTGTTTTTTTTCTACATTATATTTTAAAGGGAAATAATTGTCATCTTTGGTGATATTTCAAGCATAGTCTTGTAAAAGTTCAGGTTTTTGACACTGTGTCTAAATACAGTATGTTTGTTGTGTTTAAACTTTTGCCTGGTTCTGTGATGTGTGGGTTCAGATGTAGCAGCTAGAACTTGTATTTACGCTCAAATTCAACCTTTAAAGATACTTTGTTCCTCATTAGACACGGAAAATACTCTAAATGTATCCTGGTGTCATCTGTTTGTCAGCTGGTGGAGGTCTGATGTGAAACAAGGGTTCCTGTTTAGTCGAAAAAGTGTTTTTTTTGTTGTTGTTTACTTGTTTTGTGTGATGACAGTGGTCTCTTCTGTCGCCGAGTGTCTGAAATCCAGCTGTGCAGATTTAGTTCTTTGTAAACGTTTAAATATTCTTTTATAAAAATGAACTTTTAAAAGCCAGTTTGAATTCAGACACTAATTTCTCTTCTGCTGGTTTGTTACTCTGAGTGTTTTTAACTAAATCTCTCTACCCCCTGAGCCAAAGAATCTGAGCTGGTTGGTGTTTCAGTGTGTGGTTTGAAAGTAATTAACCCTAACGAAGGTGCACGGTGGTTCTGGTGGAGTCCAATGTCCTGCTGCAGGGTGGACCCCCTTGTGGGTGACTAACCTGTTTGTGTTTCCGTCAGTTGGTCCTGGTGTTGGGCGACCTGCACATCCCCCATCGGTGCAACACGCTGCCGGCCAAGTTCAAGAAGCTGCTGGTCCCGGGGAAGATCCAGCACATCCTCTGCACGGGGAACCTCTGCACCAAGGAGAGTTACGACTACCTGAAGACCCTCGCCGGGGACGTCCACATAGTCCGCGGAGACTTTGACGAGGTCTGTGAAAGGCTAAATCCACTCTGACTGGTGTCTGGGTGCTCACATGTTGCGGTCTGTCAGGCGGATAATTATTCAATGACCTGCGTTCTTTAACGCTTCAGAAAACACCCGGCGCCTTTCACGCCCGAGTTTTAGATCATCTCATGTTAGTCAACCTTAAACCAACATTAGTCAGGATCTCCTGCGGTCAGTGCTATGTTGGGGAGGACTCTCAGCTACTACCACTCCAAGTTTCAGTTCTGTATCTGTACATTTTACAGGGTTATGGCTGTTTTTGTGCTGGCAAAGGTTGATTAGTTGCGGCAGCCATCTTGAATCATGTTGATTCCAAAATGAATCAGCTACAGTGTTTCATTAAAATCCATCCAACAGTTATTGGGATATTTTGCTAACAGACAGACAAAGGAACACACACCCTTATCACCCGTCCTTCTGCTTGTTGGCAGCAGATGATAAATATAACAGATTGTGCATGAATCTTCTTTATCAACCTGCTGTTGTGGCTATTTTGCCTGTTTGCTATGAACTGAACAATAAATAAAATAAACAATCAGTAAACTAATTCTTATTATTAGTTACTATTATTATAATTGTATAATCATTTTATAGCATACTAGCAGTTAGCTCCCAGTAGCTGCACAAGTGTTTACTATAACGATTGTTGTGGTTGAAATCAATATCCCTGTGAAATCCCTTTAATCAATCGGCACCTTTATTCCTTAAACAGAAACAAAAATGCAAATTGATCTTTTTGATTGTTTTGTTTTATTTTACATTTCCCCTGGGTGAAATGCAGCGCTGAACTTTAAAAAAAAAAAAAAAAATTTTACAAGACTTTGATTCCAAAAGGGGGCGGGGCATGTATAAGAAGCAGGAAGTGGGGTCGCTCGGCTCCGTTCAGACACCAGAGCTAACCTTAACGTTTGCTGCAGGGCAGAACATTTTTATTTTTTATTTTAATTATTATTATTCCAAATGAAAACAGCAACCTCGCTGTGCTCGTTGCTTCCTCCTCCTCAGAACCTGAACTACCCGGAGCAGAAGGTGGTCACTGTGGGCCAGTTCAAGATCGGCCTGATCCACGGCCACCAGGTGATCCCGTGGGGCGACATGGCCAGCCTGGCGCTGCTGCAGAGACAGCTCAACGTAGATATCCTCCTCTCCGGGCACACGCACAAGTTCGAAGCCTTCGAGAACGAAAACAAGTTCTACATCAACCCCGGTTCTGCCACCGGAGCCTACAACCCCCTGGAAAGGTGAACTTTTAAAGTTTGAAACGAGTCCAAACATATTTTTCTTCAACAGATGAGCTCAGGTGATTTAATTCGAGTGAACTGAAAACCAACAACAACAAAAAATGACAAACGCTGCTCGTGGAGTTAGAAATGTCCAGAAATGTTAGCAAATTTATTTTTATGTAAGCGGCTTTAGATTAAAGCCGTGTTTTGGGTTTAAATATTTCTTGTCCTGTCTCCTTCCAGAAACATCATCCCCTCATTTGTATTAATGGACATCCAGGCATCCACAGTGGTGACGTATGTCTATCAGCTGATCGGGGACGACGTCAAGGTGGAGAGAATCGAGTACAAGAAGTCCTGAAAGGTGTGAGGAGGAGAGTTGAGGCTCAGTGAGTCTTCATTCCTGTCCACCAGGGGGCAGCACCTTCCTGAGTCACACTAAAACTGACCTGCGACTCACCTCTGAAACACCTGTGTATTATATTGTTTATACAGTAGCTGCTTATAGCTTTAGAAAATTCAATAATATCAAATGTTTTGCTACTAAAACAAATATTTTGGTGCCATTTTCTTTTCTTCGTCATGTCGTGTGCATGTGAACAACCGGACTTTAGTTTCCTGTAGTCGTTCTTTTACTTCCACAATAAAATGTTATTTCAGTCCATCTGCTGCTTTGATTTGTAACAAAAATGTAAATCTTGGTTTACATGCAGATAATTTGGAGATTACTGTACTTTGGAGGGTTCTGAACCTGAGGTCCAACTGGACGGAGAATTAATTAACAATACTGTATGTTAACTGTCCTCATCCTGAAGGTTCTTCATCTTCAGTTCCAGTCAAAAATCTTGATACTTAAAAAAAACGATTTAATATTTTTCAGTTTAGCTTCAACTCCATCAACTCTAAATGTTTTTTTTATAAAGCTCAAAGAATAACTTCTCTTTAATTCCAGAAAATGTTTAAAAACTGCGTGCCTGTTAGAATATTAAACTAATATTTGTTATAAGTTTAAAGTCATATTCAGTGTAAAGGTTAAAAATATCTTACCCGCTGCAGATAGCTCTTCTGTGTGGATGAATACTTTTATTCTGACAGAACCGATGAGCTTGTCTGAACACAGATAAGACCAAACCTCTGCCATCTAAAAACGGCTTCATCGGATTTTTATAGCGGTTTGTGCTAACGCTAATCAAACATTGTTGCCGCCAATGTAGAGCTGTCATTTCTAACCTGTACCCGACCCAAAAATCCGGGCCAGGCCAAAATAATGAGCTGGATGGGCGAGCCGGGTCGGTGTCGGTCTTTTGATTGCATCAGCAAACGCGTGCGGCTGACTATCTGATTTGGATCAACGGCTGTGAGCAACCGTTTGACCGCACGCTGACTGGCTGGTTGAAAGAGGTTATAAAAAAAGTCCAGATGGCTCACTGCCAGCGACCCACCTGAATCTTAACTGGACTCAGCCACTGGATCAGCGGAGACGCGGGGCCGACGACTCAATTTGGATCATCAAATGCACGCATCCGCCAACCGCTAATAACTAAATAACTATATTATAATATCTATAATAATCTGCTGACTCTTGTTAATACAGTAGTCCCTCGCTATGTAGTGGTTCATTTATCGCTGAAATTTTGTTAAGTACTCAGTATGTTACAGGCTTGGTTCTAGGTACATAGCAGGTGTTTACCCAAAAAGTCCAGGTCTCTCTTGTAAATGAATCCTCGAGGGTCAATGGGATTAACCTGCCTAAATAAAGGTTGAATGAAAAAAGTACCAGTTGCATAGCAGGTGTGCATCTAAAAAGTACTAGGTACATAGCAGGTGTGTACCCAAAAAGTACTATGTACGTAGCAGGTGTGTTCCCAAAAAGTACCAGTTACATAGCAGGTGTGTATCCAAAAAGTGTCAGGCATGTAGCAGTAGTGTACCCAAAAAGTACCAGGTAGATAACAGGTGTGTACCCAAACGTTCTAAGTAAATAATGTGTGTACCCGAAAGGTACTATGTACATAGCAGTTGTGTATTCAAAAAGTTCCAGGTAGATAGCAGATGTGAACCCAAAAATTTTTTTTCTATTAAGCTTTTTGTAAGCAAATCAGTTTGACATGATATTTTAAAAATGTAGGCTATTTCAAAGAAAGAAAGATATAAGTCAGAGTCAGAGAATCTTTATTGACATTGCACCGAGGTACAACCGGAATATGTACGCACAATCATCCGAAAGATGGACTAAGTATGTGAAGCTGCAGCTAGAATCAGCGCGGCCATCTCATTCCTTATCGGAATGATAATCTTAGATATGAAAAAGGGAAACAACCATGAGGGTAGATAGTGGTATTACAAAAAAGATATTTCACATCTTGACACGATCTGAGACATTTAAAAAAAAACAAAAAACCTACCAGTAAGCACAGTAAAGACAATTTACGTATGCATTTGAGGTCTAAGTGGTGAGATTTGTCCATGAGCCTCATTCAGATTCAGCCACAGTTCTGTGATGTTTTCAGCCAGCTTTCCTGGTAATAGCTCACATACCAAGGCTGTTTGGAGCCAAATTAGATAAGCCTTGGTTCTTGTTTTTCTTCAGACGGTTTACTTTTCCTGCAGACTTGAGTGTCTTTATGGGCGATCCAATCCAATTGTATTAGTTCCTCAAATTCCGATAGAACAGTGCTCCACAAAGCCAAACAGTAAAGCTCTTCCATCATAAATCCAATTATATAACATCCTCCACAGACAGGATTGACAGACACTTGACCTTCCACTCGCCTCCAGAATCCATCATGTAACCACCAGGGTACGTCTATGACGGGCAGCTGTCTCTCCAGGACCTTGTGTTTTTGTAGAAAAAAAAATCTTGTCAGTAGAATTGATCGTCCATGATCCAAATCCATAATCAGTTTGCGTTCGCGAGAGGAGTGCTGAGGAACTGCAGACAAGTGTACCCCAAAAGGACCAAATACATGTAGGTGTGTACCCCAAAAGTACCAGGTACGTAGCAGGTAATTAGCTGTCAATCACCATGTCAAGTGAGGTACCTGATCATACTCTAAGTACCCGGTACATTCCTGATAAGTGCCAGATATTACACTTTGACAAACTATTTAAAGCGGGCTTGGTTTTGTCTGTTAGCAAAATATCTTATGAATCCCTGAAATTACTGAAACTGGAGTGAAAGTCAGCAGACGATGTGCATTCCAAGTTTGATTGAATAAAACCATTTCAAAGGCGGAATCAGCCGCTACTGCCACAAATATTTACTAAATAATATTTAAAGCTGTGGCAGTGAAAGCAGTAGTAATTTCACATTACATATTTATTTAAAAACCTTGTTGTGGAAATTCCCGAACGTGCACGTCCAGACACAAAGAAAGTGAAAGTGATAGTTGTGTGGAAAATCCCTCCCTGCCTGCAGTATTAAACCTGCAGTCTCTGCCTCTCAGATGACTCTCTGGGAGCTTCAGGGAAACATGGAGGTTGTCAAGGAAAAGATTCAAAAGCTCTGCAGAAAAAGCCGTAAGAAGAAGCCTCAGAAGACGGACAGCAAACGACCTCTGATGGACAGCAATGACCTGCAGGACGGTGAGAGCTTCTTTGTCTGCTCTGGGTTCATATTTATGCATCAACGGAGAAAAGGTGATGATCTGACTCATTAAAAAAAGCTTCAGTGATCTGTAAGGACAGCTTCCCCCTGATGAAACAGTCTTATTGTTTTAACCTGTGGTCTGTTAGCAAAATATCTCCAGTAATGACTGGATGAGCATCTATAGCTGTTCGATTTTGGCTGCTAATCAAACTTTAATCTCAGATTAAAGATTCTCCAGATTTACAGATAACGAGCTGAAGTTTGATGTGGTAGTAGCTGAGAGTCATTTCCTGCTGGCCTTGGGTCAAAGTGACCTCTGAGACCCCGGTGTTGAAACTAAGACCTGAGTGGACGTTTGACCCCAGGGCAGCAGCGGAGCGAACAGCTCGTGGGTTTCTGACTGTTGAAAACCCTTTTACGTCTTTAACACAGCAGAAGAAGAACGTTCTCGGTGCTCGCAGGAACGCCACAACGTTCTCTTCAGTTCCTTCCAGGCCCGTGCAGATGGATCTGATGGTCCCGAAAGGGCCGAGCCTGACTCTAGCCAACGCCTGCAACCGTTCGAGCCCCAGGACTTCCCAGAACTTCCAGCAGATCTGGACCAGCACCTGGAGCAGCACCTGGTGACTGTGGGGGAAATTGTGTCAGCTGAGCTGGAGAGGTTCTGCTCGTCAGAGTCTGGAGAGAACCTGAAGAACCGTATTGACAGCTGCCATCGCCGAACATTTGACCACTTGCATGCTCTGCTGAAGAACGTCGGTTCCTCCAAGAGCTGCTTTCTGCTGATGAACTGGGTCTTACAAACATTTCTGAGGTGGGGTTCTTTCCTTCATGAAGCTTGTGCCCCCATTAACTTCAAGTAGTTTTTTTTTTTTTTTTTTTTTTTTTTTTATAAATAAACTACTTCTGCAGATGTTGATCTACTTTAGCTGTTATCAAAACGTTCAGCTCATTTAGCAGATGGCTGCTGTGACTTTTGGTTAATGTTACTTTAATTATTTTCAAAGTATTTCACTCTATTTACAACTTCCTCCATTGAAAAACATGATGTCCTCACTTCCTTCAGAACTTTGTTCTTGTTGACTAGCTCCATTTTTGTCTTCTTTTGCTACTTTTATCTAGCAGTCTGCTATGGCTTTTATCAAGCATTTTACTTCTTTTAGCTTTTAGCTAGTATTGTGCTACTTCCATCTTTAGGCTGGCGCTCTGCTACATTGTACTTTTAGCTAGTGTTCTGCTTCTTTTAGCTTCAAAAACTCAGTTTTGGCTTCTTTAGCTGATTTTATTCATTCATTCTATGCTCCGAATATGCTATTTCTCCAGTTCAAACTAAACATTGTTAGCTCTCCTGCTGCCCTTGGGTCAAAATGGCCTCTCAGGCTCGTTTTGACTCAAGGGCAGCAGGAGGGTTACAAATCATACATTTGAATAAGCTGCAAGGTAAAAGCTATCAGTAAAAACACCTGAAAAAGAGTCATTTTTCTCATTTTAATGAGGAAAAATGTCCCGCTTGTTCGTTTACATGGAGGGGCGGAGCTTAAAAACTGCACTGTCCTTGTGGCTTCAACTTCTGTGTTCTGGCCCTGTGTTTAGTCCTAAAGTGACCAAATTATAAAACAGGGCTTAAAATATTTTCTGATAAAGCAGATTATTGGAGAAAATAGTTTCCTGTGAACAGGCTGATTTTTACTTAGCTGTTTATAAAAAAAACAGCCTAAAATTACCTGGAGCTAACTGTACGGCGACAAGACTTTCTGAACCTGCACATGTGTTTGTTTTCAGGCGGGCGGTTCATAAGCAAGAGTTAGCTGACCCTCAAATTATAATCCTAACCTGACAGATTATGCAGAATATTCATAATAAAGAGGTTTTTGTTGTTTCTTTTGTTGTTTCTGTGGAAATGAAACTACCTGCAGTGGTTCTAATCGTGGTAATTGTGGTACTTCCCCAGGCAGGAGCAGCACTGTTGTCCTGATCCACTTCTGCTGACAGAATGGGAGGCTAAGGTTGAAGAGAAACTGCTTCCACATGTTCAGGTAAGAAAACCGGTTCTGCTTTCAAACCATTCAAATCAGAACTAGTTTAACCTGAGAAATGTGAGTTCTCATTGCTGAATGATTTCAGCTGAAAGCAGCAGAAAAAGTTTACTCTCTAAACTGTTAATGCCAGCTGAGTTTGAACAGCTGACGTTTGCTGAAAGCAGGAAAATAAAAGCTGAAAGCAGAAAAACAGCTGAAATGTGTAGAAAAAAACTGAATGGAGCAGAAATTAGCAGAATAAGCTGAAAAAGCTTGAGAGATGCTCAGTTGGTAAGTAAAAAAATTAAATGAGCAGAAAATATTAAAATTAGCAAAGATTAAATTAGCAATAAATATAGCCGAAATAGATTTTTAAAAGCTCAAATTAGTAGAAATAGGCTGAAACGAGCACCAGAAGATTAACTATAATTTAAAATCACATATGGTTAAATGTAGCAAAGAATAGCAGAGAAATTAGTAAAAAGTAGCTAAAAGAGCAGAAAAAAGTTGAATTTAGCAGACAGAAGCTGAAAAGAGCAGAAACAGCTGAGAACAGCTGAATGAGCTGAAATAAGCTAAAGCTTTTGAAATGAGCAGAAAGAAGAAGAAAAAATCAGGAAACGTAGCAACAGCTAAAATCTGTAAAATGTTGTAAACAGCTAAAGGCTTTGAAGGAGGTAGAGCGTTCCATTAATTTTCAATGACACAAACATGGCCGACAAAGCTGAATATTTAAAAACATAAAAGTTAGACAAACACAAAGTCACAGCAGGAACATCCTGAATGAGCCGAACGTTTTGAGACGAACTGAAGCAGATCAAAAACTGTGGAACAAGTTACGAACTGAAAACAAGCGGAAAACAGACGTCGACAGTGAGAACGATTTAGAAACCTCCTCGCTGTCATTAATCCTGAATTCTTTATGAAAAGTTTTAACGATGAATCATTCCCGGGTGTTTCTGCAGAAGGAGCTGAGTGCGTCTCTGTCCAACATCCTGCACATGAACAGAACCCAGAGGTGTGTCGATGACGTGGAGGCCTACATCGGCCTTTATGTGGACATCATTCAGGTGAGACAGACGCGCTCGGACATAACGACGACAGAAGCTGTTGTTTCTGCAGACACATTTAACTCTTAGCTCCACAGTCAGATAATGAAGACGCTTTCTGTCATTTTTGTCTTCCTTAAAGTGCCTCAGTGCCATGACCTGTACAGCTCAAAACATAAGCCCGCGACTCCACGATCAGGTGCAGAACGTCTGTTTCCAGGAGCTGCTGCACTTTTGGAAAAGGTACGAGTCTGATTTTAATTTCTAAAACTCCAACATCAGCCTCCTGACTCAGGACTGCCTCTATTAATAATCTAAGTGGACAAAATGGCAGATGTTTGCATGTATAAACTAATAAATCAAAGATACAGGAAGTACATGGAGCACAGTCAGGAGAATCAGTGTGCGAGGCTTGTTTTTATAACCTTATCAGCTCCTCCAAGCTCACAGACAGACTCAGAGGTGACCTTGGAGTGCCATTTGCGCCTGCAGGATCAAA
Source organism: Hypsolebias antenori (assembly GCA_031762315.1). Lineage (NCBI taxonomy): Eukaryota > Metazoa > Chordata > Actinopteri > Cyprinodontiformes > Rivulidae > Hypsolebias > Hypsolebias antenori. The sequence continues at coordinate 23,178,458 of JARVGS010000789.1, read as the reverse complement.
TCAGCTCCTCATCCAGCTCTCCCTGTTAACTCAAACCCCTGGTTCATGGGCATTTAACATTCTCAGTAGTTATAAACATCCATAAAACCTTGACCAAAAATTTCCTAACGAAGAGTTTCACTTCCTTCTTTAAGAGAAAACTTTGCTGAGATTTAATGGAAGTCAATGAGAGTTTGGGTTTGTTTTGCACTCTGAGGGTTTTTAAAAGAAAACCATCATTCCCACAGCAGAGAGACACATGCTGCATGGAAGAAGACAAACATACCTATGTTCTGATGTATGGACTGTAGAAAAAGGTGCATCGATCCTGGGAGTAAAGACCGTTTTTAACATTCAGACTGTGTCCAAGATGGAGTGTTTCATCGTCTGACTCTACAGAAAAATCCTGTGATCCAGTCAAAACTGATAAAGATATAAAAACAGCTGTTAAGTCACTTTTTTGTCGCCCGTTTAAACTTTGAATGGTGGGTACAAACAGGTTTTTTTTCACAGTTGTTGTCAAATTCTTTCAAAACCTGTCTAGCTGCAGCTGAATGTTATTCAATCTCAATGGTTCTGCACAGGCAGATTTAATAATTTATTTACCATCTTTTATATAAAAACAATTAAAATATTTGGTAAATGGTTTTACTTTTTAATTGTGTCCTTATTGCGGTTTTAACCCGTTTAACCGTTCAGGCCTCATCTTGTTTTTGTTTTCAGCTACGCTAAAGAGCAGGCTGATACTCTCACAGAAACGATGCAGCTCTGGAAGAAAAACAAGGAAAACATGGAAACGATTCATTTCCTGAAGACTTTGAGAACATGCGAAGAACTCAGGTCTGTTCAAACCTGTTCAGGTTCATCAGGAGGTGAAATATTTTGCTGACAACTTTAGGTCAAAGAGATGATAAATTGTGTTTTTACTCTGTTTGATTTTTAGGAAATATGTCCAATCTAAAAGGAAACACAGCCAAGAAATTCTGTCAGAGCTCAAATGCCTGGAGACTCTTATTTTGAAATTCCTAGGAGAAATAGTAACTGAGCTTGCTGAGGTACATTTTTAAAGTTAAACATTTTTATACAGAAATATAAAATATGTATTTTAATGTTTAAAAAAATGTCCTTTCCTGTCTTGCAGACATACTTTAAAGATTATTTTAAACCAGGAAGTAGTCAGCTCCACCTGTTCAACAAATTACAGAGTTATTTTCCCCATAAGTCGTATTTTAAAGACGAACAGACGGTGAGAATAAAAGTTTGACTGTAGGGGTTTGTTATAAACCTGACTCTTTTATTTGAAAATATAGACGACTTTTCTGTCTTTTAGGCGGTGATGGCTAAGGCCTATGACATCATCGCTCACATCTACTTGAAACACCTGATCCTGACAAGCCGAAAGAAACTGGAGCGCTGGAGTTCGGCTGTTGATCAGGCGGTGAGCTCATACACAGAGGAGCTTCAGAGAACCGTCTCAGAGCTGGTGGGTGTTAATAAGACGGGTCTCCACAGTCAGTCTCATTCTTCTGACCCATCTGAAGGTCTGACCCTGACCCGGTTTTGATTTCAGGCTCCTGGGCTTCAGTGTCGGCCCGTGATGCTGCTCAGTGTTCCAGAGGTGCTCAAGAGCGACGACATTGACTCCCTGAAGCTCATCTTTGCAAGTTCACAGAAAGATTGTGGAAAAAACAGGTATGCCGGCATTCTGCCAGCACCAGCCGAATTTTAGCTCTGTACAAAGTTTGTAGCCAAACCCAGAATTTCCCGATATACTTCAGCTCGGCTTTATATCTTTATTTAAATCTAAATAAAGTCCAGTTGTTTTTGTATTGAATTTTTTTTTGTTTTGTTTTTTTATTTTATTTTATCATGTCCTGGATGACTGAGAATCTTCACCAGCACATCTTCATATCTTTGTTTTCCTCCTGTCTGCAGCAAAGACCTGGATCTGATCCCAGACCTGCTGCGATGGAAGGGTCTGAGTAAATCCAGGGTCACAGAGGTACTGGAGGCCTTACCTGGTGGAGCACCCACACCCAGATCTAGATGCTTCTGCTACTGCTGATGTGACCCGAAGACAACAGGAGTATTGAAATAAACTCTTTCCGTTTCCGACCACACAGCAGAAGCGTCTCCTCATCGTACGAACGCTTTGACGTTTTTACAAAGAGATCTCCTCCGGGTGTCATTTTTAGCCGCAACAGATCAAATAGTTTCTCTGAGCGTTAAGATCAGAATCTGAAGAGGCTAAGGCTGGGTTTATTAGCTGTTCAGAAATCAAAACTTTCAGCTTGTTCAGCAGATAGCTGTTTATTCTTATTTTTTATTTAATTTTTTATATGTTTTTTACTAAAAAAAAAAAAAATTATTCGTAAAAATGGAGATCTCTGCAATTCTTTCAATACTTTTTATAAACTGCCTTAGGGACCTTGTTTTTGTCTTCTTGTGCTACATTTAGCTTTTAGCTAGTGTTGTGTATTAATTATTCATTGTCTCATCAGTTTATTAACCAAGTTTACAGTAAATAATTATGCTTTAAAGGATTTACCTCAAATTGCTTATATCCACCTTATTCCTGGGGGCTCTACTGTATTAATGAATACAGATGCAACTTCCTGGAAGTAGCAGTAAGCATTGGTTAACCGTGATAGCGGAGCATTCAGTTTAGCAGGTAAAACACTGTTTTTGTTTTGTTCAAATTTATTTAACAATCATAGAGTTTAATTTTATTCTGCTTTTCACTTTAAGGAGCTATTTTGTACCTTTTAGCTTCTAGCTTGCATTTTTGAAATGGCTTTTAGCTAGCATTTTGTAGTTTTAGCTGGTGCTCTACTGACCATGACCTCTGACCCAGAGTCTCCTCATAACCATCCTGAACTGGTTTCCTTTAAAGTTACCGTACTCTTGACTTGAATAATACCTTATTGTTTCTTCACACTACTAGCTTTTAGCTAGTGGTTTGCTGGCTTTAGCTACTATTTTGTTTCTTTTGACTTCTAGTTAGCTTGTGCTATTTAGCTTTTAGCTACCGTTATGTTACTTTTAGCAAAGTTGAGCTAAATGAAAAAAGACTTACGGTAAACACTAACTTGTTTTGTTTTAAGTTTTTGTTGTTGTTTTTGAACAACATAAAAGGGAAACTTTCAAAATAAAAGCATATACTTAATGTAGCTTTTAAATAATTTCATGTTTAAAGAGGTTTTTTTTTTACGTATTTTTATTTAAATATTTATTCAATATTATCTGAATAAAATAATACTCAGACATTTAAGAAGTTTTTATTCTTATTTGAGTTTCTGTTTACACTTTATTAATTTTTTTTTACTTAGGTTGATTTTCACAAAAACAAGCTAACACAATAAATCTATTGTTATTTTTATTTATTGCTTTTCTGTGCACAGACAACAAAATACAAATGTAATGGTACTGTATTATTTTTTAAATGCACTTTTTTGCCTCACTTTGTTTAATTTGTGTAAGTTTACCGGTAAATATTTTTTTTTTCTTTTGTGGACCTAAAGTGTTTTCTTTTTATTTATTTTTGTTAAAATAAAAATGAATTATTAAACAAAACCAGTTCTATTTCATGTAGGCTACGCCCTTTAAGCCACACCTATTGGGTTTATCCCTGCACTTCGTGCCAACACTGAAAACTTCAAGTCCACGCCCACCTGCTGTGGGCCACACCTCTGTACATTATATAAACAACCATTAACCGAGCTACTGCTCCCTAAAATTTTTCAAACCAACAGGAAGACTTCCAAGATCATCATGTCTACCAGACCCTTCAGAAAATGCATGGCATGCGACAGCGTGTTCATCCTGTCGCAGGACAAACACCCGCTCTGCGAGTCATGCCTCGGAGCTGACCACGCCCGGCAAGCCATGGACCAGCTTCCCACCTGTCGAGCTTGCCAGCACCTGACGATGGAGGAAAAGGAGAGCCGGCTCGACCTCTTTCCACAACAGGAAACGGTGGCTCAGCCGATGGAGGACGCACCATTCTGCCTCGGGTTCGAGCAGATGATTGACTATGCATCCTCGGGGGTAGCTAGTGCGGCCGGCCCGTTCTCTCCCGAAGGTTCGGACCCGGCTTCGCCTTTCCTCCACCTGCCAGAGACGACTAGCCGCCGTGGCCCGCCATCTCCCCTGGGAGGCGCGGGCCCAGCAATACCCCCCACCGTGGGAGCAGTCGGGCCGCAGATTTAGCCGCCACGTCCGACGCACCGGGTCCTGTTTACCCGCCCGAAGGACCAGCCCAGGTGCCCGACCAACCTTCATATGCGGCGTCGTGCAGCAGCCAAGCGCCGTCTCCTGGGGACACAGGACAGGGGCACTTTGACTCGAGCAAGCAGGACGTGCACGGCTCGCTTATCAGCGCACTGCCTGAGTTAATCAGTTGGACAGCCAGAGCGTGGGGCATGATGGTCCCTGAAGGCACCACACAGCCATCCTCTTCATGCCTAGCGGGAACATACACCGCCAAGGCGGGGACCCAGACGCAGCCCATCTGGCCCTACGCTCCAGAAATCCTCAACCTGCTGCAAGCTGAGACCAACGACCCACTAAAGAACAGAGCCCCAGTTTTGTCATTTATGCAGGCAACGATGGTCCAGGGGCTGACAGACGTAACATTCCCCCCGGTACCGCCACTGGATTCCAGCTTGTCCGTGGTGTTTGGACTCAAGCCTGCGAAGCATGTGGGTAAGACTGTTTCACCGCCGTCAGCGGCGGACCAGTTTTCAACAAAAATGCAGGACCGCATTCATAAATGCTCAGCGCAGGTGGGGGCCACGGCCAACATCATCGTGCTCCTAGCATTCACCGTTGGGCGGGAGCCGACACACGAGACGGCAGGAGCAGCCCTTGACGCCATCGCCAACATGTGTGAGGTGCTGGCAACTTGCTCGGCGCGGATCTCAGCGTGGACCACGCTCCTCCAGAGGCAGGTTTGGCTGAAGCTGTCTCACACCATCCCAGAGGAGGTAAAAAAGCAGCTGTTGGAGGGGCCGATTTCGTCTCAGGGTCTGTTCGGGGCGCACTATCAGACCGTCTTCGAGCAGCTAAAGTCTTCCTCCAAAGCCCTCGAACAGGTACGGAGGCATGGTGTCGCCTCGGGCAGACCCCCGTGCGGCGCGTGGACTGGTACGCCCACGTGAGCAGAGCAGAGCGTACCGCAGCCAACAGAGGTTTTCTTCGCCCTCCTTAGCCTTCGCCACCCGCACCCCCCAGCAAGAAATCCCCCCATCCCAGTACTCCCAGAGACCTGGAGTTACAAGGGAAAGAGCCGCCAGCACCCCCCTTGGGCCGGCCAGCACCAGACGGCGAGGAGAGACCAGCTGAAGAAATGACGGTATGCAGGGGATGTTTTCAACAGCGTGTTTAATGATTTTAATAAAGATTCTGTTACTGCAAACAGTGTTTTATATTCAGACACGTTGGTTGCTTCTTTCCCGAAGCTCATGAAGGCATCGCCAAACTCAGGTGACACACATGAAACATTTTTTTCCACTCAAGACGTCACACAGAGCCAGGCTGCAGGCGCGGTCGGTGCCCTGCCTGTGATCCCTGCTCTCCACACAACAGTGGGGGCGCGCTCACGTGACTGCCTTCAGTCACCGAGCACCACACAGCACAAACGAGTCAGGAGAATCAATGCATTCTCTCAAACTGTTAACTCCTTTGAGCCTGGTCTGGACGCACTAATACCAGCCAGGACTTATTTGTCTCTTTTTATGACTAAACAAACTATAAGTAACGCCGCTGACCCACCTGAGGTAAAACGTTTCTCATGCCGGCATGATTCAAATGTTTGTCAGTGCTGCAGCCGTGTGGCAGAGTGCAGTAAACGTCCCTTTCCAGTCGGGCTTCCCTTTGGCCAATGCGGATTTTATCCACTTGGCAGCGATAGAGGCCAACTTATCTTCTCTCATGCGGCAGAACCCTCTGGCCACACCGTTAACAGACCACAGTGCAACTTGGTTTCAAATTTGTCCCTTGAACAGATGGCTACGACATCTGATTCGCAGAGGTTACGCGCTGCAATTTGCAGAGACACCCCCCAGGATCAATGGAGTTCTGGAAGCAAAACTCACATCTCCTGCACAGGGCGAGGCGCTGCAGTTGGAACTTCGGGAACTATTGGCGAGACGCATCATTTCCGGGGTCCCTCCGGGAGAGGAAATGACCGGTTTCTATTCGAGATGTTTCCTGGTTCCCAAGAAATCAGGTGGGCTCAGACCGATTTTGGATTTGTCGACGTTCAACAAATACATCATGAAACGTCCTTTTCATATGCTAACAATGAAGTGCGTTCTCAAGCAGGTGACGCCGGGGGACTGGTTTGTATCGATCGATCTCAGAGACGCTTATTTTCATGTACCGATCGTCGTCAAACACAGGAAGTTCCTCAGGTTCGCTTTTCAGGGGACATGTTACAAGTTCAATCATCTGCCATTCGGTTACGCACTAGCGCCGAGGACCTTCACGAAAGTCAACGAGGCAGCGTTGGAGCCACTGCATTCAAGGGGCATCAGGATCCTCTATTACATTGACGATCTATTGCTCCTGTCTCGCTCCAAAGAGGAGGCTGCTGCACAGACGGTGATTTTGGTGAGTCATTTATCCCATTAAGGTTTTGCCATAAACTGGGAAAAAAGCTCTGTTTTCCCCACTCAGCAGCTAGTTTTCCTGGGAATCAACCTATGTTCCTTGACTATGACGGCTGTATTGTTGGATCAGAGGAAGGCCACAATAACGTTACTCCTTCAGCGCGTCCGTCCTCACAGGCCTGTGACTGCGATCACAATTATGCGGCTGTTAAGATTGATGGCCACCGGCCATGTTGTGGTAAAACTAGGTCTTTTGCACATGAGGATGCTACAGAGGTGGTTTATTTGCCAGAAGGTAGACCCGGTGCGCCACAAAGGGTACCATCTTACGGTTCCCCCGTCGGTGAAGGGGGACCTGATGTTCTGGGGGAACCCCAGGTCCCTCTCTGTTGGGGTCCCCCTGGGCAAAGTGATGACATTCATGTCGGTTTTCACTGATGTGTCCCTGTCCAGATGGGGGGGCACTTGTCAGACCCAGACGGTAGGCGGGACATGGCCCCCCGGCACATCTCTCCACATAAATGTGTTGGAGCTATTGACAGTTTTCAAAGTGCTGAAACATTTTTTTCACATGCTCCAACATCAAGATGTTCTCGTTCACACAGACAACAGAGTAGCCGCGGCTTATATAAAGCGCGAGGGTGGGGTGCGCTCGGCCCAGTTACTGGACACGGCCAGAAACCTGCTCTGCTGGGCGTACGTTCACCTCAAATCACTAAGGGCTGTGTACATCCCGGGCGTGCAGAACAGGGGGGCTGATATCATGTCGAGGGGGTGTCCGTTGGACAGAGATTGGATGTTGAACCCGGATCTCAGCTCACAGATCTGGAGCAGGTTCGGGAGGGCGGAGGTGGACTTGTTTGCTACACGGGAGAACGCACAGTGCCCTCTGTTCTTTTCCCTGAGCCCTCTCGACAATCCGCCGTTGGGGGTGGATGCTTTCGCCCACAATCCTTGGCCAAGGACACTGATCTATGCCTTTCCCCCAGTCTCATTGTTAACAACACTGCTGGAGAGAGTGAGAGAGGAGGGAGCATCAGTGATTCTGATTGCTCCAATGCGAATGAACGCACCGTGGTTTCCAGTCCTGCAGCAGTTGGCCGGCCGATCCTGGAAACTTCCTTGGAGAGCCGACGCTCTTCTGCAGGCGGGAGGAGTGATAAAGAGCTGCCCCGTGATAGGTCAGCACCTGTGGGTTTGGATGTTGAACGGCAGCGCTTAGAATGCCTTGGCTTTTCTAAGGAGGTTGTTAAGACCATTCAAGGTTCACGGGCACTCTCTACAACAGCTGTTTATGCATCGAAGTGGGCTGCTTTTCAACGTTGGTGTTTAGAAAAGCAGCTGGACCCATGTTCATGTCATCTGAGTTCCATTTTGTCATTTTTACAATTGCTATTGGACAGAAAATTGGCCTTCAGCACTGTTAAAACATATGCCGCAGCAATCTCATCCTGTCACGAAGGGTTTCAGGATAGAACTGTGTTTAGTCACCCTTTAATGAAGCGTTTTTTGAAGGGTGCTCGTCGCCTCAGACCGGTCTCTCGCACTCTGGCCCCTCAGTGGGACCTAGTCACAGTGTTAAATGCACTAACTACAGGTCCTTTTGAGCCATTGAATGAGATTCCGCTAAAGTTCCTGTCGTTTAAAACAGCTATGTTGTTAGCCCTTACTTCGGCTAAAAGAGTTAGTGACCTCTCTGGTTTGTCCGTTTCCCCTTCCTTTTTAAAGATTCAGGGAGATGGAAGCTCTGCTGAGCTCAGGCCTAACCCAACGTTTATACCTAAGGTCATAACGAGCTCATTCAGATCCAGGATCATCACATTGGATGGTTTTTGTCTTCCTCCTCATTCTAAACCGGAGGAGGAAAAGTTACATTTGCTGTGTCCGGTTCGAGCTCTCAGATGTTACGTTGGACGCACAGCTGCGATTCGTAAGTCTGATAGACTTTTTGTGCACTTCAGAGGTCGCTCTCAGGGTCAGCCTTTGACCCCTCAGCGGTTATCGCACTGGTTGTGTGAGACCATCTTGCAGGCCTACAGTTCTGCGGGTTTGCAGCCTCCTGTGGGTATTAAAGCTCACTCTACCCGAGGGGTGGCTACGTCCACAGCCTTGCTCAGTGGCCTCTCAGTACAGGATATTTGTTCTGCGGCCTCGTGGTCGTCAGCAACTCCATTCATCCGTTTTTATTTGCGGGATGTTTCCAGCTCCTCTTTGACTCATTCTGTTCTCAGGGTTGCAGCAGAGTAAACTCCTTTTTTGGCATTTTCAATAAAATTATTGATTAAATGACACACTCGTGTTTTTGTCCTTCTTTTAATGGATTATTCAGGTCTGTTGTTTTGTCTCGTCAAGTCAATAGTTCCTCTGGAACTTGTGTTGACTTGCCTTGGCGTCTAACTGACCTGCAGCTTTTCATTATTGTTCACCTGCTGTTCACCTAGAGGGTTGTGGCTGTCAGAGTTGGTTCCAGTCAAACCCAGTGAGGCATGGACCATATCTTGCTCCGCCTTTAACCCAATAGGTGTGGCTTAAAGGGCGTAGCCTACATGAAATAGAACGTTGGTT